>CM056597.1:7769918-8152885 GCA_029721355.1 Tegillarca granosa | reverse complement strand
GTATCAACTTAGTACAGATAAATCCTACAGAAATTAACGTGTCAATATTTACTAAATACAGATCAAAATCAAACAAAAAATACGTGTCTGTATCAACTTAGTACAGAATAAAATCCTACAGAATTAACGTGTCAATATTTACTAAATACAGATCAAAATCAAACAAAAATACGTGTCTGTATCAACTTAGTACAGAATAAAATCCTACAGACATTACGTGTCAATATTTACTAAATACAGATCAAATCAAACAAAAAATACGTGTCTGTATCAACTTAGTACAGAATAAAATCCTACAGACATTAACGTGTCTATATTTACTAATACAGATCAAAATCAAACAAAAAATACGTGTCTGTATCAACTTAGTACAGAATAAAATCCTACAGAAATTAACGTGTCTATATTTACTTAATACAGATCAAAATCATACAAAAAATATGTGTCTGTATAAAACTTAGTACAGATCAAAATTACTACAAAAATTAACGTGTCTGTATAAACTTACTCCAGATCAAAATCCTAAAATATATACGTGTCTGTATCAACTTGATACAGAACAAAATCCTAAAAAAATATACGTGTTTGTATGAAATTATTACAGATCAAAATCCTGAAAAAATATACGTGTCTGTATCAACTAATACAGATCAAAATCCTACAAAAATATACGTGTCTGTATCATCTTAGTCCAGGTCAAAACCTACAAAATATACGTGTCTGTAACGACTTGGCAGGATCAAAATCCTCCAAGAATATACGTGTCTGTAACAACTTAGTCCAGGGGGAAAATCCTACAAAAAATACGTGTATGTAACAACTTGGTGTAGGTCAAAATCCTACAATCAATATACATGTCTGTAACAACTAAGGTCCTGGTCAAAATCCTACAAAATATACATGCTGTATCAACTTAATACAGATCAAAATCCTACAACAATATACGTGTCTGTAACAACTTAGTCCAGGTCAAAAGCCTACAAAATATACGTGTCTGTATCAACTAAGTCCAGATCAAATTCTTACAAAAATATACATGTCTGTATAAATTTAGTCCCGGTAAAACCTACAAATCTAAACGTGCCTGTATCAACTTAGTATGGATCAAAGTCCTACAAAATATACGTGTCTGTATCAACTTAGTCCAGATCAAAATCCTACAAAAAATAAAAGTGTCTGTATCAATTTAATGAAGATCAAAATCTACAAAAATAAACGTGTCTGTATCAACGTAATACAAATCAAAATCCTACAAAAATTAACGTGTCCGTATCAACCTAATACAGATCAAAATCCTTTAAAATATACGGGTCTGTATCAACATTATACAGATCGATATCCTACAAACGAAACAGTCTGTATCAACTTAGTTTAGATCAAAATCCTATAAATTATACGTGTTTGTATCGACTTAATACAGATCAAAATCCTACAAAAATATACATGTCTGTATCAACTTAGTTCAGATCAAAATCCTATAAAATTATACGTGTCTGTATCAACTGAATACAGACCAAAAGCCTACAAGAATATGCGTGTCTGTATCTAGTACAGAACATAAAACTTCTAACAAAAATACCTTTATGAGTTTTGAAAATCAGGTGTACTGATTTATATTCAACCATTCCTTAAATATATACTAAAATAAAATCTTACAAACGAGTGACATGGATGTATGTTGTTCTGAAGCCATGAGATCATTTAGTCCTTAATCACTATTCCATATATAGGCAATTCCACAGCGGTTTTGTTTTGTTTTTTTTTCCCTTTAATTATTATTATTATTATTATTATTAAATAATTATAGCAGAAAGTGTGTGTGTGTGTGTGTGTGTGTGTGTGTGCGTGTGTGTGAAGGCAGTGTGATGGTTTTAATTATTAAATATGCTATATTTATCTACAATAGATTTGTTTAATTGCTTAAAGCTGCATTAATTTTTCCAAGGAAAAAATTAAAACTTTGCTGATCTAATTCATTATATTCTTAATCAACAATGTTACATTTGGCTCAACGATAAAAGTTCGAATAAATACAGAAACAACAATAATTTTGCAGCGAGATGTAGCATGTGGGATGTAATATTGAACATGCTTACGTCATGAAAAACCGGGTCATATAAACACAACTTACCAAACGGTCAAATACTATAAATTAAACAAAGAACTTGATGTTCAATTGAACTTGAAACAATGACATTGATTTTGTCATTTGTGCCCTAGTAAGGGATACATAACACCATTGCGAATACATCTTGATATTAATGACGGACAATTAATACAATATGTCAGGTTTCAATTTCGATTTACTGGAGTTTCCGTACATCCGTGCGCATGCTCCCGGCTCATAATGTAATCATCGATAAACATTGACCAACCGGTTAGAGGATTCCATTTATTTACAGCTAAACGGAATGAAATTTTAGAAAATGAATCTCACGGATCGTGATTAGAAGTTATCTATTTTTTAAAAAAAATTAGAATACCAAAAAAATTCAGAAATTTGAAAAACTTAATGAAGCTTTAAGGCGCTGTTTGTCACCAAAGATATTTGGCTTTCTTTTGTTCTTACATGTATGTTTATTTAATATCAGTTAATAAAACATCATTTACAATTACATTGGTTTTTAACTCCAACAAAGAAATCGAATGTCAAAACTACGTTTTATGCTTATCTAACCATGGATTTCCAAAGTTTATCATAGAAATAGTCAAAATGAAAGAGAAGGAAGGGAGGGGCTAAAAAGAAACAAAAAATTACTTAGACTATTTATTTTCACTTTATTACACTTCCTTAATAGTTTTTGTGACGTAATGTCTTATCCTATGTACTTTCCTAATTTATTTCATGTAACATCACGGCAAAACAGAAACAAATATGACACCAAACAGATGCAGTTTTTATAATGCAGTTAGAAATGCATCATTAAATGTTATGAAACTTTAAGGTAAGAATAGCCAGTTCTCTGTAATAAGAATTAAAGGAGGCTCTTCCAATGTATACAACGTTTATAAAAACAGCAAAAACAACCACATAATTATGTTAATAAATGTAATACAGCAGTAATTTTTCTTTTGCGAATGATTTCATTGGTGGAGAATCGGCCATTAGTTATAAGGATCCTATTTTCATCTGGTATTATATGTCTCGTCGGATACAGATTTGATCATTTCATCATATGACTTATCTGGATTATTTTAACTTAACACATCTTAAATTGTTTTGCTTTAATGCCAAATTGAAATGCTGAATTACTTAGAGTCACTTTATTGACAACAATCACAGTTACAGAGGCAAATACCGGAATGCTCGTTTTTAGATCTCAGTTTGAGAAAGGTATGGAAAGGTATAGAATCTTGAAATTTCTTTAAAGAACATGTATATTGACTTTAAATCGCAATAACAATAAAAGGCAAACATGGAATACAAATATCATATATATAAAAAACAAGACAATAACGTAAAGGAGCTGTAAGTCCTGTCATAAGACCAGTGTGAATTTACGAGTTCTGAGTATAAACGATTTACAATTCCGGATTTTAAACTGTATTAAGGGACGTCACTTAACAAGTGACTGATGATAGAGATTTTCGAGTATACAATCAAATATTTCAACCCAGATTGTTAATGTTGTCTAACCGATTGATTAGATTCAATGTAGCTTCTTCGCAACAGTTGGGATTGTGCCTCCTTAAGATGATGGGATTCACTAATGCTTGTAACAGGTGTGTTGAAGATGGATTTAACCGTCTATATCAGGTACAACATTAATCTGCGATAACGTCAAGTGATTAGTCTGTTAATAAACAAAATACATAAATGGCTAATCCTTTATTGTAAAATGAAGCAGAAAAGTACGATGAGTGATTGATGAATTGGTTTAGTGTCGTATTGATACTTTGATATTACACTGAACTCTACCGATGTCTATAAAAATGTTATGGAAAGGTATGAAAACAAACCCAAACGTGTACTCCCGTTGCATTTTGAGTTGTTTATAGGTGTCCTCCCTTAAAAGACCATTGACCAGTACCTTTACAGTTTTACCGAGCAATCTTTTCTCGACAAGTTGACTGCTGGTCTACAAGGTAACTTTTAGTAACTACATTATTGATTGTTTCGTATATAGGAATCAGTGATAATAAAACTACCGACTATAGATGTACACGGTTGATATGATGTTAGAATAAATTTCAGTATCAATATCTGATGTTAATGATTGTAGCTTTTTAATCAAGATTCTAAACTGTAAAAAAATCCAGTTGTTTTACTTTGTGTTATAATTTCTTATGTTAAGTTTGTTGTTCGTGATCTGTGTGATGTCAATCGTAAAATATTGTATGGTGTCACATGTTCTAGAATTACGCATTCACCTCTGTGATGAAAAGATATAAAAACACTGTTGTTAGTGAAAAGATAGCTGGGATAGTTCTAAAACTAAAGCAATTGAAATTCATTGTATCTAAAACGAAGTAATATGTTTAATATGTTTAGACATTTCTAGACATTCCATTATGATAAAAATAATATATTTTTGATAAACTTGTCATATGAATAGACCTTTTACTATTAACAATAATTTTGTTTGTTTCTTAAATCAAGAAATTTATGTATGACGCCCATAAAGTAAACATGTTTCTTTGTTTTGCATTATTCTTGTTAATATAAAACTATATTTTGATTAAAAACTACGCCTTTCCTTTCTCCTTTGATCATTATAAACAACCATTAATACCGACTTATAATGGCATTATCTATAGATTCTGGTTGTCTTTCGTCAGCTTTACTAACAATAAAAGTAACAAGGGACTTCATATCACATTATCTTGTATGTTTTATCGGTATGTTCGAATCTGTTGTAAATAGCAAAGGTTTTTGGGTTTTTTTTATCACATTTATTATGCACAGCTGGAAAACTGGGATAACATGCAATGGTACAAGCCATAGGACTATTTGCAGACCATTGACCTTTGCGCAAGCCACACTGAAAGGGCGTTATAGAGTTTAAAAGTTGGATTTGTATACACGTACTTTGTACTCCGTGTGGGCATTTCCATCGGTTGTGGGACTGACATTTTATAACAAATCACACGGACATATCATGGCGTGCTGCATGTTGAAAAGCATTCTTTTTACACCAGGACTGTGTGATAAAATGACTTACACTTAGTTACTACATTCAAGATGTTTGCCACTAATCGGCCTTCGTAATGTTCCCTTTCATCGGTAGTTACATTGATCATGCCAAAGAGTATCTCATTACCTACATCTTGTGACAATATTCATAATGACTACATTCTTTATCAGGATTCAATTTTGTTAGTCTCGTCATTTGAATCTTGTCGTGAAAGAAATCCCAAAAATACTTAGGTGTTTCTTAAATGGTTCTAGTTAACGTACCATTCTGAAGGCCTCATCATTTATTTTTTCACTGAAAAGATATATCTGGTCGTCTCATCACCTTGTGACAGAGGTTCTTGTAATGATCAATTGTGTAAGATATCGCATTTAGTGTTTCCTTCTGGTGATCCTTTTACTCGCATCTGGTGACATGGGTTCTCATAATGGTAAACGTTGTTCCACTAAAATGCATTTTTTATTGTCTTATCAGTTGCATTCTTTTATCTTATAAAGATTTATTCTATAAGTGGTTACATTTGAAATACAGTGCCTCAGAAGTTTATCATTTTCTGATAGCAAAGATGTCCTCACAATGCTCTACCCCAAACTGATTTCGATAGCATACCATCTCGATGTTGAAACCACTTTGATTTTGTGAGAGAGTTTCTCTTGAGGATCCATAAGCGGCTATACCAAGGATTCCATTCTGATGGTCCCGTCACTAGGAGTGGTTCTCTATAATTCTCATTAAGTAACGGTAATCAATTTTCTTGCGAACCGCAAAGAAATAGACAAAATCAAAAACAAGATTAACTAAGCAACCATAGAGATTGCGAAAAGCCTTAGTAGAAAATTCACTTCTTTGCTTTATTGGTAATCTTCGCTTATTTTCCGTCAGATTTAAGCTGTTTCCCCCTTATGTTAAGGTCTAAGAAGAATTGTTTCAGTTTAGTGATTGTGATGGAAAACTAAGTAACCGGATTACCTTCTACAAGCGAACTGACAAATTTTCTTACACTGTAGCTAAAACCTTCCCGAGCCTTTATGAAACTAGGAGCTTAGGTGCGCTGTCATCCGTACGCTCCGTCACTGTAACATTTTATTGAACACCGGGACACCATAGTTGTTTTTGTTTTAATCAATACCCGGCAAAAAGCTACAAATAGTTCGGTGCCATAAAACACAAGACCAGTGAACTTTATGAATGCATTATTGATATGGTGTTATAAGGTTTAAAATGTTAACTATTACTTATTGTTGTCTTAAGCTTCATGTTTGCAATTCCATCTGTTTGTGGGTAATGAAAGAAAAATTAGTACATATTTTTGTAAAAATAAATAAGGACATATCATGTTGTTAACATAGTATTTTGCTTTCTTGTTTAAGTTTTGTGAATAAAACGGACATATAAATCACGTAGTTTAACATAGCGATTAATATATTTTTACCACTATGGTTTGGCTTGGGAATATGATGCCTGAAATTTCACTATTTAACTCAATTTTGAAACTAATATATCATTCGTTAGCTGATGTAGACTTGAAATACATAAACAAAATATTTTTAAACAAAGTTTCAATGATGAATCCTATCGTGCATTTAACAGATGGATTTCCATTTATATTTAATGCTAAATGCTTTCATTTTTGATATGCAAGCCAGCCAACAGAATAAAAAATTGTATTTAGTGTAGTTCTGGTCAAGAAAAACCCCGAAGATACTCAAAACAATTCTGGCATGTAAGACCATTGTTTATAATAACTTAATTACAGCCACATTTCTTCAGTTGTTTTGCAATCAAAACCTTTAGGATAAAATATACCTACTTGATGCGACCTCAGATAATGGGACTGCTGACCTTTACATATGCCACATTTATATATCGCTATCGAAATGTTTTCTTCATTTGTTTTGTATTATTTTATGCTACATGCTAACGATTTCATCTGTTTGTGGGCAATAAATTTCAATTAGTACATATTTTTGTGGAAATGAAAACGGACATTTCATGTTGTTTTACATGGCATTTTGTATTCTTGTTCCATTTTTGGACTTGGTGATTGGCTGCCTGAAATGTTAACCATTTTATCTAAACTTTGACACTTATATGTTCTGTCTATGGCGCATTCATCAATCAAACATATATTTTCCAACGTCGAGGGGGTTTTCCATCGAGCATTTATTAATGATATTTTAAAATTGTAAATATCTTATGCATTACTTCTTTCTAAATCATTGTTGAAGGATTTATTGAGTTTAGAGTGTTATTTGCGTCCATACATTTTTCTTGCAAAATAAAAACTTTACTGGCGAGTACTAATTAAAAAAACGACCTTAATTCTCGCGACATTGTCGTATATATATATTTATTCTTGCGAGATGAATGCAACTCACTTGGTAAAAGGAGAAGCATAAAATTAAAATTTTGGTTGATTGAGATCTGTATTACTCCCACTTGCATTCTTCAGCTTTTCGCGGTTAGACAATTTCTTTTAATCTAAACATAAGTTCCAGTTTTGTATGCGTTTTAAAGTATGTATGGTTTGCTTTATATTGGTTTGTGTTAATGCTTCCTCCCTTTTTGAGTACTAGTTCATTGCCTGCAATGTGGCAGATTAATATTGCAGATCATTCTGTCCATTATATCATTGATAAAGTTTATTTTGTCTTTTAACCGGAACATTTCTATTGCAGTAGATACTTCTGTATTGGAAACAAACACATACAATGCATTTTCAAGACAATTTAGGTATGACAAAACGTGTAACAAATGTAAAAAAAAGTTTGATAGCGCATATTTTCTTTGACATTAGTAGGGAACTGAACAAGATAATTGGAGATAAGCTTCATTATAAACCATAAGACAGATGTTAAAAGGTAATACAGATTTAATTAGCCTCTATTTTGAAACATTGTAGGGCTAATTAGTTTGGTAGCATGATGTAATTTCGCTTGATTTATTGTTTGCTTTTTATATACTATTTATATATTATCTTTCACAATAGGTGCATTCTATTCTATAGATTCATACACAAAAAGCCCCCTAAAATCATTCCGAAATTGCCCGTCTGGTAATACTGATTTTTGCTGACTGGTGCCGGGTCTAGTTGATTAAAATTGATAAATAGGTTATAATATCTACAACTGTTTCATTTTCTTTTGACATGTTTTATTACTCCTACACTTTTTAAACAGTTCCCTTTCACATTCCTTTGAGCATGGCTGTATTTACATTTTTTTAAAACCAAGACTCGCGAGATTTTTTTCTATAAAAAACGTTCCCAATTTTATAACAACATTTTCAATTTCTACTTTCAAACAATTGACTCACAATAATAAAATAAATTAAATTAATATGGTGTCGATTTGTTGTGTTTAAAAAGTTTAGAAAACTGCATGCTCAAAAGCTCGATTCCTTTATGATGCGTTTAAAATGATAAACATTATAAAAAAATTTATTAATATCAAAACCTTTTGTGGAATTTCAAAGCTGCATCATATTTTCCAAAGAAAAAAAAATGAAAACAGTGCTAATCTAATCAATGATGTTCCTAATAAACAATGTTACATTTGGTTCAACGATAAAAGCTCGAATAAATACAGAAACTACAGTAATTACCCAGCGAGATGCAGCATTTGGGATCTTATATTAGAACATGGTTACGTCATAAAAAACCGGGTCATTTAAACTCAACTTTCAAAACGGTGAAATACGATAAATTAAACACAAAACTTTGTTGAATTTGTCATTTGTGACTTAGTAAGGGATACATTACACCATTTCAAATTTGGATATTAATGACGGACAATTAATGCAATTTGTCATGTTTCACCTTCGATTCGTGGGATTTTCCGTACAACCGTGCACATGCTCCAAGCTCAAAATAATCACCGTGAAACATTGGCCAACCGGTTAGAGGATTTCGTTTATTTACAGCTAAAAAAATGAATCTCACAGATCGTGGTTAGAGGATATCTATTTTTAAATATATATATATTTTTAGAAAAAAAAAAAAAAAAAAAAAAAAAAAAAAAAAAAAAATCTGAAAATTAAAAAAAACTTACTGCAGCTTTAAGAGTGGTGTAATTTTAGACATGTTTTATATTGGCAAGACCAAACATTCCATGCGCTTAATGACGGCGAGAACAAAAGAACTCATGGTTTAGAGACCGTAATTAGAGGTAGAAGCGGAACGTTAACTTTTTCTGGTGTTAAAATTGCGTTTATAACCAATGTGTATACATGAATTAATGCTTCATTTTCGCAATCGATTGTCAGTTAACATAACATTATAGAGTGTTAACGCTATGAAAATCGTTGTGAAAAAAGTAGTATTAACTGAGGTCCGTGAAAGTAGGCTTTAAGTCTAAATCAAATCGTGCCTTCCTAATAACCGGGGTGTACAACTAGCCTGTAAGTCTACAGGAAATCGTGTGTAACAAATCATGTAGACCTCACGGAAAAAGTGTTATGTGTGTAACATATCTCGATGGCGATACCAGTCGTTTAAATTACAATTTTTCACCGGCAACATCATAAAAATGCATGTTACTGCAATCATTGTTTAATTTGATGTGGTCAAATTTACAGAATTATAATTTCATTCCTCCTGTAGACCACCACATTTCCTTTTGATGTTAGACTGTTTATTTTCTGCTGTATGTGCGTCTAGTTGTATTGCCAAATAAACTCGTATTCTGTTATTATGAGCATATTTATCGTGACAAAGACTTAAAAGTAGTCAATGTTTCTAATTATCATACTTGTGTAGTGTTTAAGTCACGATTGTGCCAACAGTGTCGGTCTCATTCATTTTTGATTTTCCAATGGATTTCATGTTAAATGTGTAATTCTAGTTCTGTTTATCTTGATTGCGGAAATTCTAGTAGTAATGAGTAAATGTTATTCGCCTTTACGTTTGTTTTGGTTGAATTGTCTACAATACCAGCAAACCTCCCACAACCTAGGTTTGAATCCTAAGCAAATAATTTAGAGTTTTAGAATGCTTATCTTATAGCCTGGTGAAGGTGGGTGTTTTTTCTGCACAATCCCAAACACTGACCTCGATAAAGATGAAATATTCCTCTTTGGGGCGTAAAGCGCCATTACTCCGCCATTGCTATTACGCTTTCTTTTCTGAATTTATATATACATCATTCACAAAGATAACAGAACCAAACCTATAGAATTATCTATCTAAATGATATCTTATTTTACTAAGTTTTAGATTAAGATTAGTTGTCTTTGTGTCAAGTTAGTACGCCATCATGTTGTTTCAAACTAT
Source organism: Tegillarca granosa (assembly GCA_029721355.1). Classification (NCBI taxonomy): domain Eukaryota; kingdom Metazoa; phylum Mollusca; class Bivalvia; order Arcoida; family Arcidae; genus Tegillarca; species Tegillarca granosa. The sequence continues at coordinate 8,142,481 of CM056597.1, read as the reverse complement.
TTTTTAAAAAATATATAAAAATTTACTCGGTAATAATTTTCTAACATTACGAAATTTTAGATTTGAATAACGTAATGACCGAATATTTGGAAACTTGAGAAATATCCGTATGTACATGTGTTTTATTTCATCAGTTGATAAATCGACCCGGGGTCAATCTGGAGTTTAAAATTTATTCCTAAGAAGCATGTCATTGACAGATATTATCAAAGTTCTGTGCGATTAAAATTCTATCTTTTTAAATGATTTCAAAATGTTTTGACTCTAAACTGTCATATGTAAACATGTAAACTTTCTGATCATCTGTCTGTCTTGAACAATCCAATTTGTGATGAGCTATTAATCATAAACTATTGCGACAATTTCATACAATTCTAGTAGACGTACGAACGGATTCGCATACCGAAAGTCGATTTTTTTCTCAGGTACATGTAAATACTCAAACTCCTACACTTGAAGCTAGTTCCAATATTTCAAATGTAACAATTCATTGCATTCACGTCACTGGATAAATTCAAATGTTACTTTGTATTGCATAGAGTCTACTTTTTTTCATTTTAAATGTGAAAAAAGCCTACATATTTTGAGAAATACTGGCTTTTAGTTTAATCAATTCGCTAAACACTTTGTCTTTGTTCAAACAAAACTAAGACTGTTTTACGATATTTTTTTTATATATTAATTTTTTAAAGCTCTCGTAGGTATAACGTCAATCTATTCATGGCAAAATGCGCAAAGGAAGGGATTATTTGTAAATTGTTATGACTGACTCGAAGAACATCTGCAATAAAACAAGCATGGTAGTGATTAGGTACCGCTTTTAACTGCATTGTTTATTAAATAGTTTGAGGATTCATAAAAAAAAAAAAACATTTTACATCTGAAAATTGATTCAAATTTGCGATAAATGAATTTAAGTTAAAAATAAAGTTTTAAATATGTTGTTTACTAGAAGCATTACGTAATCGAAATTGATAACATCAATGGCTTCTGACTATGGAATCTTCAATGGTTTTAATATATTTGTCCTTTGAGAACCTTTGATTTTCCGGGGGAATGATGGAGGGGGAGCTTTGTGGTAGTCTTATGTGCGTACTTAGAAATGATAGCGCCTCTCAACGCCTAGGTCGAGTTTAACTGGGAGCACACTCTAGAGTGAGAAAGTTTCCAAGTTCCCTTGCTGACGGTCGATGGAAGATCAGCCTGAGTGTTAATAGAGCCTTGTCGGTGGGAGGCGATGTGAACTGTACGTTTTATACCTCTCGGTGACCGTGGTATCTATGTTTCTATAGTAGTCAAGGTTAAATAAATTACATTCCTGTTTCTAACTGCAGTGCAATCTGAGAAATGTTTTAAAAACATACATATTTAAAATGATGTAATAAACTAATATCTTCTGTGTGTTTATCTTATATCTGTGTTAATTTGAGTAATTGTCGTGATTAACTGAAGTTGACGTTTTAAGATAAGATTTAGTTACTTCTGTTACTGATAATAGTGTTTATAGTATAAACAAAATAAAAATATCTTCAACTAGACATTCTTACAGATTGCACATACTTTTGGAAAACCAATACTCTTCTCCAGACATGACGTAAGATTGCAATGAGTCAAATTAGTAAGCTAATACTAAAGATTCACGAAAGAATTGAGTAACAATAATAAACAAATTAACAATCTTAAGATTTCATACTACATTCTTGATTCTACAAGAATGGAATCTTGGCATCTGTTACGTTGTACTTTACAAAAATTCACTGTTCACTTTATTAAATGTCTTTAAGGAACCATTACAATTTTTGCATTGTGATGCTAGCGTCTCAAATTGACTCTAGGCTGTCCCAATGTGATCGTTATGATAGAGTGCATTATACACGTTTCTGCTATTCCAACACTTTAAAAAATATTTAACTGAAACAATGCACTTTACTGCATAGCCAATGCGACCAAACGTACAAAAAACGCAAAATAAAACGCTTGTCAGTGATTGAAAGGAACAATACAGCTGACTGTCCCCAAAGTTTGTCGGTGATTGACAGGAACAACACGGCCAGCTGATTGTGCGAAAATAATTAAAATAGAAGACATTTGTAACCGAAAAGAAACAGTCAATTCAACAAAGAACATGACACAAATTACAGGCAATACAGTGAAAAAAAAGATAAGAAAAGACAAAAACATATTGAGAATACTAAATATGTAGATCCTGACTTCGAACGGGCATGACGACCATTCTTAAGTAATGTTGTCATAGTAACCCTAGAATCAATTGTCCAAAGCTGAATATAAATTGAAAATGCCTATGTATCATTTTTAAGTCAGCATTTATTTAACATCGGGATTCAATCAAACGAATTTTATTTCATTAAATGTTTTTAACATACATTTCAAGTTTCGGTTTATGAACCTAATTAAGATATGAACAACACGCGTTACTTAATTAACTTCATGAGTGTTTTTTTTTCTGGGGGTGGGGGAGGGATAAATTACCATCATTTGAGCCATTGTAATGGACGGAAAAGTGTTAATACCTTTTGCAGTTGTCCCACTTCATGGATTGTTGTAAAAAATCACACACCATTATTCTCGAGGTCATTGTATTTGTGACTGTGAAATATCCAAAACAAAATTCAATAAATAAAATGAAATTACATTGTTGTATATTAAATACAGATCACTTAAGCCTAGAACGGACATTGTCAAAAACGTTAGTGAACAATATTTAACGTTAGAAATGTTCATTAGATTTTCTCCGAAAAGTTTTCATAATTTATTGTCACAAAAATTATGGCTCTGATAGTAGATAAATCCTTAGTGATAATAAGAAATGTTATTGTTATTAAGCATCAAAAAAAAAAAAAAAAAAAAAAAAAAAAAAAAAAAAAAAAAAAACCTCATTGATGTTTTTGCAATCTCAACAATAATCTTTTTTACAAAGTCAGAAACCGAATTTATTGTATTTTTTGCAACCCGACCGAGATTGTGACATACTTATTTTTTTGTATATCTCCTGATATTTTTTGGCATTTAAATGAAGATTTCTGGTTTTCCTCTATGAATATTAACCAAAGCATACTTGTAAATATTTAATGGGTTCATAAACATTTTCACATGCACGTGCAGCATGTATGATAAACCATGCACATGCTTTCTGCATTCGAATGCATTTTTCAAACTATAAACGACAAAATTCATCACATTTCATTTCTTACTATTTTTAGTATTTGAATTAAGAAGCTGGTTGCTACACAAAAAAAATGATCAAATCGCCTCATAGCACTTCTATAAGAATGCATAATTACGTATTGCCTTCGTTTTATGGTTAGGTAATTAATATTTAAATGCATTTTTCAAAACTGTTTTAAAACTCTTTTATGCATTATTCTGTTTTGTATATCCAACTCATATAATGAGTAGACATTCTGATGGCGATAAATTTTTGTGTGCAATCAAAAGGCAACAAACAATTGTCAAATGATAACTTCCGATAGCAACTTGGTAGAATTAACGCGGGAAGGGTATTGCCTTTTTGAATGCGATGTCGAGAAATTTAGCTCAATGACTTAATAGCTTTAAGAGTTATTAGACAGACAATAATTTTGGTTCACAATATTTATTTCAGTTCCAACGGTGTGACCCTGGACAATTCATGCCAGAAAACGTCACATAAATGCATGTTTTTGATTGAAAATGAATTGAGATTATCACAAGGAAGAGGCATAACGTTAATTGCAATAACTGTCTTCGTACCTGTTTACCATTATATTCTAAATCGTTTGTTTACATATATTCCAATCTATAGATAAAATATACAGATATCAGTTTGACATAATAATCAGTGCTCCTTCACAGTCGGACTTTTAAGAAACAATGTGTGTTTCTTAACTTTGTAGCTCGCCAATTATATAGTTATATATATATATATATATATATATATATATATATATATATATATATATATATATATATATATATATATATATATATATTAAAAGAATCTATCACTACTTGTGGTGCCTGATAGGGAAATCTCAACCAGAGTTCTAATATATCTGGTCCAGAACGAGGCTGGTTGAGATTTCCCTATCTGACACCATAAGTAGTGATTGATTCTATTTCTTGCACCACAAAATATACACTTCTTGTTCTATTAAAAATCATAATTCAACATATTATGGAAGTGGCGTGTGAATACAAAAGACAGGAACAAGCGTGACGTCATAATTCAGATTAACATTACGTCATATAACAATTAATGTAATATGAAATAAATTGTTTTTGATTTAGAAAAAAAGTTTTTAAAATTACATTTTAAATTTAAACTGTAGTATTATCTGTTCCATTTGTTTGTGCGAAGATATGCCAGATTCTTGGGTTAAAGCGGTTCTCAGAGTATCGAAACACCTCTGTTTTCATTGATAAATCTTCGCGGGAAAAAGAGCGTGTAATCTATCTTGTACAGGGGGTGCAAGATTGAAATATCTTGCACCGCTCTTTATATGGAAATTTCCATCTAGTGTGCAAGAAATATATATCTGTCTAATTAAATGTAATTTGCCAAGTATGATATACCTACATACCATGTAATATCCTTAATGTTTTATTCTTCGAATACAGAATTACATAAGCTGACAATTTTTTGAAAAAAAAATGACAATATTTCCGGAAAATTTAGGCGTATTACTGTATTAGTTTGAACAAACGTTACGAGATATTGCTCACGTGGTGTGAGTTGAATAAAAAAAACCAGTCAACAGCTTCCCATGAATTTAGATTGGCTAAAAAAGATCGATTGAAATGTGCAATAGGGTTAGACTAATTTTGGTGTATATTTATGCTTAATATGTTCAAAAAAGGTAGTTGTTTTTAGGATTGTCTTATACCTTTTTTTAAATTTAATCATAAAATACATTTAAAAATGGTAAACCATTTTTGAATGTATTTTATGATTAAAGTCAAAGATGATCTATGACAGGATGTAAAATGAAAATGCGGACGAACAAAGTGCACTCATAAAATACACACGTTGTGGTGTTAACAGATTGACAGTTACTTTGGAAAACCCTGATTCTTTGAGATTTCTGCGACACGACCCTAAACAATAAATGAAAAAAAAAGATATGTTTTATCAGATTGAAATAAAAGCCTTTGTACGTTGGTATGTTTTAGGTAACGTATGATTGGTTGTAATGTTGTTTTACATCGCATCAGTAATTTTTCAGGTAATTGCGGCGATAGCAGCTTACTCTAAGAACAATTTTGTATATGCGAGAGATGTGCACATGAGTATTAAGATCTTCTTTCTACTAACACGCACTTAGAGGATATAGATATGATGATTTTAAAGCTGACTGAAACACAAACCCATGTAACGGTACGACATAGAAAACAAAATCGATATATATCGCTAATTTGGATTTCGGATATACCCCAAAATATGGCCTATATTCTGTAGAAAACATTCAAGGCCTAGCGTTTGTCAAGTTTTCTTGCTTCCGGTAATTGTGCGTTTGTACCGACAATGGTCTTGATGGAAATATGACAAAAAGGAACTAACGGGATGGTGAAAATTAAAGAAATGTTTCGATACAATGTGTTGTGTTTTACCATATTTGTTCAGGAGAGTGTTAAAGTACGTGAAGCATTGGTTAACTTGTAAGAACTTTACTTATTGTTGACAAGCTGATTAACAATTTATTTCGATACATTTTCGTAAGGCAATACATGTAAAATATTCAAAGTATGCTTTAATTATCATAAATGTTAAATCTATTTTAATTTTTTTTTTTTTTTTTTTTTTTTTTTCTTTTGCAACTTTACTGTGATATGACATAATTCATCCAATAAAATTTGATATGATGTTGTTATAAAAGTCTCATTTTTGTAATAATGACAATCTCATTAAAATATATGTATAAGTTTTTGCCCTATAAATTGAGAAAACCTATCCCACTAAAGCTCAATTTAAAGACGTATCTTTCACAACCGGCTGAATTTATGGCTATAAATTCAAATTACATTCAGGTAACTCCTGAACGAATTATTAATAAAGCATGCGGTATTATTAGTTAGACAGAAAACTGCTGATTTTTATAAACGTTATTTTGACGAATGTTAAGTGCACAGTATGCAGTTGGATATTTAAAGCTTTAAAATGCATTTATGGTCTTACCTAATGCGAAGAACATAGACTATTAGTTTTAATACTGGCTTTTATTCTTATGAATATTTTCTTTAAAATAACGTAAAAATATTCCGTGTCTATCCCAAGTCTATCCTCTCAACTGACCAATGCGTGTCCAATCAAAACAGTTCGTTAAAATGGACCAGACAGATAAATTTTGAACTATTTAAAACATCCACCTTAATTTTAAACAATGGACAATGAAGACAATTTAAAACACTATGGAAAAACAAGACAATGGACCAAATCTGAAAAATGGACCTACCAGATTAGTTTTCAATAACGGATTTTCAAGAACTAGTCTGGGTAATATGGCCCAACCAGAACAATTCTGAACAAAGGAGCAAAAACAAATTCCGAATTTTGAAACTACCAGATATTGTTTTACTACCACACAATTAAAAATCACAACAATTCTGAGTAATAAACTAACCAAGGCAATTCTGAACAATTGACAAACTACAACATTTCTGAACAAATGACAAACCAAAACAAGTCTGAACAACTGACAAACTAGAACAATTCTGAACAACTGACATACCAAAAACATCTGAACGACTGACAATCCAGAACAATTCTGAACGACTGAGAAATCAGAGCAATTCTGAACGACTGACAAATCAGAAAAAAATTTGAACAAATAACAAACCAAACAAGTCTGAACAACTGACAAACCAGAACAAATCTGAACAACTCACAAACCAGAACAATTCTGAACGACTGACAATCCAGAACATTTCTGAACAACTCACAAACCAGAACAATTCTGAACGACAGACAAACCAGAACACTTCTGAACAACTGACAATCCAGAACATTTCTGAACAACTGACAATCCAGAACAATTCTAAACGACTGACAAACCAGAACAATTCCTAACATCTGATAAACCAGAACAATTCTGAACATCTGACAATCCAGAACATTTCTGAACAACTGACAATCTAGAACAATTCTGAACGACTGACAAACCAGAACAATTCTGAACATCTGACAAACCAGAACAATTATGTACGTTCTTCTAAACAAATAGAGACGATCATTATAATCAAAACGCAGTTTATATACTCGTCTTTTAAATAAAGTAAAAAAAAGATCACAAACCATTAGCAGGTTATTTTTGAATGAAATAATCTTGCTATACTGGTTTATAATTAAATATTCCCGTTTTTATTACGCCTTTAAATTCTCGTAAAATAAATTAAGGATAAAGAAAAGCAATTTGTTTGCCTATCACGAAATATTTTTAATCACATTCATTTGCATTATTTTAACTAAGGTAGTAAATTTAACACGCATCGTATTGCAGAAATGTTGATACTTCATTTTAAGTGGCTGCAAGATAACGAACAGTTTGTTAATGCCGATGTCTTCATCATAATACCCATTACACGTTAGATAATTCAAAGTATATGATTTTAAACTAAGCAGCTGTTATAATTGTGTAAGCAAGCTGTGGGTTTATGATGTAACATTGATAATTTTTATATAACGTTTCCTTCCAATTGCCTTATGGCGGTGGTTAAGTGGTTAAGACGTTGGCTTATGTAAGTTCGATAACGACAACCCCGAATGACAAAAAATTTATGTTGTCTACTGATTGGCCGGGTATCAATAAAATGAACTAAATGTCCCTTTTATTTTTATCTGTGGTATTGCTTCAAGTTTATTAGCACTCTATAGGTAGCAATTATTGTCTAATCAAGTAAAAAAATGGAGTACTTCTATAAAACTAACACACAAAATGAGCTTTTATTTAGATAATATTGATATTTGGATCGTCTTGTCGTGAATAGCTGTAATGATGCGGTGCAAACAAAAGTCAACAAACCATACGTTTAAAGAACATGTAATAATGAACAGAGAAAATTGACAAAACGCTAACTCTTTGAAACAAATACCGTCAAAAAACATCAACAGGCCAAACGGAGCCGATGTTCTAATACAAGGAGAAAGAATGCAAACATAAATGTTATTGGGAGAGCAGAAATCGTAAAAAATCTGCTTATAAGGGCACGCTATCATAACGACATTTTTATTCAAGAAGGAAAAAAAATTATAATTGAGGAGGAAAATAAAGTTGCTTTTTTTCCCGCCAAATTATCTGAAGTTTTACAAGAGTAAAAAATAAATACATGTAATAGATAATAATGTCACGGAAAGCTGTATTACTGTAACTTATTGTACCGTATTGGCGTAATGCAATTTTTTTTAACTTAATAAGCACATATTTCGAATATTCATTTAAACTTAAATACTTCACTTCACTTGAATAAATATGTGTTATGGATGTCAAAGTAATGTGGCTTACTAAAACCAAGAAAATTCAAATTAAATTTTAATTTATATATCAAAAATAGACAAGTAAAAAAAGTATATTTAAAAAAGAAATAGGGATTATTATCATAATTTTTGCCCATTTTGAGAGACAGAGGGAGATATATATACATGTATATAAAACATTTGTTCCGTAAACTGTAAGATGTGAAATGAATTTATTATGGAAAATCAATGAATTATTTTACATTGTATGTACATGTAGGAATCTTGAGTGAAGTTTTTTATTTGTTTGATAGCTATTTTAAAATACAGCGTCAAGTACTGTACATAATAATAGATACATACTCCCGTTATTTCAGAATCTGTTCTGAAAATAAGGGATCCAGAAGCAAAATGCTATGAATCTTTATAAACTCCAAATAACATATCAAGTTTAAAAATCAGCATGTAAGGAAACGTTGATAATTTTTTTTTACGAAATGTGGGTAATTGATGTATTTTTAAAGTAAAATCAAGGATGGCTGAAACTTAGTGCTATGTATCTAAAATGTCTGATAAACTATTGGCAGTTTTCATAATTCTTATTACAAATAAACATTTCAAGAAATTTTGAGTAGTTAGTTTAAAAACAGTTAGAAATACGTTAGTCATTAACACCATTAGATTTTTACCATATATGGTAGTGGAAGAAACAAGGGGATAACATAAAAATTGATAAAGAATTTCAAAGTCCTTAAGTGTCCAAAGAAGGACACGCACACTGAAATTCTTGATATAATTATAAAAATATTACTGCAATCGTTGGACACAAAAACGAAAAAACTGGAGCGATGTCCGTCTGATTTCTTGTCTATTTTCCCATTTGCGTGTGGTTGAAGATATCTAATTTAATATTTTTTTGACCTAATTCTACATAATAAACTTCCACGTAACATTCCAATAACAATTAAGAGTTGTTTAATTCAGATGGGCAGATGGTAAACTTTCTGAATAATCCCATCCATATGCTATTTATATATCTTTCTAACAATAACAAATGTTCTATATTTAGCAATTGTTTTGGTAAAAGATACCTAAATACGTGTTTTGTTTCTAAAATTAATCCATTGACCAAAATTAAAAAAGAATCAGGAATGAAAACTATTCAATAAAATCAGGTGCACACGTTGAAATTTACAACGTCAGAAAACTATTAGAATATTTATTGATTGCTGATATTTTTCAGACACCACTTCTTAAAATCCAGATTTACACGATAGAATAGTTAGAATTCCATGAATACTAGTATAATGGGTTTCTGATACTACGCACTTGGCAACAAATATGATAGTCAAATGTTAAGAGTTCCAGTAAAGTGAAACATTTGAAACTTCACTTAACTTCTAACATTAGTGCAAAAATAGTACACAAAATGAGTCCCTTTTAAACAGTGGATATGAAACCCACTAAACGTATCCTCACATTAGACAATGGATGTATAGTCCACTAAACGCATTCTTACTTTGGACAGCGAGTATATAATCCACAAAAGTATCTCCGCTTTGGATAGTGGAACTAAAGCCCACTATACTATGCTTACTTTTTGACAGTGGGCGTGTAGCCCACTAAAAGTATCCTCATTTTGGATATTGTGTATTAGTATATCGTCCACTTAACGTATTCTTACTCTTACTTTTGATAGTGGGTAAATTTTCAAATTAAAGTATCCTCGCTTTGGACACCAGAACTACTAATCCCGTGCTCATATGATATACAGAAAAAAGAGTTCGAAAATATTGTACCGAAAATAGATTTAATTAACCCTATAGCCTTTAACAGGAATCCTTGACACCAGACAAAAGGGCCTGTCAACACTAAAATCGAAACATACGAATCATAAGGGCAGATCTTTGTATACAAAACTTTGTCAGTCTGCTTTCGGAAAGCCTGGAGTTTCCTCTTGGCATTCTCGGTTTCCTCCACGATGTCAGAACAAAACAAGAGGCCCATGGGCCTTAACGCTCACCTGAGGATATGTGCAAAATTGATTGCAAAGTGCAATAGACAATATATTCTGTACAGAAACTTTACAAGTTTTCTCAAGTTAAGAACTCCCACAAAACTTAATCACAAATATATCCAGTATCATTTCATATATAATGTGCATGAAGTAACTGTAGTGCGAGTAATTTCCAAATCATTAACCAATTTCAGTATACTTATGCAACTATGTCCTTGACCTTTGAACATATATGGCCTTGGATTGTCATGTCAATACTTACAATATTCTAATATACATTGCCTTTACAAAAAGTTAATAGTTTTCAAAATAATTAGTAATTTAAGTCTTCTTTTGCAGCTGTGACCTTGACCTTTCAACATATGACCTTGAACCATATATCAAAATGATTGTCATATCAATACCTACAATATTTTAATATACATGCCTATAATAAAAGTTAATAGTTTTCAAGATAATTTGCAATTTAAGTCTTCTTTTGCAGCTGTGACCTTGACCTTTCAACATATGACCTTGAACTATATATCAAAATGATCATAATATCAATATCTACAATATTTTAATATACATGCCTATACAAAAAGTTAATAGTTTTCAAGATAATTTGCAATTTAAGTCTTCTTCTGCAGCTGTGACCTTGACCTTTCAACATATGACCTTGAACCATATATCAAAATGATCATCATGTCAATACCTACAATATTCCAATATACATGCCTATACAAAAAGTTGATATTTTTCAAGATATAGTGACAAATATATAATTTTTAGCAATTTCCCCACTCAGTGCCTTACAATTTCCCTATTTTGAGCCCCATGGCTACCATTTGTGTAAATCTGAAAATAGATGACCTAAGGATGTTATAAATGAAATAACTAAGGTATATCTCTTGTAGATTCAGAGGAGAAGATTTTTAAAGTTTTTCACTTTTTCCCCCTTATGGGGCCCCAAGGGGACATAACTCCTTCATTTGTGCAAATCTGAAAGGGCTTCACCCAGGCATGATGGTTACCAAGTTTCATTAAATTTGGCCCAGTGGTTTTGGAGGAGAAAATTAAAATGTAAAAAGTTTACGCACGACGCACGACGCACGACGCACGACGGACGAAGATGGATAGCAATAGCTCACCTGAGCTCTCAGAGTTCACTGCAGAAACATTAACATTAAAGTTGCATACAGGGAAATCTAGGTGAAAACAAAATCTTCTCCGTAGAGAAAGCAAAAAGAAAGCAGCTAACTCAAAAACACAAGTCCTAAATCTTTTAATAGCAAAATATGATACTTACATTTAAAAGCAATTGTGTTTTAAGTTTAATTTGGTAAATTACAATGATATTAAAGGTCTGTAGGAAATACCACGGACTCTCCATCATAACGAACAACTTGCCCTACCTTTCCGTTTACCTTTCACACCCAATCCATTAATATAAGTGTTGTGTCTGAGTTAGACCCTATACAGATACTTCAATCTTACGTAATGTCTTTAAAATAAAGAATCGTAAAAGACTTTTACATAACAATCTCGTTCCGTTCTTAAATTACTAGATTGATGGAGAGACGCCAAATAAACATTCTTATTTTATCCTTAAATTTCATATAGAGCCAATTTCTTCCATTTCATAAAGTTTAAGTTGAACTACAAGGTATAAGCATTTATGAGTTTTGCTCAGAGCTATTATAATTTAAAGCAAAAACTTGTCCTCCTTTACAAATGGATGTTTGAGAAAAATACAAAAATAGTTGTGTAAGATTTTTTTTGCTTAATAAAATCTAAGTGACTACATGACTTGGTAAAATTAAATTATTGTTTCTACAAAATATGTATTAGTTTCTTACATGTTAAATAAATCACTTGACTGTGAATTAGTATATAGATGCAACAAATCTAAACTTAATTTTGTCATAACATCTACGGGAGCATTGTTCAAGGCCAATATTCAACTCGCAGCATAAGATATAAAATCATGCTAATGGCCATAAATAAAATCGTCCAAAATAGACACCGTCATATACCTTAAAGATCCACTTGAAAGTAAATGGCAAAATGGGGTAAGAACTTCATAGTTCAACATAACAATACTGGTAACGAAAGTAATAGACAACGACGTTTACCTTATAGTTCAACATAACAGTATAGGTAACGAAAGCAATAGACAACGTCGTATACCTTATAGTTCAACATAACAGTAAAGGGCGATAAAGACAATAACCTGATAGTTCAGCATAACAGTATTGGTAACGAAAGCAATAGACAACGTCGTATACGTATACCTTATAGTTCAACAAAACAGTATTGGTAACGAAAGCAATAGACAACGTCGTATACCTTATAGTTCAACATAACAGTAAAGGGCGATAAAGACAATAACCTGATAGTTCAACATAACAGTATTGGTAACGAAAGCAATAGACAACGTCGTATACCGTATAGTTCAACATAACAGTAAAGGGCGATAAAGACAATAACCTGATAGTTCAACATAACAGTATTGGTAACGAAAGCAATAGACAACGTCGTATACCTTATAGTTCAACATAACAGTAAAGGGCGATAAAGACAATAACCTGATAGTTCAGCATAACAGTATTGGTAACGAAAGCAATAGACAACGTCGTATACGTATACCTTATAGTTCAACAAAACAGTATTGGTAACGAAAGCAATAGACAACGTCGTATACCTTATAGTTCAACATAACAGTAAAGGGCGATAAAGACAATAACCTGATAGTTCAACATAACAGTATTGGTAACGAAAGCAATAGACAACGTCGTATACCTTATAGTTCAACATAACAGTAAAGGGCGATAAAGACAATAACCTGATAGTTCAACAAAACAGTATTGGTAACGAAAGCAATAGACAACGTCGTATACCTTATAGTTCAACATAACAGTAAAGGGCGATAAAGACAATAACCTGATAGTTCAACATAACAGTATTGGTAACGAAAGCAATAGACAACGTCGTATACCTTATAGTTCAACAAAACAGTATTGGTAACGAAAGCAATAGACAAAGACGTATACCTTATAGTTCAACGTAACAGTATAAGTAACCAAAGCAATAGACAACGTCGTATACCGTATAGTTCAACATAACAGTAATTGGTGACGAAAGCAATAGACAACGTCGTATACCTTATAGTTCAACATAACAGTATAGGTAACGAAAGCAATAGACAACGTCGTATACCTTATAATTCAACATAACAGCTGTGGTACCGAAAGCAATAGACAACGTCGTATACCTTATAGTTCAACATAACAGTAATTGGTGACGAAAGCAATAGACAACGTCGTATACCTTATAGTTCAACATAACAGTATAGGTAACGAAAGCAATAGACAACGTCGTATACCTTATAGTTCAACATAACAGTATAAGTAACCAAAGCAATAGACAACGTCGTATACCGTATAGTTCAACATAACAGTAATTGGTGACGAAAGCAATAGACAACGTCGTATACCTTATAGTTCAACATAACAGTATTGGTAACGAAAGCAATAGACAACGTCGTATACCTTATAGTTCAACATAACAGTATAAGTAACGAAAGCATTAGACAACGTCGTATATCTTATAGTTTAGCATAACAGTAATTGGCGACAAAGCAATAGACAACGTCGTATACCGTATAGTTCAACATGACAGTATAAGTAACGAAAGCAATAGACAACGTTGTATACTTTATAGTTCAACATTACAGCATTGGTAACGAAAGCAATAGACAACATCGTTTACCTTATAGTTCAATATAACAGTATAAGTAACGAAAGTAATAGACAACGTCGTATATCTTATAGTTCAACATAACAGCTTAGGTAACGAAAGCAATAGACAACGTCGTATACCTTATAGTTCAACATAACAGCTTAGGTAACGAAAGCAATAGACAACGTCGTATACCTTATAGTTTAACATAACAGTATAGGTAACGAAAGCAATAGACAACGTCGAATACCTTATAGTTCAACATAACAGCTTAGGTAACGAAAGCAATAAACAACGTCGTATACCGTATAGTTCAACATAGCAGTATAAGTAACGAAAGCATTAGACAACGCCGTCTACCTTATAGTTTAACATAACAGTATTGGTAACGAAAGCAATAGACAACGTCGTATACCTTATAGTTCAACATAACAGTATTGGTAACGAAGGCAATAAACAACGTTGTATACTTTATAGTTCAACATAACAGCTTAGGTAACGAAAGCAATAGAATACGTCGTATACCTTATAGTTTAACATAACAGTATAGGTAACGAAAGCAATAGACAACGTCGTATACCGTATAGTTCAACATAGCAGTATAAGTAACGAAAGCAATAGACAACGCCGTATACCTTATAGTTCAACATAACAGTATAAGTAACGAAAGCAATAGACAACGTCGTATACCTTATAGTTCAACATAACAGCTTAGGTAACGAAAGCAATAGACAACGTCGTATACCTTATAGTTTAACATAACAGTATAGGTAACGAAAGCAATAGACAACGTCGTATACCTTATAGTTCAACATAACAGCTTAGGTAACGAAAGCAATAGACAACGTCGTATACCTTATAGTTTAACATAACAGTATAGGTAACGAAAGCAATAGACAACGTCGTATACCTTATAGTTCAACATAACAGCTTAGGTAACGAAAGCAATAGACAACGTCGTATACCTTATAGTTCAACATAACAGTAAAGGGCGATAAAGACAATAACCTGATAGTTCAGCATAACAGTAAAGGGCAAAGGGGCGATAGAAACTAGCGTAAACCCCAAAGTGTTTCATGTAAATGGAGAACGAAAAGGGCAGCAGAACTCGGCATATACCTTATGGAGTAACATAGCAGTAAAGGGCAACGAAACGCGTTACAGTTGTCACCAAAAGCACAAGATATACATTGTCAAAGTTTTTAAGGTATTTGTCTGCAGTTAATTATACGTAGGTGTTAAAAAAGTTTTAAGGTATATATAATATTAATTTTATTGTTTCGGTTTTAATCCTTTTAAACTTGCAATGTTAAGGACGTCTATTGAAGATTTCATAGTGACCTAGTAGATGAATGACTCCAATAAAACCTTCGATCGTAAGCTATCGGGTTTACACTATAATTTAAAGTTCATAGTGGCCGAGTAGATGAATGACTCCAATAAAACCTTCGATCGTAAGCTTTAGGGTTTACACTATCATTTAAAGTTCATAGTGGCCAAGTAGATAATGACTCCAATAAAATCTTCGATCGTTAAGCTTCCGGGTGTACATTATCATTTAAGGTTCATAGTGGCCGAGTAGATGAATGACTCCAATAAAACCTTAGATCGTAAGCTTCCGGGAGTACATTATCATTTAAAGTTCATAATGACCGAGTAGATGAATGATTCCAATAAAACCTTAGATCGTAGGCTTTCGGGTTTACATTATCATTTAAAGTTCCAGTCCACCAAACATGTTTTTATTTCGTTACGAATCACGTGAACGTCTATAAACCATATCACGCGGTATTCTGTAATGTAAACAGTGATGCTAGGTTATTAAATTTTGA
Source organism: Tegillarca granosa (assembly GCA_029721355.1). Lineage (NCBI taxonomy): Eukaryota > Metazoa > Mollusca > Bivalvia > Arcoida > Arcidae > Tegillarca > Tegillarca granosa. Next base: position 8,126,466 of record CM056597.1, on the reverse strand, counting down.
AATGTTTAAGTATATTTTAAATAGCCACTTAATGCAGAAGCATTGCATGACAAAAATAGATGTTATATATTTAAACAAAATAACAATTTATAACATGCTATATGAATGTAACCAGAATATTACATTTCAAAAGAACATATTTTACATTGATTATTGAACAAAACAAGAAGCACACACAACACAATAAAAAAAACAAAGACAAAATCCACTCCATCCTTTATCTGTAAATTTCAGTTCACGTGCCAAAGATCTGCGGTCTTCTCCGGGTACTCCGGGTTCCTCCGTCATTCCAGAACTGACCTCCTCGATATGTGTAAGAACTTTACTGAGACTTCAACGCAATTACTTCACCTCTATTAATTAGTCGACAAGCATGAAATATTCCGGACACTTTCAAACTTGTAAGTAAAAAAAACATAAAATTTTCCATGCAAGATGTGTATTAGTAAAACTGTTTTTCATTGATAAATAAAATTTTCCTCCATGTAATAAAAGTGTTTTTAATTAATAAATGAAATTTTCCATGTAAAACGTGTATTAGTAAAACTGTGTTTCATTGATAAATAAAATTTTCCTCCATGTAATAAAAGTGTTTTTAATTTATAAATGAAATTTTCCATGTAAAACGTGTATTAGTAAAACTGTGTTTCATTGATAAATAAAATTTTCCTCCATGTAATAAAAGTGTTTTTAATTTATAAATGAAATTTTCCATGTAAACGTGTATTAGTAAAACTGTGTTTCATTGATAAATAAAATTTTCGTGTAAGACGTGTATTAGTAAAACTGTGTTTCATTGTTAAATAATTTCCATTGTTAAGACGTGAATTAGTAAAACTGTGTTTCATTGTTAAATAATTCCCATTGTTAAGACGTGAATTAGTAAAACTGTGTTTCATTGTTAAATAATTCCCATTGTTAAGACGTGAATTAGTAAAACTGTGTTTCATTGTTAAATAATTCCCATTGTTAAGACGTGTATTAGTAAAACTGTGTTTCGTTGATAAATAAAATAATCCATGTAAGACGTGTTTTAGTAAGTCTGTGTTTCATTGATAAGTTTAGAAGATATGTAGAAGTCCTATACTATACGTAGGCGAGTGTTAAAACAATTAACCCAGATTGTTCATACTTTGACAATAATTACCCACTAGTGAATTTAAAAGATACGAAGATTTTTCTTTGAGTTTTTAGATAACTTTATCGTGGAATTTAGAGACATATAGTGTGAAGTCACATTGTTTAATGTTCGTTTTGCATGTTTTCACTATTAAAGCTAGCTAGTTAAATAACTGACGTTCATACTTTTGTTCGTAATTGTAACTCTTGTTATGTAAGTATGTATATATATTTAACAAAGGCAATAGATTAAATGACATGTTACACGCTTGTGTTTAATGTCAAAAAAGCATTATTCAAACAATGAGAGAATGAGAGAGAGAGAGAGAGAGAGAGAGAGAGAGAGAGAGAGAGAGAGAGAGAGAGATTGCAATTTACTAACCCAAAAGTACCAATGTTGAATGATGTGGAAATAGCACGACAATTTATAATTTAAGACACCAACAATGATGTTTAATACATTACATTAATTGTTTCCAAGCTATTACGGCATACATTTTTTATTGTTAAACTGTATTTACTTTTTTTTAAAATAAAAAATCCTTTTTATGTTGATTTGACTTATTATGTGAAGAGATCTTGTAAAAAAATCCTATTTTTACGAGTCTGAACTGATAATGTTATTTTCCTTTTCATGTTCATTTCATTTAAAAAATTAAATAAAGATACCACTTAACACCTTAAACATGAGATATATTATACAGCAAAGGTCAGTATATCAATTTGCCCCACTTAAGTTAAAAGTTAAGAAAAAACGCGAAGGATTCGATATCCACGCGAACCTCGGGTGTTTCGAAAGGGAAAATTCTGTTTATTCAGCTACTGTTCTAAAGTGCATAGTAATTAATATGAGATAAGTAAAGGAATTTATTTCCGTAAACAAAGTGGAAATATTCTTACTAAATGAGAGACGAAATTACCATACATTGTTCAAAATACAGAAACGCCATTTTTAGTGACGCCCATGATTTTTTTTAACAAAATGGTTCATGAGTTTCGCCGGTTTTTTGTTTGTTTTTTTTTTTCAAAAAAGTTCTGAAAAATTATCTTGGGCAGAATTAAATACATTCGTAATATACTCCTAAAACTTGTTTCCATCTCTGTCACTAAGAAATCTTCAATACACAATTCTATTTCAAGCAATCGGTAGACGCCCCCTTCGTTTATAAGGATAAAATGTGAGCAAGTAAAAGTAATACTGTCATATATCATTTTTGAATTTCTATAAATTATATACATTCAAAAAATAATACAATGTGTATGGCAGTACACTAAGTGATCTGTACCTTGAATAGAGGGAAGTTTATACACCCATATTAGTTCAGTTCTGTAATGGTGAGGGAAACCGGAGTACCCAAAAATATCATCAACGTTCAGCAAGCTAGCTGACAAACTTTCTTATACATGTACTTGGATCTACCCACAACCACTCTGGATTAAGTTATCAACTCCAAACTAGGAGTCTATCTAAAGAGTGGGTTTCCGGAATCACTTTACGTATGCCAGTGCAATTTCTAATTCTTCAACTTACAATAGTTTCGTTTTCTTGGTTGCTGGTTGCTTCGGCGGTTGTTGTCAACTTGTTTACAATGAATTTCCGAAATGTGCACATCTGGCACATCAAAACTCAACTGGTATTTGTGTTACATATTTACATTTTATTTTTTTTTTTGAACTTCTATTTTTGCGACTTCCTGCCATTGTCATCACCTGAAAATTTATAGTTGTCGCGACAATTTGGTCGTTGAATCATGTGATATATTTTCTCATACAATCAGTAGTCTAAGGGTGGCAATCTTTTAATCATTCATGGGTTTATATTTCAGCTGTGAATGAGTCTTTCTATTTTCGCGATACCATCAAACCTCTTTCCCACCCTCATTTTTTTTTTTTTTTTTTTTTTTTTTGGCGAGTCCCAGTTTGTTCTAAGTTTCATTGATCGTATCATTGGATTTATGTGACTATATGCCACTTGATCCTTAAAGTTACTTATAATGTGTATTGTTAGATAAAAATATATATACCATTGACAGTCGGAAAGTAGTACTGTTTATGTTTTCGATATGTTAACCTATATTGTAAGTCACCCGACGTGCTAAGTACTATTTAAAAAAATAATTGAAACTACTATAAATTTTGTTGCAAATACTTTGGTTTATTATCTATTAAAACAGCATTTTTCTTGAAAAAAGAACAAAACTGGTGCAGTGGCAAGAAACTTAAAAACAGTCTTAAACTCAAAAGTTTAACCCCAGACACCTACGGTTAGGAAATTCTGCGTGTACTCTCAACTTGTTCATCGCAGGTAACTTAAACCTGAACGCATGAGTGACTGTGAATAAGTTAAGAACAGTCTGTCTTTCATTTTATGTTGTACGATGTAGATTTCGTAAATTATATGAAGATACATTTTTTAACCTACTACAGAACTTGTTTGTTTACACCCATATAATAAGCACTATAAAATCATCTTATGTCATAACCGACTTTCCCTGTCGCGTCAGAATAGACTCGTCTAAAAATCAGTTTCACACACACTCACTAGGCCAATAGTGTGTCTGAGGGGATCTACCACAACTTAGATAAATTTGACAGTCTATGCATATCGGCTGAATAAGTATGGTCGAATAGAAACCATGAATCTTCAGTCACTTAAAACATCTATTGATAACATTTAAAGACACTGGAATGTGAGGAGAGGGTATTTCGATCCCAAATTACTTCTTGAAAGAGTCGATTTTAACAATTTTTCAGTGTTTGTAAATATTTTGCCCATAGCCATGGATATATTACGATCAAACACACCAAGGATTTTATTTGGGATAATTATGTGTGTTTTTAACAAGCCCATTCACAAGTACCAGGTAAGTTTTCTTACTCAAAAATATATTCAATATATATTTATAAAAAAAGTTTTATGGTGAAATTTGATTTTTATTGTGAGACATGGGAAGGTGTTTACCTAGTAATCATTATACAATTATCTCACCTGTCCAGAGAAGCAGGTATTAATTAAGTCTTTGGTTATTTAATCACTGTTGTTGATTGATTCACCTGAAAGGTTAATTGCTTTACCTGTGAACAATTGATTTGTTGACCTTTAACACGGGGATACTATCGTCGATGTACAATAGAATATATTCTAGCAACCAGATTAAATATTTGCACAGGACAATGCGCCTTTTAATTGAAAAATGTGGGTTGATGATCATAGCCTCCCACACCTTAACACAAGTTAAGTCATATATCATGTCAATTTTAATCATGCTATTTCAGCATAATTACACTTTTAATTTTAAATTGTAATTTTTAGGGAGACGGCTAAATAGAAATATTTATTATGGTCACACAGATTACTAATTATTTCTTATTTTAATATATAGACATATGTTTGATATATATCCATTTAGTTAAAGGGTCCTCTAATATTTTGACTCGATAAATCATGTTTTTGAATACAGTTAAACACTAAGACAGTGTACCTGTAGAAGTATATATAGTTCATATGTATCAAATTAAATATATATAATAGAAAAATTAATTATTCTAGTTTCTGTTATATTTTTACAATATTATTATTATTACTACCATATTATTATTATTATTATTATTATTATAAAACATAGCTCTGTGAAGGGTAATATTAAATGATGTAAGATTGTTTAGGTTGAATTTTTGTGGGACTTTTTAAAAATCTAAAAGTTGACTGTGCCCAAAATGTGTGTACATTCGCTACCATGTCAGTATCATGCATGCACATGCATGTACGTGAACACCCACACAAGTTTCAGTTTTTCTATTTATATACATTATGTATAGAATATTTGTTTGATCTATGTAACAAAGTTACTACAAGTGACACCCATACAGATCTATATTGTTTAACATGTGAACAAATAAAATGTCCATATAAATAAAACAAGACATATTTTATCTACTCAATCTGGCAAATAGTGGCTGCCCAAGGCTCATATAAATGACTATTTATCAAATTAATATGTATAATCATACTGGATTGTAAATGGCGTTAATCTGCAGAGAATTTCTCATTTTTGTGTCCCTTGCTTTGATCTGATGGTATTATTTACACAGATAAAGGATTTTGTCTTTAAGATAAATGGGATTAATGTGTAAGATTTATAAATATGTAAACCAGGTTATAAAGTCCCTCCCCGAATAACTTTTATGACTAATAGCAATACTAGCTCAAATGTTTTAGGGTTTTTTAGATTTTCGGAGAGAGAGAGAGAGAGAGGTAACCCTCATGGAATTGATACTCAGTCTATTAGAAAAGGGGAACTTAGATTTGTCTTTTATAGAGGGAGGATGTTAGAGAAGGAATTACTTCAATTTTTTTCTGTATAAATGAATAACTTAGAATATTTTAAAAAAATAAATACCAGTAAACATACTGAAATCACTACCTTTTTCAGAGATATCCTGATTGTGCTTATAGACCCTGTAAGAACACTTATATTAGGTTTAAAATAAACTTGTATTAAATTCATAAAAAAAAGATTTTATTGTAAAAATAAGTTTGAAGTATACAGACGTAATGAAGTAGCTCAAACATCAAGGATATACTGGTTTAGAAATGGACACTTAAAAACTTTAATACCCCTGTTACATTATAATCCTACTTTTACATATAGAGGTTTGAAAGGTCATCTGATAACTTGACCTCAAAGGCATTTTATTTACATTTAAGAAATATCCTGTATGTCGAATACACAGATATAAGGCAATGACTAGATATATCGAAGATATACTCATACCCGTGGGTGGTTGGGTACCTTAAGGGTAGTCGGGGAAAGAATACCCCCTTATTTTTTGGTAATGGGTTTGGCTGAAATAGATATACATCTACAACAAAGAAAGCCCATAGCTTTAACTGTTTATATATATCTTTCATTTGTGACAGGCTAAAGAATTTGTAGAAAAAATGAGAGAGAGAGAGAGAGAGAGAGAGAGGAGATTCATTGCGCTTTATGCCATTTCTTGACACTGTAAAATTGATGTAAACAAATAGATCTGTGTGTCTAAATTAAACGTGTCTGACAATTTGTTTTTTTTTTTACCAGTTCCTTTATGACCAAAACTTCAAAGTGAGAAGATATTGTTACACAACATGGCAAAAATAATTTTCCCTCGGGTATAATAAAAAATATTTAAATTCGACAAAACATACACCTTCCCCCTTTTTAGTTTCTAAAGTTTTAACCCAAACGTCTGGTCACTAACAATAAACAAACATTAACATCATTTGATTGAGTAGCCCTTGGTCATTCCATCAGTACTCCTACCATTTAAATTATTTATTACTATAAAAGAAATATAAATTATGACTTTACAACACCTGGGAGAGGTGGACTAAATATATAGCACAATGTACCTGGTCTGGACTGACCATCTGTCACCATCACCACTTTATCTTCAGTTCCAGGTGTTTACTGCAGTCACAATGGTCTGTATAGGCTGTTCTAGGCTTTACCTGTAAAATTAACTTAATGGACAGGTGACTTTTATATACAGGTGCAAAACAACATAGCTAAAGAATGGGATAAAATTGGTCTTTATAGGTAGATAGTCAAGTTGTTGAAATTTAGGCCAGGTCAGCAACCTGAGACCAAAGCTGCAACTTCACACACAGACCAATAGTAATGATATGTAAATTCTGTAAATGTGAGATTTGGACAGGTTTGAACCTTTTGTCATATGAAGAATTTAGAATTTTTACTTAAATATTCAAAATTCTTTACGTGACACTTGAATACTGTCCTTGGGAATGATTCCCCTAAATGATTATTCTAACCAGAAAAAAATAATGAGAAAAAAAGCAACATAGGGTGGTGAAAATCAATCCCAACAATTTAATTTTGTTTTCTCTTTTTAAATATTTTGAAACCATAGGTGTCATATATAGTGATTTGTAATTTGATCCCTGGAGCAAATATACAATCCAAAATAAATAAAATGGTTGTAATCCACGCTAATTATTGGGAATGTAAACCTCTAGTATAAGTTGTACACTGCATTTAATTTGAAATAAAACACAGATAAAATGAAATCTAGGTATTTGGATCATTTTACATGTTACCGTCATTTTTATCACTGGTCAGCAGTTAGAGCTGGTCAATCACAAAAACATATACAAAAATTAAGAACTGATAAACTGAAAATTTGCTCTAGAAATCTAAGATTGTAATTAGTCTTGCTAGTCAATTTTACATCCCACACAGCAGAATATCTGATTGAACTGGAATGCTGATGTGTACATCTTCATGTTTTTATCTGCTACACTTAGTTATGGACATGTAGCAAATAACTTTGAGAATACTTGAAACACATACATATATTATATGGTTACATCATAGATTGGTGTGTGTGTGTGTGTGGGGGGGGGGGGGGGTAGGGGAGACTACATGTGAAGAGCCTGTACATCTAGAAAAAAGGGATAACTTATCTATCAAACTTTTCAGCCCCTAGTGTCACTGATGAGGAATTCTTTTCCGAAATGTGCACATATGGCACATCAAAATTTAACAGACATTTTTGTTATAAAGTTATATGTACAAATGTAATCTTTATCCCTGTATCATATCATGGTCAGTCTTTCTCACTAATTAGTCTTGTCTTGTCAACTGACCTTTAATAAGTCTTAAAGTAAAACAGAGGAACAGGTCCATCTTGTCAAGTCAAAAATTAATGTGACGTGATCTTATCATCTGTATGTCCCAACACCACATGTTTGATAACTGTCTTCTTATCAGAGATATCACCACAATACTTGCCACAGGGGCTGTCAAAATTTACCAACCAATTTACTAGAATGATATTCTCCATTACCCATTACCCATAATGTTCCACCTTCTAATTAAGAGATTTTTTGAGTGCATGTGTGACATCATGTTTTAAAAACTTTTCCAACCAATTTGACAGATTTAGATAATATATTACCTAATTTTCTGCCTTTCAACTAAGAGTTAACCCTTTTCAGTTTGAGTGTCACCTTTAAGTTTGATGTAGAGGCTATTTAAATAAATATTTTCCAACTCATTTGCTAAGAAATATAAATTTATTTTTCCAACTTCTGTAGTTTCTAATTAACCTTTTTATTGTAAAAAACATTTCTTGTCTTCTTGTCTTTTTGTGTTCATCAGTGCATTCAAAACCTGAATTTATTACTTGTGTGTGGTTACTTAAAAAATGTGGTTATTTCTCCGAGGACAAGCAAGTACTTCTGACTCATTTAACACTAAAGGGGTAAAGTAATAAATTAAACTCATTAAGCCAGAAGTGCCAACACTGATTAATTAGCCAAACCTTTGTTCACTTAAAAGGTTTAGTTAGAAAATGTTCAGGCTGGAAAAAAATTCATTGTAAGTGACCATAGTATCCTGTTCAGATTGAGTTGTCAGTCTGCTTAATTTGGGACCATAAATTGAACCCTTTTCACAGGTACAAAATGTAGTATTTCCCACATTTGTGAATGATATGTTTTAATTTTAAAAGAACAAAAATGAGACTTTTACATGTATATTTCTCTTTGGATTTTCCCACAATGACATAAAACAATCTAACTTTCCGAATTCCTTGAGCCCCAGACCCTTAACCAAATGAGTCTCTGACAGTGGTGCTATTGATGTTTGTTTTGGCAATAAACTCTTTAGTACTGTATACATCTACTTTAAATAAGTTACCAGTGTAAAAATCTGAAGAAAAGCAGCAGCCAGATTCAGGGTTATGCTTACATTGAGGTTTATCAATACTTCTCTTTTGGAATTTATCTGCAAGTTACGTTGACCCAACATACTTTAAGCATAGAGATTGAACCTCAGAATGTTTCTTATGTCAGCAGGACTAAATTTAATCGTGATGGTCATAGGCCTGTTAGGTATAATCTTGAAAGCTGACATTGTATGCATATTGATACCCCTAATGAAAGGATGTAAGTTCGTTGCAAATTTAACCCAAACATATAATGGTTCAGTACCAACTGTATTGATGGACTGAATAATGTGAAACTGAATGTTCAAGATCACACCAAATAGTACAGTTCGAGTTCAAACCCTTGGCTCATATGTTTATAACTATAACCGTTTGGCCATAAGTCAAAAGGGAAATATAAAGATATACTTGTAACTAAAATCATTCAGCTTATCGAGTTATATGTACTTTTTAACTAATTATGTTTTATTTTTGTGAAGGCTGGCCTACATATGCTTAGTTTACCAATACATGTCTTTGCATCAATAAAATGCAAATAAATTAACAAATAATGACAAAGGCAATGACAAGACAGACATATAGTAACATGGAGATAACCTTGTGATACTTTTATTATTGTACTAACATTAATCAAACTTTTGATGTGTCTTAGAATGGAAATTTCAATTTCTGTCCTTCTGTCAATCAATTTTAACACATCTTTAAATGTGGGTCAGGGGTCACATAAATGCTTCCTTGATGTAAAGTAGGTAAGCTAGGGTAAAATGAGCAATATTAAGGTATGTGAAATATGCATAAGTTATTTTACGAAAAAAGAATGAAGGGGTGGAGTAATGGCAGTGTTTTCTCCAGCTTACTAAAACAAGGGGTCATTGATGACCCCCTAACATGAAAAGAGGGGGTCATTTTTCAAAATGAAGGGGTTTTACAATAAAGAAAATATTTTGTTTGTAATTAGAGGATCTGTATTAATCTCTCCGACTGTCTATGTTTAAATGTTTTATTTCAAATGCTACTTATATCTATAATATTTGAAACAATAAAATCGCAACAGTATCCCAAAACAGAAATTACTGAATGGTCTACCATTAACCCAAGTCAACAGACCATAATCATTCATTAATATTATCCACTCCTTCCGATATGCCTGTTTTACATGACTTTATTATTTTCATAAATCATTAAAGGATATTTGTTTAACCAACTTTTATTAAGATCTCGATTTACATAAGTTTTTTTAATTTGACTGTGAGTCGTCGGCAAGTAAGTTACTACCAGATGCCGCCTGGTCATGTTCAGAGCTCTGTGCAGGACTTTGACACAAGTCGTTTAATGTTTAAAAACGTTGTTAAACGAGATCGTTTCGACTTTTCTTGTATGCCTGATGCAAAAAGGGCTTATAATGACTATATAAATTAAACGTTCAATACAAACATTCCAAAGATTCAGAATATAGACAGGTTCCTATATTAACAATTAGCTTCCTTTAATATGGTACGATAGTCATGTGGTACGACAATACGGAATTTATGCTCAGTACTTTCGTTTTCATTCTCGACACCTTTTATAATTTACAGTAGCCGATTTCAATCTGTAAAAATGGTTGCGTCAAAAATAACGCAACAGCAAAACTAAGTTGCGCCATTCATAAAAAAATCACGTCAAAAACGCAAGAAACGCACTCTGGAGAAAACACTGTAATGGTGTTTTACACCTCATTCAAGAGTATTTTATATTAATTGATGCAGCCTGTACTAGAATAATGTACTCAGAGAAAACCACTGACCTTTGGCAAGTAAACTGACAAACTTTTGCCACTAGGATCTGCTATAGTGGGACTTGAACTTAGATGGCAAGAGGCAATGTGATTTGTAAAGCATGCTTTATACTATCCACATTGAGTGCCCCTGTTGGGATAGGAAGTCCACAGATTTGCATATCTGGCACATCAAAATTTAACTGGTATTTGTTTTATATATAAATTGTCATCTAACCTAAAAAGGGTGCAAGGTTGAACTTAATTGTAAATCTGGCAGCACCTTTAAATTTTAGATTTTTAGCATTAGTTATTAGTTCCCTTCAATTAAGATTTACAGACCACCTGAGTGGCTCAGTGATAGTGTCTGCCTAAAGAGTAAGAGGCCATTTCTAGCCCCAGCCATGACATATATAAGAATTTGAAAATACTGCTTCCTTGCCAGTAGTGCTTAACCTAAAGAAGACAGAATATCAACTGGCTCAATTGTGTAAAGGGGAGTGGCATACTGACTTTGTGAGCTAGCTCCTTCACACCAAATCAAAACATTGGCTTGAGTGACTTGTTCTCAGCTGAATCCTTAGAGATTAATAAACTTGCTGTCTTCACAAACGTGAAATATAGCTGATGTAACACTAATGAACATTACAACCAACCTTCAGATCTTCATTTGAGTTCCTTTTACTAGAATCACGTTCCTTTTTGTTGGTCAACAGTATTGGTATGTTCTCTGTTGGTTTGGTGTCATGGCTAAATTTAATCTGGCAAGATTTTCCACAATACATTTCAGAAGGATGGCTCTTGATATGTATGTAACCATCATTGTCCATTTTGTAAATCAGGTTAAAGTTAATTACAACTGGCTTGAAAAGAGAGAGAGAGAGAGAGAGAGAGAGAGAGAGAGAGAGAGAGAGAGGGGCTATTACTGTGCTTTTGTTATGTTGAGCTAGTATTTGAAATTTGTATTTAGTTAAATTTTAAAAACTACCATATATAAATATTTGTGTGGACTTAAATGATTGAAGTAGTTGCCAATTAAAAGAAAGTAGAACCACTACTCAACTTGATACTTGCTCTAAATGAAGTGCTGTTTAAATGCACCATGTATGTCTTACAGAAAATTACCAACAATGTCAAGTACCTGTGATTCATTATAAACTTAGACTAGATTGAACTGTCTCTTTAACAATCAATTATACCTATAATTTACATGTACATTTACAATTGTCTGTAGCAATCTGATACACTTCATTATGTGATCATGTAGCAAGCGTTTTTTTTATATAATTGGTTATTGGTGTCAAGTACTGTTTCCTCTTACAGTAGCTTTGTTCATAAACAGGACATCATGATCAAAAAATAACTCTTTCCAAAGTCTATTAAATATTAGAAGCTAGAGTGCTAATGTCCGTTTATTATGCGTAATAGAATTGAACAGTCTGGATAATGTACCAGCTGGTACCATTATATGATACTGTATATTCCTAGGTTATTGATCAGGATCTGTATGTTTTGTCTCAGGTCTTCAATTTTGAACTAGGATATGAAAAAATCCCTGCAATATTTAATTTCAGGGAGAACAAATGTTACTTTCTTTCACCTCAATTGATCAGTTACTATGTGATGTCATTTCAATAGTCTCAAATCATGCCTAATGTTCTTGTGCTAGAAAATCACAATGTCCTGCTATTTCACATGACAAAACCTTATATACCCTGTTGCCAAGCAGTTTGCAACTTACGTAACTAACAAACCAACATGGATACTAGCATATCAAATAAATTCCACAGAGAATCCACAAAGCTTTCAGTTCTCAATTTAAATAATTATCTTATATAATCCTGTTCATTTTTGGCAAGTTTTTTTTTTAAACAAAGCCTGAGGTGCTTTTACAATACATGTATATATTTCACATCTGCTAACTTAGTCCATAATTGTTTAAATTTCTTAACTTGGCTGGCCTCTTGATTTATACAAGATTATGAGGTATATTAACTTGTTAAACAGGAAACCATGGTTATTTAGTTATTTTTTTGTTTTCATCATTTTTGGGTGTAACATGTAAATGATTTAAGTGCAGTTTGTTGGTTTTATTCATGAGTTAATGCATCATAAATTCCTTTCTGTCGTCTGCTTTTTGTTACTAATTTGCATAAATGTCCCACCATTCTTTCTGTCAGGACACAACAAATGATGGAATATTTTAAAGAAACTTTTTTATGATATACATGTACATGTATATAAATATACATTCGTATAGATATTTTTTATGCTCAAGATGTGTTTAATTCCAGGTTTTCACTTTGATTAATATGACAATTAATATGATAATTTTGACAAAAAAATAAATTCTTGTAATTTTTTTAAGTTTCATTATTTCCACATGCCTGTTTCTTAATATGCATTTAATTTATGATTATGATAGAATTAATCATTTATCAACACATTAGTGTTTGATTTAGTTACCATAGAATAAGGGATTAGAGGTCATGCCTCATACAGTAAGCATAACATTGGCTAGACCACTTATCAAAATGTATTTAAACTTGGCCGTTGGTGTTTCTTGGTAATGAAGCCACATTGAAGAGTTTTTAATTCTTTTTTACCATGTCATTGAGGATTGTCTTAAGTAAAAAAAAGTGGATTACTATATCTGAGTCAGTGTTTTATCAAGCTTTGCCTTGTTTTAGAGTCTGGATTTCCTATCTAGGTGACCTGAAATATCCCAAAGAAGATTTCAAAATATAAGAAATGTTTGTATCTGAATCAATGTTTTACCAAACATTGCCTTGTTGTAGATTCTGGATTTCTGATCCAGGTTAGATTTCCAATCCAGGTGACCTGAAATATTCCAATGCAGATTTCAGAATATAACAAATGTTTGTATCTGAGTCAGTGTTTTATCAAACATTGCATTGTTTAAATGTCTGGATTTCTGATCCAGGTGACCCGAAATATCCCAAAGCTTTATAGTAATAACAGATTTCAGAATATAACAAATGTTTGTATCTGGGTCAGTGTTTCCCTCCATTTATCTTCATCTGCTTGTTACAGACAACAGTCTCACAGCAGGTTGTTGATCTGATAACTTAGTTTTAACTGAGATCACCAACTTACACTTAATAAATCACTTACACCTTAACCTTTTATTTACTGGAATCAGCTATCAAATAATAATCTTATAAGCATACTTTTATGATGATCCTCCCAGTTGTCTGTAGTTCTATACTAATCCATTATGATCATGATGGATTCTTCCATTGTTGCCTGATACAGGAAATGACACCTGCCTCTCTGAAAAAACTATGGAGAGAGGTGATGGTTGTATTTTTTTATGAAAGTTTTTTGTCCATGTAAGAGATACCCCAGGTAAAAATTGTATTTTAGGTGTTGTAAAGAGCCATATTTGACCCTAAAAGGACTAACAGCAAATTCATTTGAAACATGGTCAGAAGTGAACAACAGTATCTACCGGGGTATTTTTAAAAGAGTATATAACATAATTAATATTATATTAAAGCATTGGTCTTATGTTTCTTGTTGTAGTTATATCAGTGAATTGGACTGATTAACATGTGTTTTGTCATTTCAGACATTTGTGAAAACATATTTTGATTCATAAAACCATAAATTGCAACCAAGAGCAAACTTTAGACTTTTACAGTGTTTATGGCTTACCAGAATTCATCTTTCTACTAAGTTTGAATTTTTTGCATAGAAAAACTGCCCTATTCATATTTTTTCATGGAAAAACTGCCCAATTCATACTTTTTCATGGAAAAACTGCCCAAAAAGGGAGCAATTTGACAATGGCAGATTCAAGTAGGGACTGAGACCCCCTAGGACATATTTTTACACCCTGAACACTAAATCCCGAATTGGCCCCTGTTAATTTTTGTATACAATCTTTGCATAAGAAAATACTTAATTGTATTAAACAACATGTAATTTTAACTTTTTATTACTTATTTTATAGCAGCATATAGGGTTAAAATGCACCTGATTATATAATACACAATTTATGATTCCTTGCTTCCATGTAGAAAGATTAGTCCTATAAACTCAGTAATTATTTAGCAGTTAAACCAGTGCATCTGTTAAGTTGAAGGAATTAATATTATGTAATAGTATGTAAATTTTGTTTGAACATAAATCTTATTTTATGTCTTTTGCTTAAGTTGGAACTCCAGACTTGTAATTTTAACAATGCACAGATGTAGTAAATTTTGTTCATTGCCGAGCAATTTAAGATCTACAAATTATACATTGCAAATGATGACCTAGTTTATTACAAAACTTTTAACAAATTCCTAAAAGAAACACATGTATAAATAGAATGGTTGGTGCCTTCCAATAGTATTATAAACACACCATGTCTTGTCTCTCAAGTTGTCTTGTCTTATTAGTTGCTTTATCATTTTTTTATTGTGGTATATTCTTGGTTGTATTGGCTGTTGCCCAAATACATTGCACATTCATTTTTCTGCAAACGTCTGCAATCTTCACTTTAGAAACATTAAACCATTAAGTCAATAATGAAAATAAAAAATCAATTTTATGCTGTTAATTCATGAATCATTATTTCTTTATTATGAATATTTTGTGTTCCTTGAGGTTAGAACAAATTTGTTTGAACATCACATATTTGATGAATATATGAAATCATATGTTCATGAATCTATTACACTATGTTTTAAAATGTTAAAATGTAAATATTCCTCAATATGCAGGTACTGAAAAGGTCATTTGTATGACTTGAATTCTATTTTGGTGTTTTATGAAATACTTTGTCAAAGGTTGAATCAATTATTCTAAATTATAGATATTTTAACTGTATGACTTGAATTTAATTTTATATTTGACAACTTAAAAATATGTGAGAATATATTGGTAAAGTAACCTGTATTTATAATATATATACTAGTATATTTGTACTTGTATTGGTACTGTAGAATCATTATTATTCATGGTGTTAAAATTTGACGACTTTTTTAAAAAAAAATATATTAATTAAAGAGTGAATTTCATAAAACTGTGTTTTTGAAAATAAATAAATTCTATTAGTGGCCTTGTTAGGCGAATGTTTTTGGTTGCCATTAAATTTTATAGTATTAATTTACCCACAAAAATATATGATATATACAAAATTTTTGTACAAGGGATTGAAAAAAATCATACTCAAAGTGGTTTTAGAATGAAAGGGCATGTAATCTCCAATTTCTTAAGAACCATACATTCTCCTGTTTAATTGACATCGCTTATACCGAATGTTAGGTTCTAAGGCATTAGATCTGTTATCCTTTCATTGTTAATTAGGGACACAAACTTTGAATCATCATGTTTGATGTTTCAGGTCATTATGGGAAGAATATACACAACCATATGATGACATGATGTGATGTCATATATCTAATAGCATAATAGCATTGTCTTTCCAATCAGTGGCTAGATTGTCAGTTTTTTGGAATACAACCAGACTATTTTTGGCTTAACTACTGTCTGAGTATTTAGGTCACCCTGTTCTTATACTGTTCACACAAAACTGTTGCAGTTGTAACTCAATTGTAGATTCTTGTTCATTGTTAGTTTACCAATTGATGAGATTAAATTCAGATTTGAGACAAGTCTTGTTTTTATCTGAAACTTTTTGAGACCTCTAAACCCTGGTGGGCTTCTGTGCCATACCCTGTACCATGATACATGGTGCATTGAGAATTATGGTTTAATTCTCTAACTAAGGATGTAGACACTTACATCCTTGGTGTAAATAATAAGTCTTAGCTTAGGTAAGTATTCCTCTTGTATGAACACAAGAAAAAAATAAAATATCAAACCATTTGTCGTCCTTTTCTGCATTCATTCACAAAAAAACAATGATGTGTTATTTGTAAATGTTTCAGTGATATATGTAGTATGGTTATTAAATTTTTGGGGCGGTTACAAATTCTTTTATAAATTTTTAAGTTGTCTATATTATCACTTTAGAGTTCTATAAACAAGATTAGTATGGTTTGAGAATGTTTGTTGCTAATGTTAAGACTTGTTTCTTTATGCAAGATGACTAATGTCTCTAACTAAAGTGTAAAGGATAATGGATAGAATTACAACATAATTGCTATAAGCATTGATAAACTATAGAGAAGGCCAAGAATTTTTATGCAGGTTTGGTAGGTTTGGATACCATGAATATGAGAATTTTATATGTCTTTATGGAAATGAGATATAATAAATACTAGCAGGAGTTATAACTTACATGTGTTTTTTATCATAATATACTTATTAATTGAATTCACACATGATTTTGGTATTTTTGTATTGCAAGTGGGAGAAAAAAGGTCCAATTGAATGTCAGAATTCAAAATCAGTCATGGCTGTTCTTTCATTCATAGTGTTTTGCTATTTTGCAATTTATAAGGGGATTGTTGATAATAAAATCCAAAGTTGATCTGGCTTACTAAAACTTGATAATTGGTCACCTTCATGGTTCATTTGAAGATTTTGTTGGTGCATTTGTGATACTTTAATATTTTCACTCTTTGAAAGGCTTTGATATTTTTCACATTGAGTAAGACTTGAAAATTTGAAAATTATTTATGACATTTGCAAGAATTTTGAACTTTTGAAATTTTGGAAAACAAATTTAAATTCATATGCTTTTTAACATATGGAGAAATGTTGTTTGTCTTGATTTTACTTGGGTATTTTTACACTATTATTACTAAGGTTTATTTGTAGGAAGAGTTTTACTTTAGCAAAAGGCATAAATTGGCCATTGTTGATCTGGTTTTCAACACATTTATTCGGATTTGAAATGTGGATAGTAAATAGCAGGCCATTAAACATGAATGAAGAAATTTTTCTTTGACCAAAGTTTTTTTTACAAAATTTGCAAATAAGCTGAAATTTTTAATCAATTTAAAAAAAAAATCTCTTTAGAAACTGCTGTTCTGCATGCTTCTATAATGTATAATGCCATTTAACATACCATTTACTTTTAATTTATAAAATACATAAATTAAATGACAGCAGAATATTTTAGAACCTGTTGTACATCTTGTCTGTTGTAGTTTTTGTTGTAACAATTATTATCATTGGAAATTCACTAATTACTTATTGCTTTAGAAAAACATCTTAACTAATTTGTGTCAAAACATTGTCTGTCCAAATTCCTTTATCGCAAAAAAAAAAAAAAAAAAAAAAAAAAAAAATAAATAATAATAATAAAAAATCACCGATTAAAGTAATACATATTACTAGCTAACCTTTTATGTCTACTAGTTGGCAGTAAAATATGACAGGTTTGATTTTTTATCAAATTAAGTCATTATGTAAGTTATGTGTTAGCATGAAAAAAGAAAGTAGCAAAAACGACAATTTTTTGTAGATATTTTTTGTCATGTCTTTCACACTTAGATTTTAATCTCCATATTTTTTACTTATAATGATTAATTATAGACTGATTAACAATGATAGAAACTTGGCTTTTTTCTTCTCTTTTCTGCTTTTTATGAGTTAACTTGATATTTCTTTAAGAGATGTTAATCAGCATTGACAATACAAGAATTAATACTTTATTCTGTTTTGTCTCCATTTACATTATTAATTATATATTCATTTTATATTATGCAATTTTCATTATTAATTTTAGAGATTTTGAAATAGTTTCTGAAAGTGAAGTTAATCTGGATTGACAACACATAAAATAATCTTTTATTTTGTATTTTTATTTTGGATTTTAATCTTATCTTGTGGAAAAAAGTTTAAATTTCTAAAAATTTCTTCTTTTTACAAGCTAGTATTTATAATCATAAAACTAAGGACCTCCAATAGGCTCTATCAGTTGCGTCACATGATCAGCATAGATTTACTATTTTTAGGTACAAGCACTATAGATATATTATTTATATATATATTAATAATGTTTTTTGAATTATCATTACAATGTATATTTCTGCATGGTGATAACATCTTTTCTTGACATTGCAGGGACATTTAAAAAAGCAGTACAAAGGTTTAAGAAAAGTCTGACAAATCTTATCAAAACCTTATGTAACACTATTTATGAGCAATTGGCACTTGGGTGGTTGGAAAAAAGGAAAAAATCTTTAAATACATCAATATCTGCAAGTAGTTCATTATACAAAGGTGTTCAGATAAATGCCAATCTTCCAGTAATAGCTGAATTTATATAATCTTCTTTGTAAATCTTTACATTTGTAATGCCCACCCAAATTTTTAAATTGACTTATTAAACCTGAAGAATTACTGAATAAAAAGATTCTTAACATTTTTTGTGAAAAAAATTCAAATTTTTTACCTGGATTTGATCTATTTCCATATATATTGAGTTGTAATTCAGAAAGGCCAAAATAGCTATGAGACCAAATTACAGACCTAGGAAGTGACTTCTACTTCCACATTTTTAGCCTGTTTTGAGCCCCATAATCAGATTGATAATTTGGATAAAATTATTTGTATTTTATGACATTATATATTTTATATATATACATGTACCGGTATATATATATATATAAAATACCTAATAGTTATAAAATGGCACAGTACAGTCATTTTCATATTGCTCAATTTCAGATATATAACATAGACTACATAATTATATGGTTCAAGGAAAGCCTTTGACATACTTACTTTTAGAGTGACTATCCTATTTACAGAATTTATTAACATTTCAAATCAGTTTTCATGAGCAGTTTTCATACAATATGGCCTTTTTGTTGCATAAATGGTTTAAATATTTTGATTGATCGATATGTATGATCAGTTATAAAAATTTAGCTCACTGAGGACAAAATACACAAAGTTGATGAAGTTCTTTACATTTTGTAAAAGATTGAAATTATTAATGATATGCTTTCTCTAGCTTTGATATTTGTGTTATCTATTATATCAAGTATGTGAATTATGTTAGTTTCATCGCCATAATATTGCAGTTAATTGTAAAAATTGTTTTAATTAATTAAACTGAATATTAAACTTAATACAAAATAATTAGAACTTTATTATAGTTGGGTTTGAAAATTTAGAGTGAAGTTAAGGTGTCTGAAGGCACTTTTCTCTACTTTTTTGTAAGTTGTCATTTATGGCATGGCATAGCATTTAGCATTTTTGTTCTACATGCATTGGTCATACTTCATCATTTGTGATTTATAAGTTAATTGCCACATTTAAAAAGCAGACAGATCTTCATAGAGAGGAAATAAAAACTTTTAAAACTTTTTTTTTGTTGCTAGGGAAAGCTTATCCACATATTAAAAAAAAAGACAATGTAACATTTTGTGTATTTTATATCAACAGTTAAAAGAAGATTTATTTTATTTTTATTCTTTTTATTCTTGTTCCTTGTAGTGTATATGTGAATATGTAATTATCAATTACTGAAAAAAATAGAAATAAAAAGAATTTTCCCAATATTCTATTAATTTGGCTTAGCATCAACTCCTAGAATTTGCAATTCACAATAAAACATAAGTACATGTATTATGGGTTTAATAAGCACAAAAAGTTTTGTGTAAATCAAGTGTTCTTCAGACACCTAAATTCACTTTAATTTTAACCCAAGTTTGTGTTTTGTGTCCCAATGTGTAAAGCTCTTTCTAAACAATATATTAAAAATTATTTGGTTTTATAAAAAAAATGCTGTATATGTACTGTATATACTATATAGATATATTTCTTGAGACAGCAAGAAGATATGATATTAATATTAGTTATAGATTCACCTTAGATTTAGAATATTTGTCTATGTAATGAGGCATGAATTAGTATTATTTGCCAGTTGTTTAATTTTATTTTGGTTACCCCATTTGTTTTTACTTTATGTTTTATGTAATTGTTTTATTATAATAATTCAATGTAGAGTAACAGGGTGTTGTTTAATTAATGTTTCAATTTCATTTGAGTGGAGTATTGCAACATATGAGTTTTAGACCTCAACCAAGTTTATTTGACTTGTATCAGGTTTCAAGATTTTGAAAACATGCTCATATTACAAACTTTGTAGATTGTAGCAGAATGACTGTATGGGCGTTTTGTTGTTCAAAACCCTTTTTGTGTGACAAAAAAGCTATATAATTGCATGAAATTTTTTTTCACAACTTGGTGTAAGTATGTTAAAAACATGTAGCATCACCATTACTATAAAGTATTGTTATAACAGTTAAGACCATATTTAGAACTAAAGCAGGTTTGTTTGTTGTGACAGAATGCAAACTGTTTTGGGCTAGGTTGTTTTTAAATCAGATTTTAAAATTGTTATCATTAAACATGGCACAGTATTATGTCATCAATTCACCATGAAAAACCTAGAGACATTTGTATAGAAGAGTATTGAATATATTAAATATTTTTTTGGTGACATTGCAGTTGAAACATTTTTATATAACCAGTAGTTGTTATAAATCTATGTATGAATACAACCTGTTTGATGATAAATATACCTTGTAAGCATAAATGGCCATGGTTTCTTCACAAAGATATCTTGTTTCCAGGTCTTTTCTGCATGATAAATAGACATTTCAACACAATTAATACCAAGTGATTTAATTCTGATTAGCCTTTTAAGGTAAACTTCATTTGAAGACAAATTAGAAGTGTAATCTTTTAAAAAGTGAATATACATTTACAATTTTTAAAATTAAAACCACAAGGTTATCTGAAATCTGCAGAGGTGATGGTGAAAATTCTTGATTTGAATAGCTTGCAAGGATTGCTATAAAACTGCTGTACACTTGAGTATTTAATAGTTTAATTTGTCTCCTTGTCAGAAATAAGGTCAGTTCATTAAAGTACAAACGTCTGGTCTTGTCGAGGTGAACCAATCCCTAACCAGTTCTGGGATCCATATTGATACCTTTGTTTACTTATAAGCTTGTTTTGTCGTGCATCGAAATTCCACAGAACAACCATATTTCTTGATAGAGGTTTAACCTTTAAAAACACTTTAATATTTTAAATTAAATTTTCCCTTGATGCCATATATTTTAAATTTCCACCCACAAGATACCTAGATCTTTGGTATTATATATACTTATCTTTGGGTTTTATTGTTAATCATTTAAATGTTTCTGTTTATTTTTGGCTCGTCTAGGTACAAGTTAACACCACATATTTAACATTGAAAGTGCAACAGAAAATCAAATCGATAATCAATATTTAAAAAAAAAAACTTAAAAATATTTTAGGCCAGTAAAGAATTTATTTGTGTTTCCATTAAGTTTTTTCAATATTATAACCTAAATTTTTATCAGTAAATAATTAATCAGCAGTGTATTACATGTATTATGTTGTATTTTTTAAAATTTAATTACCACAAATAATGAAGGAGAAATGAAGCTTACTAACTAAGGTTTGGTGATAAGGTAGTGCTTGTATCAAGATTTCAATGTTTGGCTGAGGTTGTTTAAATATATTATGATGCTGGTATTTGTTAAAGGGACAAGGGTTTATTTGGACGGAACCACAATGCTTTTTGTAAGAACCACAATGCTTTTTGTAAGAAAAAAAAGCACCTGTTAAAATTATCCCATGAGTAAAGCTCTGTATGCTACTTTGCATCTTATGTTCAGTTTAACCATTTTGTGTGTCAAGCATCTGAAGCTTCGGTTCAAAGAAGGTTGAAATTCTATTTTTTTTAGAATATTTTGAGCAAGAAAGGATAGTGATCTGCTTTCATTAAGCTTAGATACTTAATGCAGCCTCTAGCTTAGACTTGCCTTATAGCCATAAGATTCTTTCACCATTTAAATAGTTATTCATTGCGACCAGCAACTATATGGAATTTAAAATATTTATTAATGTGTCATTTATTTGATTTTGTTTCATTTAAATGCAAATAAAAGATAGACAAAGATTTTAACATAGTTGTAGAAATTGGCATATGTGAAAGGAATTTAAAAATCTTATTTATGAGTGAATCATGGCATTTTAAATATTATACTCCCAAGATAATCCAATCTTATCAAATCTTATAGTAATAGTCTTGGTATTGATAAACAAAATCAACAAAACTGAATAATTCAAAGTTGAGATAAAATTATATGAAACGGCAATTCAGTTTTTCTATTTGTATATCCCTTACAACTTTGATTTATGTTATGTATAAGTTATGTTCCCAGCTATAGACTTAATTTAGTGCTTATTTAATTGTCCTTGTTGTGAAGTGATTGGGTTGCCAGACCATTGCAAGGTTAATTCATGGTATGTTTGCCAAAATCTATTTAGTTTGTGAATTTCTCTGGGGACTCAAGTTTTCTCCACCATACCTTAGCTGTCTCTGCCTGGATAAAAGAGAGAGAATCATGACTAGGGCTTTAAACATCAATTACCCTGATCAGTACCAATTTATTAAAAAGATGATTTTGCTCCAGTAAATCATACAGTTTAAGTGGATTTGAACCTATGTCTCTTGAGTCAAGAGTCTACTGATTGAACTAATATGCTACACATCTCAATCAAGTCAACCTTCTTTTACCCACATCTAGAAATTCTCTGAAAGACATTTTGTCTTAATGGAGAAGTGTGGAGTTTGAAACTGTATGTGAAACTCTCTGGTATACATAGATGTCTAGTTCAGAAATACAACATGGCCAAAAAAATCATTTTAGACCCACTTGAATTGTCCATCTCGTTTCAACATTTTTGCTTAAAAAATTAACATAAATGCATCAAACAAACTCTACAAAAGTCAATAAAAATATAATTTAAAGCTGCATTAAGTTTTCCAAGGAAAAAATTAAAATGGTGCTGATCTAATTAATGATGTTCCTAATCAACAATGTTACATTTGGTTCAATGATAAAAGCTCGAATAAATACAGAAACAACAATGATTTCCCAGCGAGATGTAGCATGTGGGATCTAATATTAGAACATGCTTATGTCATCAAAACTCGGGTCATTTAAACACAACTTACAAAAGGGTGAAATTCGATAAATAAAACACAGAAATTCATTGAATTTGTCATTTGTGACTTAGTAAGGAATACATAACACCATTGCGAATACATCTGGATATTAATGACAGACAATTAATACAATTTGTCAGGTTTCACTTTCGATTTATTGGAATTTTCGTACATTCGTGTGCATGCTCCCGCCTCATAATTTATTCATCGATAAACATTGACCAACCAGTTAGAGAATTCCTTTTACTTACAGCTAAAAGGAATGTTATTTTAGAAAAAGAATCTCACGGAACGTGATTAGAAGTTATTTATTTTAAAAAAATATATTTTTTAGAAAACCAAAAAAAAAAAAAAAAAAAAAAAAAAAAAAAAAAAAAAAAAAAAAAAAAAAAATTGAAAAACTTAATGCAGCTTTAATAATGAAGTGTTTTTTTTTTTTTTTTTTTTTATCTCCTTTCACCATGTAAATAGAAGTGGTAACTTTTTAACTTAAGTCAACAGTACATTACATCTACTCTGGACATTCAGTTTGAGGTCCAGTCAATCTCTACAAACCCAAGTCACATGACTTTAATATGTACAACTAAATGCCCTTTTCCTTAAGAGCAATGGAAGAGATATTTCATTTTCACAATTATGATTTTTTTAAGAAACAAAAATGACATTCAATTCTGAATAATTTCAATGTTTTTCAAAGTGTATGTATGCATATAATTTAGCTGAAAACATTACACCAAATTCCCTCAAAGCCTATGATAAAAACCCATTAAAGACTAATGATAAACCAAATCAGCTTTAAAAATATGAATAAAAAAATCAAAACAGCCACTTTATTAAATAAATACCTTAGTTTTTTATTGAAGACTTTAATAAAGAGTTAAAACACCTTACATACTTGCTAGTATTTAAGTATTAAGTCAGCCAGGCATAAGATGATTGAAATATTTAAATACCAACAATAATATTAGATGACTTTTTCAATAGAGTGTTTAATGTTTAAATATTTTAAAATTAGATTTTAATGTCCTGTTATTTTTGCTTTGGGTTACAGATTAACTGGAGTATAATTTATATTGGTCAGATTGACCCCACAACTATAATAGGTATTCGATACATTGGTCAACAAGTTTGACTTGGGTTGTCTGACCCTTTACATTTAATTTAAAGCCAGCTGTCTGGTTTAGAGAAGCAGACTTGTTTATGGCTTTTGTACAAATCCGTTTTATATAGGTCTTAGTAGAATATTAAGCAAATGTAACACATGTATTACCAGCCTTTCAGCTTTTAAAAAGTTAATTGAACAGATCACAATGACCCAGGTAAGACCATGGTGGTCTGTACTTTGCAGTTCCTGTGTCTTAGTTGAAAACAATTTGTCTGACCTTACTGGTACTTGAAGCCAGATTTTATACCTATTTAAAATAAAATTAACACTTGTTCTAGAATAGTAACTTTAAACTGTATAAATTTAGATTGCCACATTTGTATAAATTAAATTGTACTGCCACATCTGAAATAGATCATGGATATGTTACAATGGCATACATATTAAAAGAGGTTATTATGCTACATTCTGATTCATTAGTAAATTGGGTTCTTAGAAAAGTTAAATCCCAACCTTATTCTATCTTTTTAAAAACTTACAATTACATCCATGCATTTTCTCATAGAAAGTATGCTTGTTTAAGGTCAGCTTTTTTCTTCAGAGGACCTTTACTTCAGTTACTTCCTGAACTTGAACTGTCCATCCTGATTTAATGAAAAAAATTTGGGGTGTAAAACACCATTTTCTGAAAATGTGTCATAGAAGGGTCTTAACTTAGGTATATGTGAACTAAGGTTACCAATATATATTGAGATTTTTAATGACCAAGGCACCTGAAAACCTTTTGATGACAAAGGCACCCTAGAACCTAAGGTAGCTGGTGTTTTTTATGGATTTATTTGATGATCAAGGTACCTAAGAACTGAAGTGTATATTGTCTTTTATTTGATGACCAAGGTACATGGGAACTTGTTAGGTTGCCAGTAGATATTTGGCCTTTTATTGACCAAGGTTACTTGATAACTTCAGTAACAAGTATATATTGAGCATTTTGATGACCAACTGTTGCTTAGACAAATTCCTTATTTCCAAAAAAAAAAAAAAATAATAATAATAATAATAATAAAAAAATAAAAATAAATAAATAAATAAATAAATAAATAAATAAAGATAAAAAAGTGGAAATAAAACCTGTACCCATTTGGTCTTCTCTATTTATTATTTACACAATTTATTTACAAATAACAGAAAAATTGACAAAAAGTAAGCTAGCCCTACTTTAAAATGTTTACGAATACATCAGACTTCTGTCTTGTGTAATTTAAAGTCTAGTCTCCCCTGCAGTGTGATAAATATACCAATATTTACATAGTATTTTTTGGAAGTAATGTTAGCAGTTAGGTATTACATATAAAAGCCATATTGCACAAATGTGATAAAAAAATCTTTTTAAAAACTAAAATATCAGGTGGGACAATATTTAATTTGTTGATAATTACATGTTTTAAAATTTTTATGTGAATTACATTTTATAACAACCCAGTATGTTGACAGAACTGTGTGCTATGTCAATACAATATGTACTATTACAATATATGTGTGACAGCCTGACAGGAGACAGATATCCAGGAGAAATGGGAGGGGGTTGCTTGTAGGGGATGAGGGCACTGGATGGCAGCAATTCTGTAAAAATATTATAATTTTCTTTCTTTGTTCACTTGTTTGATTTTTATTATTATTATTTTGATTAATTTTTTTTATTTATTTTATGTTATTTATTTTATTTTTTATTTTTATTTATTTTTTTAGCATAACAATTGTGTTTGTAAAATGTTTGTAAGAATCATTGAAATTACTTTTGAAGTGAAAGGTTTGTTATTTGTGAAATCTAACAACTGCGTTGACACTTTACTTGAAAATTTTCTCTCTAAGGTGATTTTTGTCAATTTGGCGAAAAATTGTGTCACATTGTGTTCTAAAACACTGCCATAAAATTTTTTAATAGACCAAATGACAGCATGGTTTTAAAATATACTTGGTCTATCACTTGATGGCTATACAGGGTGCTCGCAATCTACTTAAGGGAATGAAATGGCTCAATTGAATAAAAATAATATGAAGTATTTTGAATTTGGATGCCCTTTACCTTTGGGCACATGAAAAATATACATATATTTTAAAGCCAAACTCCCAAATAGTTATTTTTAGTATTTGAAATTTAAATTTCAATCAAACTTTAAAAAAAAAGCCTAGAAGTGTTATGATTGCAATCTGGTAAATGTTTAGCCTAATTACCAAGATACTTTTACATGTGTGACTGTCTGGAGTGACTGGAGAGTGTCCAAGTTATTTATAAACTGAAAAAAAAGACAAATAATTTCTTGTTATGATAGAAATCCTGATGTTTTGACAGTGAAATACTTGTCATATTTCAACCTTCAAACTTAAGGTTTTATTTTAAGTATTTTTCATCAGAAAATGAATATAAATTACCTAATTTAAGTCAGATTTAACTTCCAGATGATATAGTATAATATTTTATTCATTCCCCCTAATTTAATTGGTTGCTTAACCTCATAAAATTATATGACAAGATAGATGATACACTACTTATTAGTCTCCGTTGTCACGGTAATTACTAGTTATCCTATAACGACTAGTAAAATTTGATTTTTAGTGTCATAAAATAATTGCTTCAATCTTCTACATGATTTTTTTTAACAATTTGTCAATGTCGACAGATTTCTATATACTTAAATATTCGAAAATGTAAATAAGTTATCCTAGTGTTTATCCCTACTCTTTTTATTGACTTGAAAATGTTTAAAATTTGGTAAAAAAAACCGTAAAAAACCAACTTTGTAATTTTTTAACTTAAAGTTAATGTGTGTTTAATTATATTTACTGGTCTTGTTAACAGGAAGACTTTTTTGTAAAAAATCTCTAAGTTTATACCAAGAAAAAGGTAGTTTTTCTCTGCTTTCATAGGTTATCCATTTTTAAAATTTTTTTTTTTTTGGGGTGGGGGGTGGGGGGGGGCTTACCTTTTTGGGGAAGGGGGGGCTTACCTTATTTTGGGAAAGGGGGGGCTTAAGTTAAAAAGCATAAAAGTGTGGTATTTTGGAAGCATTTGTAGCAATTTTTTAATACCTATTTTACTTGAAATGATACATATTGTACCTTATATTTTGTACAAGCATCCTATTAAATCTGCTGGAATTCTGTGGAATTGGATCTTGTTCCACTGACCTAGTTTTCTTGGAATAGCAGACAGACTTGTTGACCTACTCTATCAACCATTGGAATGTCAGATTGTATTGACTGGAATTAAACAGACCTAGTTTAAATTTTATGGTTACATGTATATAACTTCACAGGAATTCATTTTTTATACAAGACTGAAATAAAATCATTTCCAATAAAGTATGTGTTAGAGTTCATATTGACATAATATTTAATGTCATTGTTTTTCCTTCTACTGCACATCCAAGCAAAGTAATATTATTATAATGAATGATGATGCATTCCTTAGTACTTGATCATTTTTTCTACAAGGTGTTTTAAAGACAGAAAATATTTTAAACCCATGAAAATATAATTCATGGAGAGAGAGAGAGAGAGAGAGAGAGAGAGAGAGAGAGAGAGAGAGAGAGAGAACTTGATCTTATTAAACTATAATTATCATTGTTCTACTGGTTGTACAGGTTAGTCATTTTTAAGGGATATTTTATCAGTTCATCTGATTAGAGATAGCTTGAATTAATTTAATTCTCAGTTAAAATTATTACAATTATATCATTGCAGTTACAGTTTTAGTCTTAGAATGGAGACAACTGAAATTTTTAACATTGATAAAAGCAAAATTTATAAAATTTATAGAAATGATTGTTTGAAAGATAAATAACTTTTATATGGAATGTCTCTGTATTGTAAATACATTTGTAAAATATAGCTTTGGGTGTGATTTATTACACATGAGGTGAGATATCTTTTTTAAATTTTGCACAAAGTGTCGGAGTGTTCTGAGTGTGCTCTTAGATCACATTGTCTATACCCACCTAGTTTGGAATTCTGCTGAGGATAGATCCTAGAAAAAGGAAAATGCTGTCAGTTCACTTTCAATGATTTTGTCTGGGAACTCTGTATTCCCCCACAATTCCTAAACTAACCATCTCAATATATGTGAAAGAATCATAGGGTGTAAAATACCATTACTCCACTCCGTAAAGACAAGTTAGAATTTTAATTAAATTATATAAGACTTTTTGTCTAAGGTATTTTTACTTACATCTCTTTAGTGTGTAAATATATTATTTTTTGTTACCTAGAGTGAAGAATTATAACATGAAGTTGTTGTCAAGAAAATGCTAACAAATTAATTTGTCTGTTGTATATAATATTTATAACTTTTTTGTCATTTATCCATCTTTGTCTGCAAAAATATGAGTGGTTTTTAGCAGGTACTTGTATTCTACACATCAAACTTTAACATAAACTTGTAATTGTTTGAAAGTAGGCTGTCATTTTATGACTGCTTTCACTTGGCAAGTACTTGTTAATTAATCTTATGTCTGAGGTTTATGATAGGTACGGTAGTTTTGTGGATTTTAATCTTGTGTTTTGGGGCTTATAATGGTAGTTTTGTGGATTATAATCTTGTGTTTTGGGGCTTATAATGGTAGTTTTGTGGATTTTAATGTTGTGTCTCTGGGCTTGTAATGGTAGTTTTGTGGACTTTAATCTTGTGTCTTTTGGCTTATAATGGTAGTTTTATGGATTTTAATGTTGTGTCTCTGGGCTAATAATGGTAGTTTTTTGGATTTTAATCTTGTCTTTGGGCTTATAATAGTAGTTTTGTGGATTTTAATCTTGTGCTTTGGGTCTTATAATGGTAGTTTTGTGGATTTTAATCTTGTGTCTTTTGGCTTATAATAATAGTTTTGTGGATTTTAATCTTGTGTCTTTTGGCTTATAATAGTAGTTTTGTGGATTTTAATCTTGTGTCTTTTGGCTTATAATAGTAGTTTTGTGGATTTTAATCTTGTGCTTTGGGTCTTATAATGGTAGTTTTGTGGATTTTAATGTTGTGTCTCTGGGCTTATAATTGTAGTTTTGTGGATTTTAATCTTTTGCTTTGGATCTTATAATGGTAGTTTGTGGATTTTAATCTTGTGCTTTGGATCTTATAATGGTAGTTTGTGGATTTTAATCTTGTGTCTCTGGGCTTATAATTGTAGTTTTGTGGATTTTAATGTTGTGTCTCTGGGCTTATAATTGTAGTTTTGTGGATTTTAATCTTGTGCTTTGGATCTTATAATGGTAGTTTGTGGATTTTAATCTTGTGCTTTGGGTCTTATAATGGTAGTTTTGTGGATTTTAATGTTGTGTCTCTGGGCTTATAATAGTAGTTTTGTGGATTTTAATCTTGTGCTTTGGATCTTATAATGGTAGTTTGTGGATTTTAATCTTTTGTCTTGGTTGTTGTAACAGTTGTTTTGTGGATTTTAATCTTGTCTCTTTTGGCTTATAATAGTAGTTTTGTGGATTTTAATCTTGTGCTTTGGGTCTTATAATGGTAGTTTTGTGGATTTTAATCTTGTGCTTTGGGTCTTGTAATATAATGGTAGTTTTGTGGATTTTAATCTTGTGCTTTGGGTCTTATAATGGTAGTTTTGTGGATTTTAATCTTGTGCTTTGGGTCTTGTAATGGTAGTTTTGTGGATTTTAATCTTTTGTCTTGGTTGTTGTAACAGTTGTTTTGTGGATTTTAATCTTGTGCCTTTTGGCTTATTATAGTAGTTTTGTGGATTTTAATCTTGTGCTTTGGATCTTATAATGGTAGTTTTGTGGATTTTAATCTTGTGCTTTGGGTCTTGTAATGGTAGTTTTCTGGATTTTAATCTTGTGTCTTTTGGCTTATAATAGTAGTTTTTTGGATTTTAATCTTGTGCTTTGGGTCTTATAATGGTAGTTTTGTGGATTTTAATCTTGTGCTTTGGGTCTTGTAATATAATGGTAGTTTTGTGGATTTTAATCTTGTGTCTTAGGTCTTGTAATGGTAGTTTTGTGGATTTTAATCTTGTGCTTTGGGTCTTGTAATGGTAGTTTTGTGGATTTTAATCTTGTGCTTTGGGTCTTGTAATGGTAGTTTTGTGGATTTTAATCTTTTGTCTTGGTTCTTGTAACAGTTGTTTTGTGGATTTTAATCCTGTGTCTTGGATGTTGTAACAGTTGTTTTGTGGATTTTAATCTTGTGTCTTGGGTCTTGTAATGGTAGTTTTGTGGATTTTAATCTTTTGTCTTGGTTCTTGTAACAGTTGTTTTTTGGATTTTGATCATGTGTCTGGTGGTTTATAGGTAGTTTTAAGGACTTTGGTTTACTAAGAGTCCAGTTTAGACAGGTATGTGTTTAACCCAGTGGGAGGGGGTGGTCCTGCATTTCTTACTTATCAACCAGATAATATATGTACTTAGCACATAAATATAAACTGAACTGTTTCATTAGGATTCTGTTTGTATAATGTTTGCTAAATTAACCAATGTAGACTGAAACGTGAACAGAAAATTCAGTCAAGAGCATACAATTTTGTATTCATTTATGATGGGTTTTAAAATAGTTTTAGGAATTTCAAAACTATCTCACAGTCCTCTCACATAAACTGCTTGGCTTTTTAAATTTTCTTGTGCAAGACAAATTAACATATTTATTAAAAAAAACACCAACATTTTTTTTCTCTGATGTCACACTGGAGGGAGCATTTCCTGGTACTGAATCAAAATTTTTAAATAAAACTTACAGACCCTGTCAGGACTTTTAGACACAACCAACTCTGTTCAGACACTGCCTCTTATGACTCAGGAATTCTGCTGCATAAAGATTAAGCATAATTAGCACAAATTAAGTGAGTTAATTAATGAATTAATTACAAAGTGTAATTAATGAGTTCTTATTATACTTAATACATGTACTTCATATTTAAAAACCACATTAAAACAATGCAATGTTCTTAGACTTAGTTACATCTATTCATGCCATGTCTCTAATTTACCATGTTACTAAACACCTTTTACATATATTTGGCATGCATGTAATGATTTATGCTTTTATCTTTGCAAATCTTTAAATTAGCCAATTCATATCTGATTTTCAATTTTAACTCCAGGAAGTGATTTTAAAATCCATCCCAAAATAAAGTTGACATTGGCAAGAATTAAATGAAGCATTGTAGCGGTTTTAATGTGAACTGGGTTGGTTTTTATTTCAACAGATTTCATTTGTATTTAGACTTTGTCAGCTATTGCTTAATTTACAAAAACA
The DNA here is from genome assembly GCA_029721355.1 of Tegillarca granosa. Taxonomy (NCBI): domain Eukaryota; kingdom Metazoa; phylum Mollusca; class Bivalvia; order Arcoida; family Arcidae; genus Tegillarca; species Tegillarca granosa. The sequence continues at coordinate 8,094,578 of CM056597.1, read as the reverse complement.
TTCATTGATAGTAAATCTAGGCATTATCTTTATTTTTATGCCTTTTTTTACTACAGCCTTTGGGAAATTATGATATTTTTTTAATTTTGAAACAAATGATTTTTTACCTAATGGTGAAAATGTTTGTAATTGCATTCAAGTATTTATACAAAAGAATTTTTTTTTTTATATAGAAAAAAAAGTCAGTTTAGAATAAGGGTGGCAAACAGAAAATTCATTTATTCAGCCTGATGAATTTCGCAATAAAATTACAGGTAATTAAGTTATCGCTGTAGGTAGTTCTAAGAGATTATCTAAATGCTGTAATAAGCTTCTGATAATGGCCGACTCAGCAAAATTGTCTGAAAATTCTAAGGTCAGTTAAGTTCAGTGGTTTAACTACGGTAATCAATTTCATGTTCTTTGATAAAACTTGTGTTTGTAATGTATCAAGACTCAAAACAGATAAATGTTTGTTTTATTAGGGATAATTTTATTTTCTTTTGAAATCAATATGATAGAATAGACAAGCTACTTATACTTTTTGTATAATTGAGCCGCCCCTGTGTGCCCTATGATGTATGTACACTGTTTATGTTTCAGCCAGTTTATTTTGGACATAAAAGTTTTGTTTTGGTCAATTTTATGCCCAGTTTAACACTTTTTCTTGTCAAGGCTAGTTAAATCTCACTTCATATTAAATGAAGTGTGTCAAAATGTTGGTCAAGATATTTACATATGCTGATGTTATCTGTGTAAAATAATGTGAATTTGGTCACAAGAGGTGTTTGACCCTGAGTATATCAAAGCTTTGGCATGACTGTACCTGTAGGGAGTTTTAAGCTTTATGGCTGGCAGGGCTTTTGTGTCTCTACAATGATCATTTATTCTCAAAATTTACATTTACTTTTCTTTTCAGTCTTTAAATATATATGTAATTGATAGTAATAAAAAATATAAAGATATTATTAAAATGATATTTATGTGTATTTATGAAAGTTGGAGGAGGTAAAAAGGAAAAATAATAGTAGAGATCTTACATTACTGGATTCCATGAGTGAAAAGGTCCTTACATTATCATAATGAAACAATTACAGGGGCGTAGATAGCAACCAATTATAACCAAGGCAAAAAATAGAAGCACAAAAGAAGCTTCAAATCTAGCTAGACTGGGGAGAAAATTGAAAAAAAAAGATGTGTAATAGTGCATTCTGATGAAACCTGAACTTGATATTTTTCAGATAGTTTGAATAATCAAGTTTGTACTATTAAGGACAATCATAATTTTATATTTGTTCACTATAAATTATTTTTATTCCTTTTCAGTTTTTTTTTTTTTTTTTTTTTTTTTTTATTGGGGGGGGGGGGGGGGGGGGAGGGGGTTCTGTAACAAACTACAAAAAAAAGGAATATGATCTGAATTTTACCGATGCAGTTGCCTTCGTTGCTGCCTCAGTTAGCTATGTGCCTGAATTGCTGAATTTTCATTCAATACAGGGTAGAACGGGGAGGGTTTATTTTTTTCAGAATGAACCAATATATTATACAAATGCTTTACAATCTAAATTAGCAGTCAGAAAGAAAGAAATTTAAAAATCTGAAAAGGGTTTAAAAAACAATTTTTAGGTAGTCACAGTAAAAAATTGAACTGTTTTAAGTTTTACAAATCTGCAAGAAATTTTGATATGAGAAATTATCATTTATTGATGGTTATTTTAGGTAAAATATATACTGGTAAAAGTAATATTTTAAATGGTTGCCAGTTTGTTTAGTTCTTAGAAATAGTGTAACCAAATTGTTAGTAAAATTAAAAGGAAACCATTATGTATCACTTCTGTACAGAAAATTAAAAAATACAAAAACATGCAAAATCCGATGAAGTGGTCCCTCTATATAAAGACCATCTGTCCATTGGGATCCATTTGCTTCAAATTTCAATGAAAAAGAAACTAAATATAAAGAGCACCTGTCTATAAATTTGATATTTCTTAGATCCCATAGGTGGTCTTTATATTCAGGTTTTGCCATATTGCCTTGTAGACAAGATATTTTTCTACCAAGTTGTTAAGCTGTAATAGATAGAGCTTTCAACAACTGGGGCCAGAAGTACACCTGATTCTGTCATGCATGATGGTCCATGAGTTTTTATGCACTGTGTCCCATCAATCTTATCATTATCTTTTTCTTTTCAGAGTAAATGATTTATGCAATAATAAAAGTTTAATATTGAAAATACAGACTTTTCTCTGCTCATTCAACTAGGTTATATATTAAATAGTTAGACAGCGCAACTATTCCGTAGATCCATGTTCCCGATTTAGGCTTTATTTAATATTACATGTTTAGAATACTGATAAGGTACTTGTCTGGTTCATGTAATAATGTATTCAACTTTTTTATAAGTCAATAATGGAAATGCTTATATAAAATGTTGAATGAAAACTTTAAACATTCCTAGCAATTTTTTTCAAAACTTTTTAACTTAATGTTTAGAGTTTAACTCTGAATGAATCTGTATAGCTTACTAAGTGTTCATTTAATAATAAAAACCTGACAAATTTATCTGTGGCCAATTGGTCTAAAAATCCAACTGACTTAGTACTGTCACCATGACTAATAAACAGAATACAGAAACACTTGTTGTAGAAACTGATAATTATTTGGAATGGAAGAATCACCTATGCCATCATCATCATTGCTTTCTTTTCCCCTCTTTCTCTTTCTATTCCTCCTTCTCTTCCTCCTTCCTGTAATCATTATCCTCATATTGAATCTGTACATATTTATGTTCAAAAGCTAAAAATCACCACCACCACAACCACCACCACCACCACCACCATCATCATCATCATCATCATCAAAATGATGGCCACTCCACCACGATTCTCCATTTTAGGTATTTAATCCGTCAAGACAATGGACTATTCCCTCACAGTTTACTTTGATGTACATTGTGTTAAGTTTTACTTGGATGCTGTAGTTACATAAGGGCTAGTTTCTGCTTGAGAGACTTTGATTTAATTTCAGGTTAGTAACAGTAGAATCCACTGCCTGTTACTAATTGATCTGAACAAATTGATGCCACACTACCACCTGTTCATATAAAATTTGAAACCACCCTCTTGTTAAAAGTTTACCTACATCTGTAATTGTTTTAACATATCAGGAAATTTAAAGATTAAATTGAATTTAGATAAGTTGAATTTAGATTTACTTCTGATAGAACAGGTAAACACTGTAATATACTTTCCAGTTGTAAAATAGAAAGTTTTTTTTTATTTATTTATTTATTTTTTTTTATATAGAATATCAATGAACAATGGTTTGAGATTGTTTGAATTTTGATTGTCCTTTTAGACATTATTTTTAAAAAAAAAGGGGGGGGGGGAGGCGGGGCTGATAAAAAGGTAACGATAAAAAGAGTGAAATGAATCAGAAGATAAAATCATAAATCATAGATCAGAAGTAACAGTCAGCAGTATTACAAATGTGCATTCAGTAGTTATTTAACTAATATTATATAAAATATGAATTCTGTAATTTTGATGATAAAATTTTTGTAAAACCTCCAAAATTTGTGAAATGACAAATGCAGTGTATCATGCCATAATAATCAGTTTTTGTAAATATTGTTTTAACAGATATTAGAAGTTACAGGTATTTGTTAGAACTAATTTATTTGCCACACCTGACTGAAAAAATAATTTACCTCTGAAATGTAAAACATAAATTGATTGTTTGGTGAGGTATATCATTAGGAAATTTCAAGGGTAATAAGTCATTGTTATTCATCAACAGAATTTTATAAGGAAGATATCATTACAAAATGCTGAATAAGAACCTGTAGTACAGTAAGTTTGACATGCATGATATAGGTACCTACAGGAAACATGGAAACTGGAATTGGGAATAAAATGATCATACACTTTAAAATTTTGGAGGGAAAAAATTCTTTATAAAAAGACCATTAGTAATAAGGAAATTTGTCTTTAAAAACAAGTAGTTTCTTTAGAGAGGGATACATAAGTTAAATTTTGAGACAAAACAGTGGACATTTGACTTTATGTCTAGTCACTGTAGAAGAATAATTTCTATAGCAGTTTGTGAGTAGAGCATTTGCTTATTGTCCCTGATTTGATCTCTGCAGTCCAACCTTGCATTTTTACTCCTATCAAATTTGGCCAGTATGTCAGATTTCCCACCATGTTGGATCATGGAGATCCAGTTCTATCAGATTTCCCATCATGTTGGATCATGGAGATCCAGTTCTATCAGATTTCCCATCATGTTGGATCATGGAGATCCAGTTCTATCAGATTTCCCATCATGTTGGATCATGGAGATCCAGTTCTATCAGATTTCCCACCATGTTGGATCATGGAGATCCAGTTCTATCAGATTTCCCACCATGTTGGATCATGGAGATCCAGTTCTATCAGATTTCCCACCATGTTGGATCATGGAGATCCAGTTCTATCAGATTTCCCACCATGTTGGATCATGGAGATCCAGTTCTATCAGATTTCCCACCATGTTGGATCATGGAGATCCAGTTCTATCAGATTTCCCACCATGTTGGATCATGGAGATCCAGTTCTATCAGATTTCCCACCATGTTGGATCATGGAGATCCAGTTCTATCAGATTTCCCATCATGTTGGATCATGGGGATTCAGTCCAGTGAAGTGAGTGTCAGATTTTCTACCATTTTGGATCATGGGAAGCTCAAGAATAACTTGAGAGGAATGTAGCATTCTAAAGGTAGCTCAGTTTGTGTTGGAGGACAGGTCCTGGGTTTGATCCCCTGTACAACCCAGGAATTTTCATCCTCATTTTACATTTTTTATACGTTAAACAGTTTGGGACTGGTTGATGGATGACAGTTGATGGGGTCAAAATCCTATGAAAAATAACAAGTCTTAAATTCTTTTGTAAAAAAAAACTTGTATATCAAATTTCATTGAAAAGTATAATGGTACCTGATGCATACATTACCAGTAGCATTAGTGTGTAAGTGGTTTTTTTTTTTTTTTTTTTTTTTTTTTTGGGATGGGTCTACTTTTGAAACATTATGATGATAATCAATAACAGTATCAACTTTTTGTGATATTGATTTTTTTCAACACTAACAGAAGAGTACAGAAAAGTTTCAAGTGATTTTAAAAGTATTTTATATACCTGGTTAGGCCTATTTCACTTAAATCTAAGCAAACTGTCTATTTCTAAAAAAAATACTGAAAAATTTGTTCAGTTTTTCCATGTTGCTACAAGTCTCTCAAATATGTACTTTGAAATTGAAAATGTTGTTCTCATATGAAACAGCCAAAAGAAAAAAATTTCATGACTGTGTGCCCTAACACACAGGGTGTACTTTGCATGATATGATATCTATGTTTTTGTAGTTTTTCATGATTTTTTTATGTACATACAAGTTGACATGGAAATAGATTGTGTTTTAAGCATATTTGTCCTACACACAAATGTATACTTAACATCTCTTAAAAGAGATATAAAAGTTTCTTATGTATATGCTTATACACATCTCATTTGCATTTCTTAAAAAATGACCTGACACGACTATCATTGCCTCCCACAATCCATATCAAAATCCTGACGTCTGATCACAGCCATCAGACAGACTGGAATATCTCAGGACATGTTAACCCAGGCCTTTCTTCATTAGCATGATTTCATGTGATGACTTTTCATTACATAATATATAAATTTTCATTTTTTAGTCTTTTTTTAAGATAGAGGCAATCTTGTTATGTGTTTAACATGTTCAGATTTTTTAATGGATTTACCTAAAAAGCTTTTAAGTAGCAGTTAGAATGAGTCAGAGCTGAATTAAAGAAGACAGCGAAGCTACTGTTTGTCATAATGTCCTACATATAACCTTTAATCTAGTTAGTGAAGTTAATTGATTAAAGAGAGTCTAAGTACTTAAAATCTTCTTATATCTTAATCAGATTATCAGATAAGCCAACCTAGCCAGGGTATACTGGTAATCTGCTGTGGCATGTACATATCAACCTGCCGTACATTTACAATAAATGAATACATGTACATGTTTCTGTTATCTTTTAAAGCTGGGAGGACAAGGCGAGCATGTTGTTTTACATACTTATCAATTAGTGTAGTCAATGAAAAAATTCCACTCAAATAACTTGTTAAACTAAACAGTTCTGTTTTATTCTGTAAATGTTTTGAGTGGTGAAGTGTTCTAAGCATCCGCTTATGTCTCCCAATGCCTCTAACTGCCTCACTTTGAATCTCTTTACGACCGATAGTAGTGTCAGAAAGTCTTTACGACCGATAGTATTGTCAGAAAGTTTGTCTTGTTTGTTTGCTGAATGTTAATGGTTTTCTCTGGGTATTCCAATTTCTCTATCATTAGAGCAATATACAGCCTTGTTATTAGTGAAATTATCTTGATTGGAGTAAAAACCATGGTTATACACCATTTTTGCCAACTTTCTGTCATCTTTTGACTTCCTGAATGTTTCCCGAGTAATTTGATTCTCAACAAGGTCTCCAAGTCTTATTTAAAAGAAGTTTAACTTGTGCCTGGATATAACAATATTTTCCCTCAAATTTGATGTCGGAGATTAAACTTTGTAATTGATAATGTCACAAGATGATTGACTATTTAAAGTCATTTAATGCAGTTTACATCAGGGCAAGCGTTTAAGTCCCTTTGTTTAATTTTTCAACCAATAACATTTTTTTTTCAAAGACCTATCTAAAAAGTCCTTAAGTATTAGGTCCTGTTGGTAGTTGCTATTAACAAGTTTCACTGTACTGTATTGTTTCAGAATTAATGACTTTTATAAAACCCTGATCATATAAAATATACAAGATCTTAAGGTACATGGCAAAATTATGTAGAACATCAGGTCTGGGTAACTCAGTGTTGTCTTAATAAATACATACAAATATATGTATATTAACTACCAGTAATTATTGGAACTATTAAGAAAACTTGGAATTACCCAGCCAAAGATATATATATATATATTTATATATATGCTCTATTAATTATTTTGGTTAATTATCTGTATGTGGTGTAAAGAACAGATTCTATGATCACTTGTTTCTGGTATTATTTTTATGTAATTATCCACACAAACAGGTCATTACCACCATACTAACATATGGATTAAAGAAACAACTATGTGTTTATTCTGGTACTAGATCAGCCAAAGGGTTAGGGTTAACCATAACAATCTGATAATGATTTCTGCTGTATGGTTTATATGATTATCAGTATATGATAAAATATCAAGGAAAAAGATTTTAGTTTCTGATGTGGTTCCCAGATTTATCAATGCCTATTCTTGCTTAACTAAAAACATTTTTACAAAAAACTGAGCTAACCAGTAGAACCTTTTTTACTATCTGGTTATCCAGGTCAAACACACATTTCAGAAAGATTGAATCTGAAGGCTAAAATGCCAAATCATTGACCTGCACCCTTTCTTCTAATGGCAAATATGTTCAGGGCTTTTAATGTCAAATATGGAAGTTTGTTTTTTTTTTTTTTTTTTTTTTTTTTTTTTTTTTTTTTTTTTTTTTGTTGGTTGTATAAAAGTACCAAGGTTTCACAGCCACTTAAATCAGTTTCTCATTCCCATACATAAAAGGAAATACAAACTTAAAGCAATTATTTTCAACAAAAACATATATTGATTGAGAACATATAATAAGACTGTTTAAAACTTTATTTTCTTCTGCTTCAGTTTAAGAAGGATTTGACTGGACAGGAAGCACGCATAACACAGATACTCGATGACTATTTATGTTCGTCTCCCTACATTTATGTCATTTTGTTGACAAACATTCTGACTATACAGTTATTATTTTAAATCATATACTTTGTTCGTTGATGAAGGTAATGAAGCCATCCAGTACATGTTTTCTAAACCAAACACATTACATTATGCCATTGCATATTTCAGAGTTGTTACTTTTTATAGGATTGCCATTTTTAGATGTTTTAAGCCTTGATGATTGATGATGACAACATACATAAAAATATTCCATACTTTTATAGCTTGAACTGAAGCTCAGACTTGTGAATGAAAAATTCATAATTACAGAATTTAGACAATAAATAGTATGTAATATGTGAACATCAGTTATTTATTAAGTATTATGTTGTGATAAATGTCACAGAAGACAACACAATAAAGACAGGCTGTGGGAATGTCCTGAATCAAGGCTAATGAAGTTTGATACAGGGTAAGATTAAATCCACAATAGGGCATCATGTCCTCTAAATATGCCTATTCTTAAAGGTGTTACTAAACTATTATAATACATATGGTATTTTGAGAAGGTATGAGTTTACATTAGCACAGTTTCTCTTAGGTATAAGTTACTAAAACTAACAGTTTGACTCAAAATATTAATAAAACTCAACTCTTTCACTTTCAAAGTTTAATGTAATAGCAAGACCCAGATCCAATTGTTTTTGGATCAAACCATAGGGAATTAGGGGTGTAAACTTTAGGAAAGATAGGAATAAGACCAAAGGAAATATTGATTGCAAGGGGTATCTATGTCATCTAGGTACTAGTGTAAGAGAATACATAACTATCTGACAGTTATTATTTAAACCATGTTTTATTACTTTGACCTCGTAACATAAGCATCATTTCTGTAATTCAAAAAGCTTTTTGTAATAATCATCTTCATTTAAATTATGTCCCATGCAGAAAATAAAACAACAAAGAATTGTAAGAATTAAAAGCTATCTTTAAAACTATATGTATCCAATTATGTCATGTTTCAATGAAAATTAATGTATTTTTCCACCAGCGGTTTTTTAAAAGCTATAACTTTCCTACTTAGTAATGGAAATATTTTAATGTGTTTTAAAACATATACACATATTGTTTAATTACTTACACTTAATTAACACTAGCTCAGGTGAAATTTTAGGCTGTCTGGCTGCAAGCAAAAAGGTGTTAAAGATTTAAACAGCTATAATTTTAATTTTATTGGCAAGAAGATGCTAGCTATCCTTTTATACTGTTTATATGACTTGATTGATAACATAGACAAATTGTTGCATTGTAATTTACATGTGTCTTACGCAATAATATGTGACAAGAAATGGACTTGTAATGGCTGAATGATTTCAAGGACTTGCAGTCCATATATCTGAAAAGCCTTCTAATGGATTACAGACACTCTTATTTCATGGTTTGAATTAAACTAGTGCAGGGCCAGGTGTTAGAAAGTTTGTCATTTTGCATGCTCAAGATCAGTGGTATTCTCCATGCTGGAGTAACCCTGTTTTGTTTTACAATCTTAGAATTGAGCACTTGAGGTAAATTGAAAAAAATCTTGAATAGTATCGAAAATCATAATTGTACCACACTCCACTTTACTACATGCCAGAAAATATTCACATTGTTTTTATCAGTATCATTTATTAATGTCACTCCTATCTGAATTTTTAATTTTTAATTTTTTTTATTTCCATGGCAGAGAGAAGTTTAAGTATGGTCAATGGTTTCCATCTTGTGGGTTAACTCTTAGTTGTTCATAGACTATACTATAAAGCATTGTTTAGGCTATTTAATCTGTTGCTTCTTCCCAGTAGATTTAAATACAGCAACTTTTCAGTGAAATAAAGTTTTAAGATATGTCTAAGAGGGGTTGCAGCAAGCACGGAAGAACTGGCTCTTTCATTGTGTGCTTAATCCCTGTTGATAACAGCCCCATTTCACTTTTTCTGTTCTTTATTCCTGTCTTTGAATTATGATGCCACACATGCACCTATACATGCTACACATTCACCTATAGATAATATCATATTTTATAAAATATGTTTATTTGACCTGAGTGAGACCACCTGTAAAGTAAGAATAATTTTTGATGGCTTTTTATACACCATGTACTACTTATGCCATAAATCAGTAATTATGATGTAATTATAGCTGTAAATAAAAGTATAACTTGTGTATACTATATTGTTATATAGCTGTAATAAAGAAAGTAAGAAATTAATCTCATAAAACAACGCCATCTGTTAATGATTTAATGTTTTATAACTTTATAAAGAGTTTAAGTATTAGCAGACATCATATATAATATATATATCTACCTCCTGATAAGGTAATTAAGTTATACAATATTGTGTGGTAGTCAAATTTTAACTGACTTTATTCCTCTTATAAACCCTTCTGTTCTTGTACACTGCAAAATACTAAGACTTATATTGCCAAGAGGTCTAACTCTTCAGTCTGTGGATTAAAACATATGGTACAATGTCTAGCTCCAAATCATACTTGCGCTAGGTCAGATAGAGAAAGTTTAATGAGTTTTTTCTAGGCACCTAAGTTTTCTCAAACATTACAGAAATGACACTCTCCATATAAGCAAAAGAATATTTTACAGTGATGAAAAGCAGTGCTACCCCAATCCACTTACACATGGCAATTTTATGTTAACTTGAAAATTTTGGAAAAGGGTATTTTAAAAAAAATGCATACAAGACATGAATAACTATGTTAGTTTGATCAGTTTAGCTGTGTATCTTACCATGTTGTTGGTATATGTTGTAAATTTACCATCTTTCAATAATATCTGTATAAAATGTTCTCTGTTTATAAATTATAATATATATATATATATATATACAGTTTATTGCCCTCATTAATGTTGTTTACATGTTTATTAAGAAAAATCATTGGAAATGATATATGAAAAAAAAATTGATTTTTAATTAGTTTTCCTATTGATTTTTTTAACTGAGAATTAAGCGCAACATATCTATGACCTAGATCTTATATGTTTGTTGATAAAGACTTGGAGCTTTGAACTGCACAACTAGACTGGTCCCAAAAGGCACAAAGTGTTAGTTCTCTCTTATTCATAAAAATTTAATCAGCTTCTGTGTAGTTTTTATTAATATTTCATATTTTTGAAATGATAAATATAAAAAATTGAAAATGATAAGTTTACATATATAATAAACATATTCTTTTTTTCACGTGTGAAATCAAGATGAAATTAGAAGGTCATTCATTCCTTATTTAACATGTATATTTTGAACTTTTGATTGGTCTTATTTATTAATGGTTATTTTGGTACTTCAGAAACCAAAAAAAATTAATTTAAACTACCATACCTAATCATAAAGTGAAATACAGAAAATTTTTGAAATTGATATGAATAGATGTATACTTGAGTAAAATATATGACTAAACCCCAAAAATCTCAACCTCACCTCATATCATATCACCTTTCCTTGTCACACTTTACCTCTTACCTCTCTTTCCTTGTCATGCCATGCTTTATATCACCCCTCCTCACCTAGTATTACCTCACATCACCTTATCATACTACTTTGCCTCACTTTACCTCACTTCACCTAGTATTTATTACCTCACCTCATGTCAATTGCCTTACCTTATCTTGCCTCACATCATTTCATCTAGTATTACCTTACATCACCTTACCTCACCCTATCTCACCTTTATCTCCCCTCACCACACCTAGTATTACCTCACATCACTTTACCATACTAACTTGCTTCACTGCACCTAGTATTAACTCATCTCACTTCCCTTGCCTTGTCTTTGCATTGCCTCACATCTTTTCATCTAGTATTACCTTACCTAACCCTGTTACACCTTTACCTCCCCCACCACACCTTTTTTTACCTCACATCACCTTGCCTTGTCTCACCTCACAAGTTTGTCATATAATCTCATATTGTCTTGCCTCGGCTCACCTCATCTTACCTAAGTGATTGGTTCCAGTGTTTCCAGTCAAGAGTTTGTTATAATTAGCTAGAAGCATTTTAAAATTTCTAGAAATTTTTGATAGTGATGGCTATTTCATAATGGATAATTATAGCACAGTGTTACAAATTGAGTATAAGTATCAGGTAGCAGCATTTGAGTCGTGTATTTTAGTATTAATGATTTATGTAATGTTTATTTGAAAATATGTTCATAATACATATTGTTGACAACAAATCAGTATATGTTTTGAGTAAAGTCTTAAGTTGATTTTTTAAAACAATTTTGAAAGAGCTAAAATAACACACAAAATCTCAGATAAGACACATTGTCTTCAGGTGTTTGATTTTTTTTTTTTTTTTTTTTTTTGAGAACTTCTTATCTTTGAGATTAATTGCTCACTTAGTTTGAAGTAACTAACCAGTTTTCTAGTTCATAAAAAAATAGTTCTAGTATTGGTGTAATGCCTTATAAAAAATAATGTAATCAGTCTGGGCTCTCAGAATTGTTTACTTGGTAACAAGGGTAAAAATGGGATGTTCTGAAATTTGTTTTGTATATAACCATAGAAAATGTGGTACCAAGGTTTTAAATGCCAGAAAGACTGCAGTGTAGACTGAATCACCATTGCCGGGGTTTAAGATAAATTGACTGTACCTAGTACCACTCTATGGAAGTCCTGAAAGTTGTATTTACATAAGTAAAGTCTTATATAGTTAATAACAATTGTTTGAGTATTCTACAAGGTATAATTTTCATTTAAAGGACTACTTATTACATCATCGAGGGGCCTGTGTGATTTGGAACTAATATTTTTGCCTATTCATAAGATTTATAGTGAATTGGAGACAGTGTTTACAAACTGATATTTGTTCAAGTACATATCTGTTAAACATTACGTCATTCAAGTGGCAATTTCAACCCAGAGTCAACATAAGCTGATCATTGTATTTACCTGTCTGTAAGACCCATAGTGTGTCACAGACATAAACGAGCATTATATCTCCTTTATTGCTCAATTTGAACAGGAAATTCATGGTATTAATCTTTATGTTTACAACACCTTCATTTTTTTTTTAGTTTTCATATTTTCTCTGCATTAAATATGCAAAAATTCAATCTGACAGCGTTTTGACTAGAAATTGAATTCATAATTATTTATGATTGGTCCTAAACTGGTTTTGTCATTAAAAAAAAAAATTAGTAAATAAAATAGAATAAAACATCTGAGAAAAGTGCATTTTGTATTGCATATAAATGTTTATGGTGAGCATTTTAAACCTGAAAAGCACAGGTAGTGACACACATAATGTTACTCAACATAAGAAACACAGGCAGTGACACAAATAATGTATCTGCCATGTGACAAAATATGGTATTTTGGCTTTATTTAAATCTGCATGTTTTTCCCTCAAAGTTTGTACATTTTTATATGATCTTTATTTAATGCTCGGGTTTTTTTTTTTAGTTTATTCTGAGCAATATTACCCCTTTAAAGCATAATCAGAAGATAAAAGACTGTCTTCTTTATTGGCTTTTTTCATTGTATATGTAAGACTTAAATCATAAAACTCAGAACAACACCCAAGTTAGTTATTGCTTAACAAATTGTAGTTTTATACATGTATATTGTGGTTTAAATGACAATTGTTATGACTTGTTGTAGTTGGTACACACACCTTTTGTCAAGACAAACTCATCCTTATTGGAAGCCAAGTGATCTAACAGCTGGCTTATAGATCACAGTATTCCTTACCAGTTAGTCTCAAATCCTGCTTTGGCATTTTCCTATTGTGAGCTGATTTGACAGTTCACCTGGCAAAGGTTGGTGGTCATTACTTCATCCTCTATCGCAGTTCTGCAAATTTTATTAACTGGTGCATTGGAACAAAGTAGAGTTCTAGTGAATAACTTTCTCAACGACATATTGACACAAAAGGACAATTGACTAGACATCCCTGTTAATGCTTAGGGCAGTGAAAAAACTTTGGATGAAATTACATATATATAGTCACTGAACAATGTAACACAACATCCCAAAATATTCATGATTAAAAAGAGTATTTAAAGTATTGGACTGGTTGACTTGGAAAGGTACTGTAGCATATACAGATGTGTAGTATGTTGTGATGAATTATCCCAGATAATGATAATAAATACGCAATGTCATATACTGTCAACTCTAACTGTATACCGTGTTTTATTTTATTTAATGGATTTTTCTCTCTTAAATTTGTCCAAAACTGAAACTGACATGTCTTGATATTGTTACTTAGCTAAGAACAAACTTAGTTTCGTTTGATTCTGTGGTTTCAGCCATTTTAAACATTTCTTTGGTACTTTTGACATCTTTTTGTTGTCCACACAAAACAAATTTTGATGTCAGTTTTGTTTTTATATGATGCCATAAGAGTCCTTTTGTCATGTGGGATGTTTGTTGCAAAGTGATGTTATACAGTCCAGTAAATGACTTTTCTTATATTGTATGTATCCTCAGAATCAGTAGACTGTTGTGTATTTGTTTTTTTTTTGCTGACACAATCCACCTATATTTATAAACATTCTGATGTTAAATTACTTGGTCATTATTGAAAAAATAATATTTTTATATGATACAATTGAAGACTTGAACTGTTATGTACATTCAAGGATTATTATCTGCTGAAGAATTAATAAAGTTTGTATGCAGAAACACTTGAATAAAAACTGTTTAAGCACACATGGAGTGTTAGTGTTATCAGGGGTTTGTTTAACAATCACCAGAATTAACTGTATCTTCAAGGAGGTCAAAAGACACTTATAAAAACCAACATTATGTAAGAACACTGTCATAGATATGCAAGGTCTAGTATGGTAATATTACTAGTGACAACAGGCCTAATTTTAATTTTTTTTTCTTCAATGGCCAATTGTCGACACTGTTGAATGTAAAGTGGGTGAAGGGTTTTTATCATTAGGACCCAAGTTCTAACAATAAGTGTAATCGATAAGTACGGGAAATAGAGGATATAAGTACCATGCCATTTTATTATAATAATTGATACAAGTACCATGCCCTTTTCTTACAATATTTATTTCAACAACCTTATCAGAATTTTATTCGAAAAAATTCCTGCACTATAGATTAAGTATATGTATCATATTTTAAGCTTAAGACAAATTGTATAGATGAGAATAAAAAAAAAGAAAGTGTATTATTCTCAAAACTCACTTCCTTAGTAGTGAAAACATTTTATTTGAGGTCAGTTATTGTACTTTGCAGTGGTTAAATGGTGTAATGGCTAATTATTTGTTAAGATTATACCATACTTGATACTGATTGCTCAGTTAATGCTTAAACATACTCTTGGTATGAGACAACTTATATAGCATTAACCTATTGAAGCCAAAGGTCAAACAATTTCATATGAATCAAAGACACCTTATCATTTCTACCCATTTTAGGGGCATTAGAGAACCTTATTGTTCCTACTTTTAGAAGCATCAGAGATACCTTACTACATGTATAACTACATGTGTACCCCTTTTGAAAACATTAAAGACACCTTACCATTTTTTTTACTCCTTTTTTTATTCCTTTTAGGAACATTTAAGGCACCTTACTGTTCCTACTCCTTTTGGAGCATTAGAGGAAATTTTTCATTACTACTCCTTTTGAGAACATAAAAGGCACCTTACTGTTCCTACTCCTTTTGGAGCATTAGAGGAAACTTTCCATTACTACTCCTTTTGGGGTCATCAGAGGCACCTAACCATTTTTACTCCTTTTGGGGACAACAGCGGCATCTTACCATTTCTATTCCTTTTTGGGGGACATTGGAGGCACTTACTCTTTCTACTCCTTTTGTGGGCATTGGAGGCACCCAACCATTCCTACTCCTTTTGGGGGCATGAGAGACACCTTCTCTACCTAATCTTTTTATTGACATTTCAATCAATTCAACACTAGATCATTACCATATTAATGTTCAAATGTACTCTTGTGTTTAGGCCTCCTACATTTTGTAATGACTTATTAATGATATAGCATATTCGTTAAGATATCATTATGTAACACAATGCTGATAACAACGTCTCAGGTTCCTAGGTACAAAATACCTACCTATCCTGTCTCTTATTACCTGAGTTTGGTGAAATTGATTACTGTTTTTAGGTGTAAAATGTTGTTGATTTCACTTGGCTGCCAGACACAACATTTTAAATTATAACTTCTATTATACAAACTCATTTATGTGCATTAATGCAGCTGACTGTTTGTATTTTGAGATGACAAACTGAAGAAAATTAATCTGCAGCGGAATTTTGCCAATTTTACGCCGTTTTGGTCCCAAAGATAATTGATAACATATAAAATTACTTTATTAGAAGGTAGATTGCACTAAATGATGGGTATGGATGTCATATTTCAAGTTCATTTCTGTTCATCTGTATTTGGTAACTGTATCAGGTTATTTTCTGTGTTTATTAAGTGACATAATAGGTTTAACTAACTGTCTTACATAATATTTGTAAAAAATACGGAATATCAAGTACACTTTAGACAAACTGGGTTTATCAAATTTTAAGGAATATACTTGTACTTATATATGACCTCAGGGTACGAAAATTTTTAAATGGATAGCTATACAACTCAAAATTTATGTATTTGACAACTTTGGCATTTGCTAATGATTTTAAAATACAGTTAACCTGTATTTAAGACAACCCACTGAACCCAAGAAATAAGGACTTTGTAGAGAGGTGGTTTTTATGGTTGAAATAAAGTAAATGTAAAAATGTTGCACTTGTCATTTGGTTCTTTACAACCAATGTTAGAGATTGCATACTATTTCTTCTTGAAGCAGATGTTTTTAATACCTTCAGATTCATCTATGTAAGTGTTCAGAAAGCTTCAAGACATGTATAAGTGAAGCCAATTGTTTGTTCTTTTCTAAAATTTTGCTACAAAACTTGCAGTTGCTGAATATGGAAAGAGTAATTTAAAAATAGAATTCTGTATGACCAACAACATTACATCTCCAGTGAAATATTAAATATCGTATCAACTGTCTGGTTCTGGTTAAATAAGCTATTTCCATCAATAATAATAAAGAAGCTAGAGATTTATAAAGTGGCATGAGTATGTGGTATTACATTTATATTTTGTTAAGATTTATAAAGTGGCATGAGTGTGTGGCATTACATTTATATTTTGTTAAGATTTATAAAGTGGCATAAGTGTGTGGCATTACCTGTATATTTTTATGGGATTTATTAGGTGGCATGAGTGTGTGGCATTACATTTATATTGTATTGAGATTTATAAAGTGGCATGAGTGTGTGGCATTACATTTATATTTTGTTAAGATTTATAAAGTGGCATAAGTGTGTGGCATTACCTGTATATTTTTATGGGATTTATAAGGTGGCATGAGTGTGTGGCATTACATGTATATTTTATAACTTTAGTTATAATAGTTTAGTAATTGGTTACAGTACTGTTGACAGTATCTCATATATATCATTTTTTCTTTTATTGTTTTTCACTTTAAGTTGTACAACAACAAATTGGTGTTAATTTTAAACAAAGGATATGACATAAATTTATGGTTACTTTTCAAACAAATTTAATATTTTAATTTATTTTTAAATATTCTAAATCATAATAATGACATATCTTAAGTATATTCAGTGAAGGATTCCAAGTTTAGAATAAACAGACTTAAGATCGTGAAGTTCTTTGTCTAAGCTTAACAATAGACTGTTTGTGATTAAAATAAATACATACAGATTCAACAACTCTTTTCTGTATGAAAACAAAATGTAATTAAACACTTCCTGTAATATATATATATATAAATGTTTAACTTTTTGTCAAACATTGTAATTTATGTTGTGTTTTTGTACATACATGATGTTCTGTACTCGTGATTTTTCATTTGTTTTGGAATCCAAACAAGACCACCAAGGTTTTAAACACAGAACCCCCAATGTTGTCAACAAAAACATTCAACACCATTACTGCATCATATTCTGCAGATCAAGTATCATTGTGTGGAGATGTTTAGCTTTTGTAAATTAGGGGAAAAAATCAAGGTTCATTGGTCATGACTTTAGGCTGCAGCCAAAGGCTTTGTCCTCACTCAGAGCAAACATTTAATTAATATCAGATTACTTGTATACGTAGAAATATTCACTGGTATAACCTTTCGCGTTTTTGATATGGAGAGCATTGTCGCTGGTAAAAACGTTCGCAGTCAGGCGGTGCTTTAACACTAGCATCAGACAATTTGGAAATAAAATTTTTACGGTGGATTTATTTTCGCAGTTGATAAGCGACCACAAAAATAGCGAACATTAATTCACAGCAAATATTTCTACGTATACAGTATGTCAAATTTATCCAACTGAACTTGGAGAAGCAGTGGGAATTTAACCATTGGGTGGACTAATCAGAGAGAGAGAGAGAGAGAGAGAGAGAGAGAGAGAGAGAGAGTTCTTTATATATTTACAACAACTTTACTATTTTTAAGCAATGGAGTATGTCTAAACAAGAATCTATCACTTTCATCAGGATGGTCAGTTGTGGAGAAAACCACCCCTTTGACATGCAAACAGACAAACATCCTTAAGACTTGCCCAAATGAGATTTGTACCTTACTGATATGAGGCACTGTTATAGGTTAGTTTGGGCTTTAGACCACTGGCCCACTAAAGCCCTAGATTGTAGACTGATTTTAACTAAAAAAAAAGGTTTACTTTGTTTAATATATTGGAGATATAAATGAGATATTTTAGATTATAAAACATTCTTATTAAATTATAAATGTATTAAATATTATTGTAATAGTAACAGTGTCACAGTTTCAATACCTTGTTTTAATTTTTTAGAAAGAAAAAATACAAATTAATGATTAAATTATGCTGATTTTCAAGACATCAAAAGAGCAGGTTTTAATATGAAAAATGTGTAAGTTGTGTGAAAAATTCTTTTTTGTTGGATATGTAAAGTTACATAAGTAATAAATGTCAAAATGAGTGGTTATGAGATAAATGAAACATGTGCAGAAGTGCTTGAAGAGACAAGGTGATATTAGGTCTCCCGTCTGTACTCCATGTTTTATATGGTTATAAGGTGTAGGGTAGTTTAGTATGTTTATGTAAAATTCAATTTTTTGTCTGGGTTTTTGTAATGCAACATAAAATACATGTTATGACCACATAATGCAGTGCTTTGTCAGGAATTACTGTGTAGGCAGAATGTGGAGATGATAAGTTTTTGCAAGCTCTAAATAAATGAATATATGATAGTCATTTTTTGGTCTCATGTCTGCATAACAAATCAAAAATGTCTATGTTGATTTATTGATTTTTCAATAATATAATACCTGTTAAGTACAAAAAAGAGGAAATGACCTTGAAAATTAACATGTAAAACACTTATAGCTCTTATAATTTAAAGTAAAAGTTCATATCATTATTTGCTGCCTCACTGTAAAGTACACACACATACCTTATTGAAGGCTCTGTCATCACGTACTGGAAAATCCAGATTTTAGTCATAAAGTTTGGGATAAAATTTTAATTTCATTACAAGACATGAGGACATTTTTTTAATATAAGACGATCTATGATAACAAAAGAAAGGACTTTGTAGCTGAAAAATGTTTACTTGTAATCAGGAATGAGTCCCTGCTGCATTGTCCCTAAATATAAAAAAGAAAATTTGTCTAGTCAAACTGCTAATGAATTGGATAATTTGCTAAGCCAGTACATGTACTTTTACTGGTAGGTTGTTTTGTATGGTCATAGTAACCATTTGAATTCAATGAAAAATCTTCAAGATAAAATGAGATTTTCACCAGGTAATAACCCCCTTATGAGTAATTATGGTACATAATAGTAAGTAGAGTCGAAGTTGTACAAATGATTAAATCACCAATATTGGGTGATATAAGTACAAATGTATATAATTAATATCACTTTAGTGTCCTAGATGAAAGTGTAGATGAATATTTTGTGGGTTCAGATGTCCTCAGAAACTGATAATGCTTTTTCTATTTGTTTTGCAGTGTGCTATTTACCTCCCCCTGATAATTCACCAGTATTGGGATTTTATTTTCACAGAACTCTATCTAGATTCTTGTTTATTCTTAATTATGTGGATTCTTTAGTTAGCAATTAGTCCAGAATGCAGTAAACTTACTTCAGTACTGTATTTGAAGTGGGCATGTCCAGCATTGTAGACTACTAAGTTTTATTTACGTTTTTACCTCTTGAATTTTCAGTCTTAAAGGTAAATGGTGTTCAGCAGTGTACCACATGATCAATAACCACCTGTTTATAGTTTAGCAGATGGGGTTTGATAGGTGGCTGGGTAACTCAGTCGGTATAGCATCCCACTAGTATTGGGCAGATCTTGGGTTTGAGTTCCCGGTTTGGTTGCTGTATTTTTTCCCTTTCCTGTTACAGTAGATAGATATAATGGCAAATACCCATTATAAAACTGTTTATCATTAATTTTACAGGAAAATATCAACCAAAATATGATTTGATATCAGATGGGAATATAAGTCATATACAAATGTTTATAACATGAATCCCACTGAGGCCACATCTTAAGTTCCATTAGTTTAGTTTAAACATATTTTATTGCCAATTATTAAATACATTGCAATGGGATCCGGCATAAGTTTTAAAACTTATAATTGTCATTTCCCTATATATATATATTATATATATATATATATATATATATATATATATATATATATATATATATATATATATATACATTGAAATTGAAATACTAGTATATGTTCCATTTAATTGTATAATTTATTGTTAGGTACATGTGTACTTATACCTATCTTGATTTTAAAAGTTTTGTTATAAAATGGAAATTACATTCATACATAAATTCAATTCTTACTTAAATATATAACAAAGTATGTGACAATATAAGTATTGTATGGCTGATTTTAAAACTGCACAGGAGGAACAAATTCAATATTTTTTGGTTTAAATTAGAGAGTTCTATTACATCTTTGCTTACAGAGCCTTTATTTGATCTAGTTACATAAACATAACATGTCTTTTTGAAATATACTTCAGATTTAAATTAAATGCGAAAATATGTCAGTTATTTCTAAAATCAGGGATATCTTAGGTAATGCCTAGATTTGCTAAATTATTTCTTTCACTGACTTTGAAAAATTGCTTGTTTAAATCATGGTACAACTGCCACACTTCAAATACATTAATAAAGTAAAAAAAAAACTGTTCACTGGGGATTTCCTTTATCATTAAGATATGCTTGAAGTTATTTAAAGGTTAAAGGTCAAATACAGCAAAAATAAATTGAAAATAATACAAAAACAAGATCCTTAAGAAACTATTGAATAATCAGTATTTTAGTATACATTTGACTGGGTGATCTGTTAAATTTTTTTCCAAAAAAAATTGTAGAATATTACAGAAATTAGATATTGCTTAAGAAAAAAATCAGTAGGGGAACAGTGGCATGTGTAAGATGGCAGATTGTTTAAAGTGTTGACAAGTCGTTGTATCATGTGTATCAAAGTCATTATTATGTATAATGATATCCTCTAACTACAAAGTCTAGACAAATTAAAACAGAAATCTACATCATGTTAAGGAATGTGGCATGCTGTCAAATCTGACATTGTCTCCAAACAGGAAAAGGATCAAGTTATGACATTTACTTGTCTTGTAACTATTACTTGTCTTGTAACTATGTAACTAATACTTGTCTTGTAACTATGTAACTAATACTTGTCTTGTAACTATGTAACTAATACTTGTCTTGTAACTACTTGTAACTATGTAACTAATACTTGTCTTGTAACTATGTAACTAATACTTGTCTTGTAACTATCACTTGTCTTGTAACTATGTAACTATTACTTGTCTTGTAACTATTACTTGTCTTGTAACTATGTAACTATTACTTGTCTTGTAACTATGTAACTAATACTTGTCTTGTAACTATGTAACTAATACTTGTCTTGTAACTATCACTTGTCTTGTAACTATGTAACTATTACTTGTCTTGTAACTATTACTTGTCTTGTAACTATGTAACTATTGTCCTGTAACTATGTAACTATTACTTGTCTTGTAACTATGAGCTTTTCTGTAGCTTTGTCTTGCAGCCTATTGAAGCTATTGTTACAACTCTATTGGATCAGATACATGATAATTTATGTTGTTTTCAATGCTGATTTTTGTACTTTACGGGTACATGAATGAAGTAGTACACAATAAAAGTCACTAACACCTATTTCCTCAGTTCCTTAGTT
This sequence comes from Tegillarca granosa, assembly GCA_029721355.1. Taxonomy (NCBI): domain Eukaryota; kingdom Metazoa; phylum Mollusca; class Bivalvia; order Arcoida; family Arcidae; genus Tegillarca; species Tegillarca granosa. Next base: position 8,072,542 of record CM056597.1, on the reverse strand, counting down.
GAAGCCTCAGGTCTAAGTTGGATTGATACAAGCTAATATATAAAGCAAACTGAAGTCTAAAGTCCTAACATAAATTAAGTTTGCCAGTAAACAGTAGTAAACATGTAAAACTCATTGAAAAAGTGGGGAGGGGGGGGGGGGGCATTAGTGGCAGAGTGGTCTAAAAACATACATCACAATGCTTCTCAACCCTTTGTTCAGGCATGTCTTGTTTGAAAAGGTTAGTTTCTTTGCTTGCTGAAAGTAGAAGGTTTTTTCAGGTATTTTGGTTTTTCTCAACCACCCAAGAACTCCTTGAGATATAAGTAAAAGAATTTGACTTGGGCATAAGACACTTTTATTGCTTTCCACTCTAATTATTTGAAGAGAATTTAAAAAACTGTTTGTAATTGAGTTTGTTTAAGGGATTATAAAAAATCAATGTCAAAACTAGTTTCAATTGAATAGGAATTTAACATTTCATAAAAAAACATTAATATTAAATTTAAATATGAATTGAAAAAAAAAAAATTAAGAAACCAACCAAAAAAATTCTAGTCAATGTTTTATATACTGCTGGAGTGCTGTCACCCACCCATTAATCATCCTTGAAAAAGAAGTGTCCCATGTAACACAAAACTAAGGGTAAACAATCACTTATCATATGAAGGTTAAAAACAGAAGGGGGAGAAGAATTATCATTGTTTTATGGTAGATACAGGTGTGCTGATCCAGAGTGTCTATTTAATAAACCAATAAAAAAATTCAGGTGCTAAAAATTTAAATTTTAAAATTAATTCTTTAGTAAAGTTATTTCCATGTGTGTTTTGACAAAGATTTTGATATTTTCTTGAATAAATTTTATATTTTAAAACTACCAGTCTATACAACTGTATTGTGTGTAAACAGAAATTCTGTCTATTCTGAACAAAATCAATCTGCAATGGTTTTGTTAAGAGAGGTCCTCAGTCTACTGCATGAAGATTGTCATTAGACTACTGTAAAGACCTTTCACGTAAATGGAGGCAGTTCAAGATCTTACTTGTAAATAGGTATTTTACATGATAATGGAAACAACTCTTGATATCTTACATGTAAATGGGGTTGGGGGTAACTCATGATGATATCTTACATGTAAAGGGAGGTAAAACATGATATCTTACATGTAAATGGAAGTAACTGGTGATATCTTAGATGAAAAGGGAAGTAACTCATAATGATATTCTTCATGTAAATGGAGATAACTCTTGATATCTTACACAGAAATGGGGTAACGCATGAGATCTTGCATGTAAAAGGAGGTAACACATGATGTCTTACATGTAAAGGGAGGTAAAACATGATATCTTACAGTGTAAAGTGAGGTAATTCATGATATCCTACATGTAAATGGAAGTAACTCGTGAGATCTTAGATGTAAAGGGAGGTAACTCATGATGATATCCTACATGTAAATGGAGATAACTCTTGATACCTTACACAGAAATGGAGTAACATGTGATATCTAACATGTGAAGAAGGTAACACATGATATCTTACATGTAAAGGGAGGTACCGGTAACTCTTGATGATATCTTACATGTAAAGGAGGTAACACATGATATCTTACATTTAAAGTGAGGTTACACATGATATCTTACATATACATGTAATGGAGATTTAACTCTTATTATTGATTTAACTTCTTGCATACACTTTGTGATGTTGTAAAACAGTATTTTGTTTTTCTTTTGTAGAGGATGATGTTAATATAGATCTACTGGGAGCTTTAGGCGTTCCATCTGCTACAAGGGGTATAGACTATGCTACAGGACTTGAAGGATACCCTGCATTTAGAATATCTGATTCTGCTTTTATAAAATCACCTGTAGCGGCACTTTTTAAAACAAATTCACTATATAGAAATTTTGCTTTGGGAGTGACTGTTCGACCCATGACAATAAATGGAGGTTATTTGTTTGCTGTTAAAAATACATATGACACAGTGATTCAGTTTGGATTACAGTTAGGAAGCAGAGATGCTAACAACAGGCAAAATTTAAAATTGTTTTATACAGAAAATATTAGAAATGCAAGAACAACAAATACCATAGCAACATTTAATATTCCAGCTATTAGTAATAAATGGACAAAATTAGCATTAAAAGTAGAAGAAAACTCTGTTAAATTATTCATTAATTGTGAATTTTTCCAGGAAGTTCTTATTCAACGTTCTAATTCCCTATTAGGATTTCAGAATGGAGCACCATTATATGTTGCACAAGGTGGACCAAATTTTGACAACAATCAGTTTGTGGTGAGTATAGATTTCATAGATTTAGACATATGGTAGGCAAAAGATAAGACTACAGAAGGGTTATGGGTTTGAATTCCATCCAGGCTATTTATACAAGACATTTAATTTACTTTTAAATGAAAACAGCATCTCATACCAAGAAGAAGTCTCGTATTCTCTTGCTACCATACATCATAAAAGCCAGGTTAAGCATCACCCTGGTAGGCTCTGGACACAATGTAACTTATTACAGATTTGATACCACATATGGTCTAGATGCCAGAATATTAGATTAATTTGTGTTAAATATATACATATATAATTTTTAATTATAAGGATCTCTGGTGTGTATTTTTTAGGAAGATAAAATTCCATTTGCCCACAAATTTTATCAAAAATATTAAGACGTTTGGTGTTTTTTAAGTTTTTTGACATGGGAGAGTAAATCCAGACACAGTATAGTTTCCATGTTTATAGAACATTTCAATTTAATTTTCAAAATGTTGGAATAAATAATTTAAACAAAATATATAAAGAAAATAGTGTTTATGTGTTTTCATCTTTAGAAATGTGTATGATTTACCATTAAGTAATAAAGGTATCAAATTTACAGTATGAATTAAATTCCACATGTTTGTTGTATCTATAAATAAACTTTTCATGGGCATGTTTAAAGTCCAGGTCTGTGGTTAAAACAGCAGTTATATTTAGGAAAACGGAATTTCTTTTCTACTTCAGTGATAAATCCAGTTGAAAGTACATGTACAACATTAAAGATTGTTCTCTCTCATTGGAGTGTCCTATATACTATAGATCTGTTTACTCAGAACCATTTTTATTTTACCTTGTATATTTTTTATCATATTGCACTGTTCAAGATACTACACTAGCTGTTTTCAAAGATTGTCAGGTGACTTTGAGTCTTCACAATCTATTTTCAACTTTACCAGCCTTCTAAGATTGGACAAATCTGTGCATAAATAGCCTTTAGATAGATAAACACTTAGTGCAGAATAATTTTGTGTAAATTTTGTGTATTGACAAGAAAATTTCATAAGTAAAGGTCATCTGTGACATCTTGGTGTATAGGATATAATCTGTGACATGTGATAAACTTTGTTTGTAAGATATAACTGTGACATCTTGATGTATGTGATATAATCTTTGACATGTGATAAACATTGTGTTTAAGATATAACTGTGACATCTTGATGTATGTGATATAATCTTTGACATGTGATAAACATTGTGTGTAAGATATATCTGTGACATCTTGATGTATGTGATATAATCTTTGACATGTGATAAACATTGTGTGTAAGATATATCTGTGACATCTTGATGTATGTGATATAATCTTTGACAAGTGATAAACATTGTGTTTAAGATATAACTTTGACATCTTGATGTATGTGATATAATCTTTGACATGTGATAAACATTGTGTTAAAGATATCACTGTGATATCTTGATGTATGTGATATAATCTTTGACATAGGATAAACATTGTGTGTAAGATATATCTGTGACATCTTGATGTATGTGATATAATCTTTGACATAGGATATACATTGTGTGTAAGATATAACTTTGACATCTTGATGTATGTGATATTATCTTTGACATAGGATAAACATTGTGTTTAAGATATAACTGTGACATCTTGATGTATGTGATATAATCTTTGACATAGAATAAACATTGTGTGTAAGATATATCTGTGACATCTTGATGTATGTGATATAATCTTTGACATAGGATATACATTGTGTGTAAGATATATCTGTGACATCTTGATGTATGTGATATAATCTTTGACATAGGATATACATTGTGTGTGATATATTACTGTGACATCTTGATGTATGTGATATTATCTTTGACATAGGATATACATTGTGTGTAAGATATAACTGTGACATCTTGATGTATGTGATATAATCTTTGACCTGGGATATACATTGTGTGTGAGATATAACTGTGACATCTTGATGTATGCAATATAATCTTTGACATAGGATATACATTGTGTGTAAGATATAACTGTGACATCTTGATGTATGTGATATAATCTTTGACATAGGATATACATTGTGTGTAAGATATAACTGTGACATCTTGATGTATGTGATATTATCTTTGACATGGGATATACATTGTGTGTGAGATATAACTGTGACATCTTGATGTATGTGATATAATCTTTGACATAGGATATACATTGTATGTGAGATATAACTGTGACATCTTGATGTATGTGATATAATCTTTGACATAGGATATACATTGTGTGTGAGATATAACTGTGACATCTTGATGTATGTGATATTATCTTTGACATAGGATATACATTGTGTGTAAGATATAACTGTGACATCTTGATGTATGTGATATAATCTTTGACATAGGATATACATTGTGTGTGAGATATAACTGTGACATCTTGATGTATGCAATATAATCTTTGACATAGGATATACATTGTGTGTAAGATATAACTGTGACATCTTGATGTATGTGATATAATCTTTGACATAGGATATACATTGTGTGTAAGATATAACTGTGACATCTTGATGTATGTGATATTATCTTTGACATGGGATATACATTGTGTGTGAGATATAACTGTGACATCTTGATGTATGTGATATAATCTTTGACATAGGATATACATTGTATGTGAGATATAACTGTGACATCTTGATGTATGTGATATAATCTTTGACATAGGATATACATTGTGTGTGAGATATAACTGTGACATCTTGATGTATGTGATATTATCTTTGACATAGGATATACATTGTGTGTAAGATATAACTGTGACATCTTGATGTATGTGATATAATCTTTGACATAGGATATACATTGTGTGTGAGATATAACTGTGACATCTTGATGTATGTGATATTATGTTTGACATAGGATAAACATTGTGTTTAAGATATAACTGTGACATCTTGATGTATGTGATATAATCTTTGACATAGGATAAACATTGTGTTTAAGATATATCTGTGACATCTAGATGTATGCGATATAATCTTTGACATAGGATAAACATTGTGTTTAAGATATATATGTGACATCTTGATGTATGCGATATAATCTTTGACATAGGATAAACATTGTGTTTAAGATATATCTGTGATATCTTGATGTATGTGATATAATCTTTGACATAGGATAAACATTGTGTTTAAGATATATCTGTGACATCTTGATGTATGTGATATAATCTTTGACATAGGATATACATTGTGTGTAAGATATAACTGTGACATCTTGATGTATGTGATATAATCTTTGACAAATGGATATACATTGTGTGTGAGATATAACTGTGACATCTTGATGTATGTGATATAATCTTTGACCTGGGATATGCATTGTGTGTGAGATATAAGTGTGACATCTTGATGTATGCAATATAATCTTTGACATAGGATATACATTGTGTGTGAGATATTACTGTGACATCTTGATGTATGCGATATAATCTTTGACATAGGATATACATTGTGTGTGAGATATAACTGTGACATCTTGATGTATGTGATATAATCTTTGACATAGGATATACATTGTGTGTGAGATATAACTGTGACATCTTGATGTATGCGATATAACTTTGACATAGGATATACATTGTGTGTGAGATATTACTGTGACATCTTGATGTATGTGATATAATCTTTGACATAGGATATACATTGTGTGTGAGATATAACTGTGACATCTTGATGTATGTGATATAATCTTTGACATGGGATATACATTGTGTGTGAGATATAACTGTGACATCTTGATGTATGTGATATAATCTTTGACATGGGATATACATTGTGTTAAGATATAACTGTGACATCTTGATGTATGCGATATAATCTTTGACATAAGATATACATTGTGTGTGAGATATAACTGTGACATCTTTATGTATGCGATATATAATCTTTGACATGGGATTTACATTGCGTGTGAGATATAACTGTGACATCTAGATGTATGTGATATAATCTTTGACATAGGATAAACATTGTGTTTAAGATATATATGTGACATCTTGATGTATGCGATATAATCTTTGACATAGGATAAACATTGTGTTTAAGATATAACTGTGATATCTTGATGTATGTGATATAATCTTTGACATAGGATAAACATTGTGTTTAAGATATATCTGTGACATCTTGATGTATGTGATATAATCTTTGACATAGGATAAACATTGTATTTAAGATATAACTGTGACATCTTGATGTATGTGATATAGTCTTTGACAAATGGATATACATTGTGTGTGAGATATAACTGTGACATCTTGATGTATGTGATATAATCTTTGACCTGGGATATACATTGTGTGTGAGATATAACTGTGACATCTTGATGTATGCGATATAATCTTTGACATAGGATATACATTGTGTGTGAGATATTACTGTGACATCTTGATGTATGCGATATAATCTTTGACATAGGATATACATTGTGTGTGAGATATAACTGTGACATCTTGATGTATGTGATATAATCTTTGACATAGGATATACATTGTGTGTGAGATATAACTGTGACATCTTGATGTATGCGATATAACGTTGACATAGGATATACATTGTGTGTGAGATATTACTGTGACATCTTGATGTATGTGATATAATCTTTGACATAGGATATACATTGTGTGTGAGATATAACTGTGACATCTTGCTGTATGTGATATAATCTTTGACATGGGATATACATTGTGTGTGAGATTTAACTGTGACATCTTGATGTATGTGATATAATCTTTGACATAGGATATACATTGTGTGTGAGATATAACTGTGACATCTTGATGTATGTGGTATAATCTTTGACATGTGATTAACTTTGTGTGTAAGATGTTACTGTGACATCTTGATGTATGTGATATAATCTTTGACATGGTATATACATTGTGTGTGAGATATAACTGTGACATCTTGATGTATGTGATATAATCTTTGACATGGGATATACATTGTGTTAAGATATAACTGTGACATCTTGATGTATGCGATATAATCTTTGACATAGGATATACATTGTGTGTGAGATATAACTGTGACATCTTTATGTATGCGATATATAATCTTTGACATGGGATTTACATTGTGTGTGAGATATAACTGTGACATCTTGATGTATGCGATATTATCTCTGACATGGGATATACATTGTGTGTGAGATATAACTGTGACATCTTGATGTATGTGATATAATCTTTGACATGGTATATACATTGTGTGTGAGATATAACTGTGACATCTTGATGTATGTGATATTATCTTTGACATGGTATATACACTGTGCGTTTGATATAACTGTGACATCTTGATGTATGTGATATTATCTTTGACATGGTATATATATTTTGTGTTTTATATTAAACAATATTACGTGTACAGTATTTGGATATTTATTAGATGTTTAAGTTGCAGAAGAATTTTTGGAACAGTTTTCTTCAACTTTTATAACATGCATTTGATTTTTTTAAAATCTAATAATCTTCTGTTGTAGGGAGACATTCAGGAATTAAAAATTTACAGAGATCCAGCTGAGGCAGAAAACGATGATTGTAGTGTCGTAAGTGATATAGTATATATCTTTAAGGCCAAAAATGATGATTTTAGTGTGTTTAGTTATTACATTTGACTAAGAAATGGCAATCATGTTTTGTTTTTATGGAAACAAAAACAGCATTATGTTATACACATTGAGGAATCAAAATTATGCCTTTTTACCTGCCTAAGACTTGTAACTTTTTGGTCATATTACATTGGATTTTGAATTCCTTAGGGGTTAGATTTTCAATTTTGTTTTAGACAATGGGCATATAAGGTGCATTTTTTTTTAAAAAATTAATATAAAAAATACGAAAACGATAGTGAAACTTTATATGGATGTTCCTTGACCAAAGCTCTAGCAAGTTAACGAAGCTTGTTGACCTTGACCTTTATTTAAGGTCACAGTGACCTTAAAAAAAACTTAAAACATCTTTTTGTCATAAACTGAAAGGCCTAGAAGCTTGAAACTTTATATTTGACATAAGAGCACAAAGCACTAGCAAGTCTGCGAAGTTTGTTGACCTTGACCTTCATTCCAGGTCACAGTGACCTTAAATAGAAAAACCTTTACACATCTTCTTGTCATGAACTGAAAGGTCTAGCAGCTTTAAACTCCATATACAACACCAGAGCACTAAGCCCTACCATGTTTTTGAAGTATTTTGCTTCATTCAAGGTCACAGTGACCTTAAATATCTTATATATATACCTTTAAACATCTTCTTGTCATGAATCAAAAGGCTTAGTAGCTTGAAACTATAGCATCATAGCACTTAGCACTACCTAATTTGCAAAGCTTGTTTACATTGACCTTCATTCAAGGTCAAAGTCATCCTTAATAATAAATCCTTTAAACATCTTCTTATCATGCACCGAAGCAAGTTTGCAAAGCTTGTTGACCTTGACCTTTATTCAAGGTCACACTGACCCTAAACAGTAAAATCTTTAAACCTCTCTTGTCATGAATTAAAAGGCCTAGTAGCTTGAAACTTCATATATGGCATCAGAGCACTAAGCACTACCATATTTGTGATGCTTGTTGAACTTGACATTTAATTCAAGGTCACAGTAAAACATTTCTATTTTGATACCAAATTAAAAAAAAAAATAATAAATAATAAAAAAAAAAATAAAAATAAAAGATAGAAATTAGTTAATATTTAATCCTTTTTAGCTCACCTGGCAAAGCCAGCTAGGGTGAGCTTATGGAATGGTAAAGCATGCGTGTGTGCATGCGTCCGTAAACTTTAATCTTCTTCTCTGAAACCAATTGGCCAATTCAAATGAAATTTGGTATGAAAGGTCCTTAGTTGCTATAGATTAAAAATTTTATCCGACATGTCCGTCCTAAATTCAAGATGGCTGCCGTTACTATAAATAGCAAAAACCTATAAATGGCCATTACAGGTTTATTTATGTACCGATTTTGTTGAAATTTGAAACATAGAAAATAGATGTCAGGGGATTAAACATATATGACAGGTTTTGCTGAATGATTTTTAGTTTTTGCAATAATTACGTAATATGCAAATAAGGTCCATTTTTAGCTTTGAAAATCTTCTTGTCTGAAAGTACATGGCCAATTGAAATGATATCGAATGTGGAAGGTCCTTGTGTGGTGTAGATTCAAAATTGTATCCGTCATGTCAATCGGAAATCCAAGATGGCTGCCGTTACTATAAATAGCAAAAATTGAAAAATGGCCATTATGGGTTTATTTATGTACCGATTTTGTTTAAACTTGAAACATAGAAAATAGATGTCGGGGGATAAAACATATGTAACGGGTTTTTCCGTATGATTTTTCGTTGGTGCAGTAATTACGTAATATGCAAATAAGGTTCATTTTTAGCCGAAATCTTTGAAAATCTTCTTCTCTGAAAGTATGATTTTTCCATATGATTTTTCATTGGTGCAGTAATTACGTAATATGCAAATAAGGGGGGGGGGGAGGGGGGGGGATAGAACATATATAACGGGTTTATCCATACGATTTTTCTTTTGTACAATAATTATGTCTTATGCAAATAAGGTTCATTTTTAGCTGAAATCTTTGAAAATCTTCTTCTCTGAAAGTACATGGCCAATTGAAAGGATATTGAGTGTGGAAGGTCCTTGGGTGGTATAGATTCAAAATTATGTCCGACATATCTGTCGGAAATCCAAGATGGCTGCCGTTACTATAAATAACATAACTCGAAAAATGGCCATTATGGCTTTATTTATGTACCAATTTTGTTTAAATTTGAAACATAGAAAATAAATGTCGGGGGATAAAACATACATAACAGGTTTCCCGTACAATTTTTTTGTTTGTGCAGTAATTACTTAATATGCAAATAAGGTTTATTTTAAGCTGAAATCTTCTGAAAGTACATGGCCAATTGAAAGGAAATTTATAATAAATAGTGCTTGAAATAATACAAAATAAGGATATTGCTAGTGAGTTTGTTTACATTTTACTGATTGGATATATTTAAAAAGAAAAAGCAAAGAACAAAATAAGGGTATTCCAGGTGAGCGATAAGTTTATAAGTTACAGTAATAAATGCCCTCAGGTGACCGTTTAGGCCCATTGGGCCTCTTGTTTGTCTTGTCATCCATGTTCATACCCTGAATAAAGAATAATACAGATGTATGTTACACTATGTTGTACATCTATATACATGTAAAGTGTGTATTGCAATATTGTTCTAAAATATTACATTATAGTACACTTCAGTTTTATCCCAGTCCACTCTAAGAAATATAACTGCTCAGAATACTCAATAGAAAGAGGAAAAGGGGGTTTATCAGCATACAATGGGATCAGTATTTCATAACTTTTGTTTGTAATACATGTACTTCAAAATCTTAACATTGGGAATTTTCAGAAAAAAATTCAACTTACATGATTTGAAAAGTCAGTGAAATCTGAATATGCTTGTGGTTGCTTTTAGTATGTATAATTTTTTTGTATAAGTAGGTGTAAAAAATATTTCCCATATAAAAAAATAGATAACATTAAATAATTGATCCCATGCTTGATGCTTTTTGATAGATGTACATATTTAAGAAAATGCTTTGGATATAAAGCTGGAATCATTCTACATGATGCCTTTATAGTTTGATTATTTTGCTGCTCACATAAGCCTTTAACCAACACTTTTTGGATATTTTTATTATTTCCCTTTCAGGAACTTAGTGGATCCGGATCTGGCTCAGGACCTGATATTGATGGAAGTGGACCAGTTATTTCTGAAGTAAGTCACCATAGTTCCTGATACACAAATCAGAATACCTTCAATTTCTGTATTGAAAATAATAAAAAGTACTACATAAAAACTTCAGATAATAAATAGCATTTCTACAATAATTTGATAATATTAGACTAGTGAAGGGATTTGGAGAAAATGTGATTTTGGCTGGTAATTTATCTTTGAGTTTTTCTTGCTATTCAAGAGAATAGCCTTAAAGATATCAAATTCAAAGGATTCAGAAAACCCATTGTTAGGGTATTAAGTTACAAACTGAAGAAATAGACTCTTTGGAACAGTGAAAAGGGTATTGCATATTAAAGCAACCATTGATATATGTATTATAAAGTTGATATCAATCTTGTCATGTAATACATGTATCATCAATATTAATAGTGGGACTATGAGGTCAAATTTATGTTGATTGAAATTGTGGATTTAGTGCTTTATGTCAAAATCAAGATTCAAGTACCTCTTGAGACCTGCTAAACTTTATTCAGACCTAGATATTATTCCTGTGGTTATTGAAACATTTCAGCTATAATTTTTTTCCCATTAACTTAAGTGATTTATTTTTAGCACAACTGGCTACAACCGGCTTAGCTCATGATATGGCAAAGCATTCATTTGTTTGTGCATGCATACTTGCATGTGTAACAGAAAAATGGCCATTACATATTTATTTGTAGATCAATTTTGTTCAAATTTTGCTATATACAAAGTAGAACTCTAAAAATTCAATATGTTTAACAGGTTTTCTATTACTTTTTTTGATTGCCTGTTATTAGTGCTATATGCAAATCAGCAGATAAATATAGCAAATTTGAAAACTTCTTCTCTGAAACCACTTGACCAATTGAATCCAAATTTGGTGTGGTAGGTCCCTAGATGGATTAAATTAAAGTTTGTGATTTTTTTTTACCAGATCTTAAATCACTGATGGCTGATTTACTATAAATAGAAAAAACAGAAAAATGGCCACTACATATGTATTTGTTAATCAATTTTGTTCAAATTTGGTATATGCCAAGTAGAACTCTAGACATGTAATATATTTAACAGTTTTTTTCCATGACTTTTTTTTGATTGCATGTTATTAGCACTATATACAAATGAGCGGCTGAATATAGCTGAGTCTTTGAAAACTTCTCTTCTGAAACCATTGAAATTAAATTTTGTGTGGTAGGCCCCTAGGTGGAGTAGATTAAAGTTTGTGATTTTTATACTGATTCAATTTCTTGATGCCTACTGTTACTATAAATAATAATAATAATATAAAAAATAATAGATTTATAATAATAATAATAATAATAATAATAATAATAATAATAGATTAATAATAATAATAATAATAATAATAATAATAGATTTCTAATGATAATAATAATAATAATAATAATAATAATAATAATAATAATAATAATAATAATAATTTTAAAAAAACCCAGAAAAATGGCCATCACATAAGTTTATGACTTTGTTTCAAAACCAGTGTGGATATGACCTCACTTTTACAGGAATTTTAAACATTTCAAAAACTTGACCAACTTATGTTAAAACCACATTTTATATCTAGCAATGTATTTCTTTTGCCAGTTGAGCAGAACTAATTAACAAGAGGCCTTCTTTCGGGCTTCTTGTTAAAAATGAGAATTTTGATTTATTACATATTAAAGTGTTTGAGGGCTTCAGTGTAACACATAAGTAAATCCAATAGACAGCTCAATGTTACTTCAACATTTGCTATATTCTGTAAATTTTGCTGCAGTTTGGAACATTTGCATATAATTTTACTGTGTTTTAATTTTGAATATTTATATTTTTGTTACAGCCACCACCACCAGCAACAAAAGGTGAAAAAGGCGACCAAGGTCCTAAAGGTGACCAGGGAGAAAGAGGTACTGATGGAAGTGATGGAGAAAAGGGAGATAAAGGTGACAAAGGAGATATTGGACCACCTGGTAAACCACCTCCACCTATGACACCACCACCACCTCCAGATATAAGTAAACTTAGAGGACCAAAAGGTAACTTTTGTACCCTAGCAAAGCAAAGTTTGAGAACATATATAAGAATTACTTTGTAATAATCTGTCTGAACATATATGAAAATTTGTCTGAGTGCTAAATCTACTACTCTGCAGGAATTTTATAATACATAATACAAATAAACCATATGGTCCTGTGATGTTTTATGACAATAATCAATGCCAGAATGAGCCAGAAAATGAATCTGTTTCAGGAAACAAGAAGGGGCCAAACCAACTTGAACCTGGTACCTACCTAGTACACTTTACTGACTCTAGTACCTGGCCAGTTGTCAACTCTCACCCTTCAAAGTTATACACTCTTTGGTTTGGTTCAACTTGTAGTTAAATGTACTATGGTTGGACATTGATATACTAACTTTGGTTGGAGAATCTCTGGACTTATTGGACATGTTTTTGACTATGTTTTGACACTGAACTCAGATTTTTGGTTGAACACCAATTTTCTTGGTATGGTTGGACATTGAACTTATAACTTTTGCTGGACTCCTGAAATTGATTAGACACTGATTTCCTGACTATGGTTGAGCACCTAACACATTACTTTTGTTAGACATCAATCTCCTGAACATGGTTTGCTACTAGATTCCTGATTCTGTTGAGCCTCAAAATACCTCACTTTGAATGCAAACAAGACAATCCCAAGATTTCTCTTGTTAATTGTTCTCTATAAAGCAAAACTTCACTAATGACACATACTATACTAGTAATCACATTTACCTGGTAATGAATTTCTATTTAAAAATACAGAAAATTATGTATCAAATTTATATCTATTTTCTTATAGGAGTAAATCTAAAACCCCAGTCAGCTCCTCTCAAACTACACCCTAAAGTAAAAACATAATGCTTCTAAATTAAATCCTTTGTCACACTTTTCCAAATAAAAATCCTTGATTTATTAGTCTTTTTCTTTAATTTACACAGATCATCATAATACATGTATATTGATTACTTTTTTGCATTTTTTGAACAGGAGAGCCAGGAGAGCCAGGTGAGAGAGGAGAACAAGGTCTACAGGGATTGCAAGGATTTCCAGGACAGAAAGGAGAAATTGGTCTTACTGGACTTCCTGGAACACCTGGTCCTCAAGGTGAGCCTGGACCTAAAGGTGACCAGGTAAGTTTCAGTAAAATGTTGTATAAAACTTTTTTTTTTTCAAATTTTTCAGGAAACTCCATCAATAGATTGATCTTTTTTTAAATTTCTTATCATGGTATAAAAAGGTTCAGTTGATCAATGCTTTATCAGTTTAATCAGTTGATATTTCAAGATTTGTTTTTGCATACTATCAGAAATTTTGTTGGTTTTTATTTATTTATTTATTTTTGAAAAGACAGAGAGTAAAAAAATATTTTATTAAAATACATTGTTTTACTACTGTTGATTTAATTTCTGTCAAGATTATCTACAAGACCTAATACCAGTGTTATTTGTTTATTACATTTTTAAGAGATGAAGAAATTGTTTGAACTTATAGGATTTCCATTTACATGTTTGTATTAGAAACTTGACATGTGTTGCATTTTTTATCCACTTTGATAGTGAATTAGTAATCTTGAATTATAATCTGTTATATTTTGATTTTAAGGGTCTACCTGGTGTCGGTATTGTTGGACCACCAGGTCCTCCTGGGGCAGCTGCTGCGGTGGATGTGAATGAAATAGCTGATATTGTATTGTCCGACATTCAAGCACAAAAAGGAGAAAAAGGAGATCAAGGTTCAGCAGGAATTCCAGGACTTCCAGGCCCAAGAGGACCAGCAGGTGCCCCAGGGCAAAGAGGAGAACGTGGTGAGGCAGGGCCTAAGGTAGGAAAAGTTTACAGAAATTGATAGTAAAAATAAGGTTTTAGTTAATGGTTTGAATTCTTAATTTGGATTAAGTAGAGCTTTGAATCACAGAGGTTCCTAACAAAAGAGTATGTATTTAACAAATGCATTTTTTTTTCAAACTTGCCATCCTAATTGTAGATTCTGCCTGTAATAAATATCTTAACAGAATGACTTGATCAACTTTTCAGAGCCATGGTCAACTTTACCACACCTTTATTTTGAACACAGATGTAATGTCATAAAAATACCATTTAGAACCAGTTTGTGTTCCTTAAAAACTGTTTATGCAAACTTGAAGGACATTACAGAGAATAACTGTAATATGCTCACTTGATTATAAAATTTTACAGCTAATAAGTTTTGTTGTTTTCCATTGTAAGGGAATGAAGACAGCAGCTATGAAGCTGGTTGTTAGCATTATCATTGTAATTATGCACAAATTACACTTAAAATGAACAGTAAATTTAAATCTTATATGTCTTTAATATTTATACAATTTTAATTCAAAGGGTGAAAGAGGAGAATCTGTTACTGGTCCAAGGGGTGAACCAGGTCTGCAAGGAATACAAGGGCCTCCTGGTCCACCAGGTGCTGTCACTGTCATTGAGAAAGATGGAAGTGGAGATGGAGATCGTGGAGAGCCTATTCCAGGACTACCAGGTCCCCAAGGTCCACCTGGCCCACAGGGTCCTGTAGGCCCAGCTGGTCCAGAAGGACCAAGAGGTTTTATTGGGCAGCCTGGTCCAGCTGGTGTGCCTGGATTACCAGGTAATGGATGTACTTTTATCATACCTATATATTAGGCCCCGGTTTCACAATTATTCCATAATTAAGATTTTCCTCAATTTAAATAACTTTGATAATTTTGTTAATTGTTAAAACATTAAGTATTTATGGTGCCATTTTGAAGATCACTTCAAGCTTTTAACATCTGTTTTTGTTTTATCACAAATGTTTATTTGTAAGTCAGAAAGAGATGGCTAAAGTTAAGTTAAGAAAATTCTTAATTAATGAATAATTGTGAAACCAGGGCCAGATCTTAGCATTAATCATTACAAGTTGTTTTTTAAATGACAGTAGGATACAATTCAATATTCTACATATTACACATGGTAATGATAAATATATATTGGCATATCAGGCTAATGCTTATGATAGGACATTAGTCTCTTGCAGGGTTAATCCCAAGCATTATGCATTATTTACTGGTACCCATTCATATGACAGTTTGGTAAACTATATACATACATATACACATATATATATATATATATATATATATATATATATATATATATATATATATATATATATATATATATATGTATAAAGTTAAACTGTAATTATTATTTACCTAGACATAATTTCTCATTGTTTCTACTTCAGGTAAACCAGGTGTGTTTGGTGGAAACATCTCGGATTTGATCGGACCAGCAGGAAGAGATGGACTACCAGGACCCCCTGGAAAACCTGGATTCCCTGTAAGTAAAAATATGATCAGGCAGAAAAAAAAAATTTAACTTTGTAAATATTCTGACAGAATTTAGGTTCTCTAAATGCATGTGAAAAATTATCTGCTAATTTAAAAAAAAAGAAAGAAAAGTTTTGAAATTGAATAAAAAAAAAAAAAAAAAGCACTGCAAAGTGTAACCATAAAAAAATTTCTTCGAATGATAAGTTGGTAAAGTATCTGTTGTTGTTTTAGAATTTAAAACATGATGAATATGTTTCTTTACTTTTTCAACCTGTTCAATCTATGATGTATGTATAACAAGTCAGATTTGATAAATATTATGTGCAAAGGGAAATAACTCTTTATAGAATTTTTTATATAACTTTGATAATTTATAAATTATTTATGTTTGAATTGTGCATGCAGATGGAAGTGATTTTGAGGTAATTTTGTTTTTAAAAAGTTAGCTATATATTTGTTGTTTTTTTATTTATTAATTTTAAATTGTTGTTAAATTATTAATTTGTTGAATTAACTTAAATTTCTGTTAATTTTCAGCTTAATTTGGTTTAGTTAAAGTTTAATGTTGTTTAGTGTTATTTGAGTTACTTTTTTTATTTCATTTTAAATTGATACAGAATTTGTTTTGGATATGGTTTACTTTTAAAAAACACTCTTCACCCATACAATAACATATACGATAGACACATGCATGTACTGGTATACAAGTGTGATCCTACATTGCCAGGTAGAGAAATGTTTGATCATGTTAAAGTGTACACATACATTATCACATAAAACACACACACACACACACACACACACACACACACACACACACACACACACACACACACACACTTTTGTATAAATTTTATGAATTGTGATTATAAATACCAGTAATTCATGAATGTAAATATGTTTAGTTATTATATATATATTTGTATTTTAAAGGTACACACATACATGTAATTCACATAAACTAAACAACACACACATACATGTAAATAGTAATTCCACACACATACATGTAAATAGTAATTCACATAAACTTAACCACACACATCCATGTAATAAGTAATTCCACACACATACATGTAAATAGTAATTCACATAAACTTAAACACACACATACATGTAATTAGTAATTCACATAAACTTAAACACAAACATACATGTAATTAGTAATTCACATAAACTAAACAACACACACATACATGTAAATAGTAATTCCACACACATACATGTAAATTGTAATTCACATAAACTTAAACACACACATACATAGTAATTCCACACACATACATGTAAATAGTAATTCACATAAACTTAAACACACACATACATGTAAATAGTAATTCACATAAACTTAAACACACACATACATGTAAATAGTAATTCCACACACATACATGTAAATAGTAATTCACATAAACTTAACCACACACATCCATGTAATAAGTAATTCCACACACATACATGTAAATAGTAATTTACATAAACTAAATCACACACATACATGTAAATAGTAACCACACACAAACATGTAAATAGTTATTCCACACACATACATGTAAATAGTAATTCACAAAAACTTAACCACACACATACATTTAAATAGTAATTCCACACACATACATGTAAATAGTAATTCACATAAACTAAACCACACACATACATGTAAATAGTAATTCCACACACATACATGTAAATAGTAATTCCACACACATACATGTAAATAGTAATTCCACACACATACATGTAAATAGTAATTCACATAAACTAATTCCACACACATACATGTACATAGTAATTCACATAAACTAAACCACACACATACACATATTACACATATGCAAACATTTAAGGAGACTGTTAAATTTTGACATTAATTACTGTTTTATTCTTTGCCTTTTTCATATTTATTGTGGTGTTGGTGGTTTAAATGTTTTCAATTTCCATTTTTTATGCTTTTCTTTGAAAACAAAGTGTCATTCTATTTTGTTCTTAAAAGTCAAATACAATTTTTTTAATTCATGTATTATTTTTTCATGAAGAGATTTGCCCATAAAATCATGTTTTATGGACAACAAACATTTGATTTCTTGCAGCGATGTTAATTTTTTTTAATCATTAAAATTGTAAAACTATGAAACATTCTGATTATAAATTGAATTATAAGACAAATTATACTGTTTGCACATGTACCAAAATTCACATAGATAATTCTCCATTGTGCAATTTGCTCAATTCTATATTTTTTTCAAAAATAATAATTTAAAAAAATTATTTCATGTCTATAATATAATACATGTAATAACAAGCAATTTATAGAAAACATTTTTTTGCTTGCAAAGTGTCATTTTGTCAATATTTAAAACTGATTCAAAGTCACAAAAATTGTTAATGATGACAACTCCTGCTTTGCCTAATATTTCTGATAATACATGAACAAATTACATGTACTAAATACATGGTGTTGATAAAGACATTAGGGACCTGGTCAAGAATTAGGATGGTAGAGAAAACCAGAGTGTCCTAAGATATTTATTGACTTTCTGCAAGTACACCGAATTTTTTTACACCAATATCTGTCTGGGTGAGATCAGACCCATTGTGACCCAAAAGCTAGCAGTTTAGAACACTTAGCTACCTAAACCTGACTGAATTAGGTTTATATAGCTAATGCTTGTATGAAGTTTTCATATCTCTGGCATAAAAAACTATTATGGCATCAGCATAATAATTGGATTTCAATGTGTGTTTGGTTAATGTTTTTTTAAACAGAGAAATGTAGTTATATGTATATTTTACTAATGGACTAACAACAATTATATGAGCTTCCATGTTCGTATCATATGTCATTTTTTAATGCTACAGACAGTGTTTGTATTTTAGCCATTATATCTTTTATGTTTAAGATCTATTTCAGCAATAAAATGATTTTTTCTTTCCTACATTACAGGGCCCAGCTGGTCCTCCAGGACTATTAGGACCTCGTGGATTGACTGGACCAAAAGGAGAACCTGTAAGTTATATTTATTTCTTTTTTGCTTAAGATATAAAAAAATCAATATTTTGGCAGTATGGTAGAGCCTGGGAATAGATTCAGATGGATCATTTTTTTAATGTTAGCATGTTGAATAATTGTTCTAAAACACGACCAGTGAAAACATCTTAGCCTTTCATCTTAATTTTAAAAAATATATAAGCAAGCTCAGAGATGAAATGACTTTAAATTTAGTTAATTTTGTCATTATTTAATCAGAAGTTTATCTTGCATTACCTACAAGATAGATACATTTTAACAAGAGGTATATTATTATCTGTCTAAAAGAGGCTTTAGCATGTTAATGGCTAAAACATAATACATAGAAAACATTTCTCATAAAATACAAAGATTCTTTTTCTTGCATGCTAAATGTTAAAATTACAAGAATTGTCTATTTTAATTTATCTTTAAAAACTTGTAACTATCAAGTTTTGCAATACCAACAATTGACACAAACAGTACAAACAATTTATAATGTTATTTCATATTGCATACTTGGGGTAATTGTTCAGGAAAATGCCAAAAAGTATACATACTGCCATATGTTTATATGTCTTATGCCTAGCAACCAACGAATAAGTCATTTAGGCAAAGAAGAAAAGCAATATTGCCTTGGTAACGCTTAGTTAACACTTAATCACAGTAGCTCATTAGGCAAAGAAAAAAGAAAAACAATATTGCCTATGCATTGCCTAGTTAATGCTTAGCAAGCAACAGAATAACTCATTGAATCAATAATTTAGAACAGATTATTTTCAGTTTGACTGGTATATCAATTTATTTAATCACTCATAGGGTGTTTCTTACCAAAATAATTACATTTATATATTATGTACACTTTACCCTGACAACTTTTCATATTTTCTTTCAAGACTTTCAGTACTTTGATATTTTTAACAGGGACAAGATGGCAGGGATGGACAAATTGGTCCTAGTGGACCTAGAGGAGAACCTGGGTTACCAGGTGCTGCAGGACCAGTTGGCCCACGTGGTGTAGCTGGACCACCAGGTCTGAATGGAGCACAAGGTCCTCCTGGACCTCCAGGTCCACCTGGGCCAGGAGGAAGAGGTGGTGATGGCCCAACTCGAGGTGACATTGATATTGTAAGTGATGTAAGTTATTGTTTTAAGAAATTATAACATCTGTTATATTCGTAAAGGACATGGTTCTTATTCAATGATTATTGCTAGTTTTGATTGTGATACAATACCTTTTTTAGGGACACATTTGTACATAAATATCAAACAAATTTACCAATAGACAATAATAGTCATTAAAAAAAGATGTCAATTGATGTCAATTTTAAGATCAAACTGGTGGAACCAGGTTTTTATTTCTACAACAAATTTAATTATGATAAAATCAGAACCAAACAAGACATTAATTTGATCATGATCATATTTACAGGATGGTTCAGGAGGAGGTAGCTGTGATTGTGAAGGTGTTGTTGGCCCGGTAGGTCCAGCAGGACCACAGGGTCAGCCTGGTATACCAGGTCCACCTGGGGCACCAGGAAATGCAGGACCAGCAGGTCTTACTGGAGAACCTGGACAGCCAGGTCCACAAGGAGTTGCAGGATTACGAGGTGAACCAGTGAGTATGATAACATTTAGTTTCATATCAGCAGTATTCACGCACCTACTCATGTGCATAAACAAGATAAAGAATGTTTTCTAAATGTTGCATCATTGGCATCTTTATTATTTACCCGAGGAAGGTAAAAACTTCAAATTGAAACAAGATAAAATCAAATTGGAAATTGATTGAAGTAATAATTTGAATTTTTTAAAATCACAATATTTAAAGTTCTTTCACAACTTCATAATGATTTTCATCATAGTTTGAGAAATTTTGTCAGTTTGCTTGTCAAAGGTCAGTAGTTTTCTTTGGGTATTCTGTTTTCTTCTACAATTCCTGAACTAACCACCTTGATATACAAGTGAAAGAATAATGATTTGGGTATAAAACTCCAATATCTTGCTCTACATCACTCTAAAAGATTTTCAGTATCTCCAGATACTGTGCATAATCTATTTTTTTAATATTCATGATAACAACTGTTTTTAAAGAAAAAGGTCTTTTTTATGCTGAATATTAGGGGTCGCCAGGTAATGATGGAGTTGATGGATTTCCAGGTGAGGATGGACGTGAAGGAGCCCCAGGTGTACCAGGATCTCCAGGAGAGCCAGGACTTCCAGGTCTCCGTGGACAAAAGGTATGGAAGTTGTTATTTGAAAGGAGCTTGAACAGAATCCATATATATGAGGATGATATATAAATTTAATGTTCACTAATAACTGATTTTTTTAGAAAGTATTTGAAAGTATCTGTCGTAACCATTGTATGAAGATACCTTTTGTCACTTGTGTAGTCAAAGTATTTAAAAGAAATAATTATCAAAAAAAAGAGTCTATTTCTATCTTCTTGCTATTAATATTTGGAATTAAGACACAAACACATAATGTAGCATCATAGATATTCATCAAGGTTTTGCAGTTTGAAATTTGTGATAATGTGTTTTGTGAAAATAAATCCTATTAGGGTTCTATGTCAGTAATAGTATTCATTTACATTTAATTTC
The DNA here is from genome assembly GCA_029721355.1 of Tegillarca granosa. Lineage (NCBI taxonomy): Eukaryota > Metazoa > Mollusca > Bivalvia > Arcoida > Arcidae > Tegillarca > Tegillarca granosa. Next base: position 8,050,482 of record CM056597.1, on the reverse strand, counting down.
ATGGTGTATACTTTTCTACAGAATTAGCCAAATTAACCCAAAAGTAGCAACATTAACCCCACCCCCAACATTTTTGATTTTACATTATATGGAATGAAATCAAAATGAGTTTATGTTTATATATTTACATTTGCTTTGTAACTGTACTATATAAACATGTTTGAGACATGTGGCAAATACGGGGCAATAACTGACATTGATCACATGATCATTACACTATGCGTATGAATATTTCACTCTCTGGACTACTTTTCTAAGAAGTTTCATAGCAAAACAACACAACCTGAGAAATAAAATAATTTATTAATTTTAAAATATACATTGAATTAAATACACAACAGAAATTTCCAATTATTTTTTAAATTACACTAATTTCTCCCATAATACTGAAACAAAGTGTATGGTACCATCTGTTCTATAAACTTTATTTCTTGAGCTATGGAATTTCACCACCAGTTTAAACCACTGTCATAAATGAGTTTCACAATGACGAGTCTGGCGAATATGTCACTTTAAAACATGAAATACAACCAAAATATTTTCAGAGGGGGGATATCTTATACAGACGGAAATGGCAGATGTTAAAAAAGAATATATATGCAACTGAGACAGTTGACTGTCCTGTAAAAATGTTAAACCGCTGCTTCAGTGCTTTGATAAAACTGAAAAAAATCCCAAAGTTTGTTCAATCAATATAATAAAAAGCCATGGCTGGTCCTGAAGAGTCTGATATATGGTTCATGTTCAAGTCACTTTCAAAACGCATCTTTGCCCGTTTTTATCCAACATATGCCATGCTGCAAAAGTTGAAACTAAATACACTCCTCGCTGTTTGCGGGCAACGGCCATTTAGCATCTCAATGACCTGGGATACAAAGCTCGGCACATAATGTTTATGTCAACCATAAATGAGAAGCTTCTCCCGATCTTACAACAGAACTGTCTCAACACAACAGAAAAAACGTCTTAGTAACTCGTTGTCAGAATGAACTCATGCTGCAAAAATTTAAACACTGAATCAGCTGTTGTACCGTGCCTAAATGGGTCACAATATGGGTCGCATCATTTGGTCAGTTCCACAAGTTCTACGAATAATAATGACAGAAACTATGACTTTCCAAAGCAGATAACATTACCGTCATCCAATTAATTCACTCCTGGTTTCTTTGTAAATTCCAATTTCTCGCACTGCACTTTAAATTTCCAAAAATGACAGCGAGAGTGAGACATCATTTTCGTGTCAATCTTCGAGACTATTCACTTGTTCATCATCTGCCTTAGGAAATTTGTTTTTTTTTTTTTTAAAAAAATAATTTCGTAAAATTGCTTTGAAAGTGACTAAATTGATGATTCATATAAAATGTGCAAAACAATGTGATGATTAATAAAATATTTCATAATTTTTGCAAGTTCTCTGTTTTTTTTTCATGTTGTACTATATTTTGTTTACATTGTTATGCTGTTCCAATAATTGACCCCACTTCTTGTTGAAGGTGGGAAAATTCAAATTGGTGTGACAAAAATTCAAAAAAATTTATTAATAATTAATATAACCTAAATATAAACAAATCATAACACGCTAAAGTGCGTTATTAAGTTAGCCTGGCAAAGCTATGGCAGTTATAATCCAATAACTGCCATAGCTATGCTGTTCAGTGTTTAAATAAAGTAATTTTTATTACAGAAACACTTTACTAAGAAAAAGCTCAATTACCAAACTAGACCTGATATGTATCAAAAAACAGATAAACTAATATAGAAATAATAAATGTACTAGTGGTAGATCTACAAAAGGCATCATACTTGTATTACAATTTTATATTTAATATTTGTGTTTGACTTATTTAATAATTAGGGTGACAAAGGAGATCCTGGTATTGGTGTTGATGGTAGAGATGGTCCTTCTGGTCCCATGGGTCCTCCTGGTCCACCAGGTCCACCTGGACTACCAGGTACAACTGTAACTATTGAAGGATCTGGTGAATTACCTGATGGATCATTACCTGGAACACCTGGGCAAAAGGTAATATTATTTCAAGGGTAACACTGTATATAAAGACCATTAAGTCAACAAACATAAATGGTGTTTATATGAAGGTTGTCAATATACAGAACTTTGATTTAATTGAAATATGAATTAAGAGACCTTAAGACACTGCCAGATGGTTTTTAAAGACAGGTGTTCACTTTACTAGGTTTTAGTACATTGTATATATCAGAATAAAGATCCTTCGAATTAAGAGAACAAAATCTTTTAAATTACGCCAGAATGAGCCAGTATACATAGAAGTCTAACTTAATATTTCTTCCTGTATTTTATAAAAATATAAAATACTATATTATATATATGTTTGTTTTACATTTTATATAAGTGAAAAATTCATTTATTACTTTGTTTAATTTATAGGTTAAGTTTACAAATCTGAAGTCTTAAATAGTAATACAAATAAACTTTTGAAAAGTTTTAGTTTATTGACATTTCTAAATTGTTTCACGATTCATAATGAATAGAAGGTAAGAACAAAATTAATGAATGGTTAGACATTTTATTGACAAATTAACCAACAGATGTCCTTGGATTTTAATTAAGTTTCCTCTAACTTTGTGATAATATATAAAACTTCAGTTACATTCATTACTGAGGCAAAACTGAACCTTGAGGTGTTTTAATTTTTTTTTTATTTTTTCATTTAATGTTATTACAGGGAGAACCAGGACCAATTGGTCCCCGTGGACCTGAAGGACCCCAGGGTCCACCAGGACTTCCAGGAGATCCTGGACCTGTTGGAGATCCAGGTATAACAGGTGCCCCTGGAGATCCAGGACTTACAGGGTTAATGGTATGTACTCATAAAATGTGTGGTATGTCTTTGATAGGAGACTTGTGATTATAAGTTAAATGGTTCAGCACAAATTGCACTGTTTGTTTTGTGTATGAACAAGACAACTCAAGTCCAACCAGCTGTTAATGTGTATGAACAAGACAACTCAAGTCCAACCAGCTGTTAATGTGTATGAACAAGACAACTCAAGTCCAACCAGCTGTTATTGTTTACCAGCAGATATGTTGGTATAAACTGATCAAAGGAAATTTTGGTATATTTTGTTGCTTTAAATGATTAACAATTAAGAGTCATGTCTGGTGAGACTAGGGAGAGACTTTGACTTTTGTAATTTCTGTTCATCCATGATTCTGATATATTAGATTTGTCATGTGACTTGTAATATTTGTCTATATGTCAGTACAGAAACCTTAAAGTTGTGAATTATAGCACAAAACAATTAAATAACATAAAACTAATATTTACTAGTAATATATTGTAGAAAAAAATAATTTTTTTTCTCCATTATACTTCAGGGACCCAAAGGAGACAATGGTAAAGATGGAAAAAATGGCAGAGATGGAAAACAAGGACCTGCCGGACCACCTGGACCTCCTGGACCCCCTGGACCAGCAGGGTCTGGAGGTTCTGATGGTTCTGGTGGATTTGTAAAGGTATATTTATTTGTTGTATCATTGACATACTGTAAATCAGGAAATTAATGCGAGCAAGAAATTTATGCAAAAAATGTGAGGCCTGTTTCATACTTCATCTCGAAGTTGTAATCTTGACTGATGAATAAATTCAGGATTCTGTTACAATGAGAATCGCTACTGATACACCATTTTGAACCTTGACTGGTACATCAAATTGACAGTACAGTGATTATAAGTAATCTAACACAATATTACCGAATTATCAACCAAGACTCATGATTCAAAGACAAAGATTAGTCATACAAGTGGATGTCCTATTTTTGAATAAAAATTCAAAATTAGCATGTGACGGTCCCATAAATAATATAAATAAAATAGATAATATTAACAACTTAAAATGTTAAAATGATATTTTCCTAATTTTAGGGAGACAAGGGTGACATTGGACCAGCAGGAATAGATGGGCGAGATGGAGAACCTGGACCTCGTGGACCAAGAGGATTCCCTGGACCCAAAGGAATGATTGGAATGCCTGGAGTACCAGTAAGTATTTTATATGACTTTTTTTAAGATCTGAGGGATTAAGTACAAGAAACCATTTTACATGAAGGTAATAACCAAACTGATTTAAATAATACAAAACACCAATTAAACTTATTGTTATTATACTAATAGTAAAAAAAAAAACTAGCATGATTTTTATGGAGATTTATATCATTCTTTTGATTTTTCTAAACTACAGGTATACAAAATCCAATGTTTTCCGTTGGGAATGGAATGTGGATTTTATGAAAAAGTTTAATTAATAATAATTTGATGAATTGAACAATAGAAAGAGATTAATAAACACTTACATTATTTAATTTCAAATTAATTATATTGCATTTTTTGTGGGTTTTTAGCTCAACTGGCTATAGCCAGATGAGCTTATGGCATGATGCGCGCGTGCGTGCGTGCGTGCGTCCGTTAACAGCAAAAACTCAGAAACTACTGGGCCAATTTTAGCAAAACTTTGCAGGAATGATCCCTAGAAGGAGTAGATGAAAATTTGTACAATTGGTTTCCATGGCAACCAAAAGTAGGTCACAGCGACCTAGAATGTAAAAAACCTAAAATAAGCTTCTTCTCTGAAACCATAGGTTATATTCAAAATCTGATGTGATATTTAGCTTCTAGACACCCTTAAACATGTAGGTTGTACATTTCGTGAAATTCTGTCAAAAACTAGGTTACGCGTTTTTAGCGTTTTTCTGTCATACTTCATAAAAAGTGAAAATAAGGCTTATAATGAGATATCAACTTTGAAAATCTTCTTCTCTGAAACCATGAAGCCTTAAGCTTTCATATTTGGCAGTTAATATCAGCTTGAGCCCCTTTACCAAGTTTGTACAAATGGTGGCCCCCTGTCTATTTTTGGCCCCACCCCAGGGGTCCATATATCTGCATATGCATATATGGCTTATAATTTAAAATCAACTTTGAAGATCTTCTTCTCTAAAACCATGAAGCCTTAAGCTTTCATATTTGGCAGTTAATATCAGCTTGAGCCCCTTTACCAAGTTTGTACAAATGGTGGCCCCCGGTCTATTTTTGGCCCCACCCCAGGGGTCCATATATCTGCATATGCATATATGGCTTATAATGGAAAATCAACTTTGAAAATCTTCTTCTCTAAAACCATGAAGCCTTAAGCTTTCATATTTGGCAGTTAATATCAGCTTGAGCCCCTTTACCAAGTTTGTACAAATGGTGGCCCCCGGTCTATTTTTGGCCCCACCCCAGGGGTCCATATATCTGCATATGCATATATGGCTTATAATGGAAAATCAACTTTGAAAATCTTCTTCTCTCAAACCATGAAGCCTTAAGCTTTCATATTTGGCAGTTAATATCAGCTTGAGCCCCTTTACCAAGTTTGTACAAATGGTGGCCCCCGGTCTATTTTTGGCCCCACCCCAGGGGTCCATATATCTGCATATGCATATATGGCTTATAATTTAAAATCAACTTTGAAGATCTTCTTCTCTAAAACCATGAAGCCTTAAGCTTTCATATTTGGCAGTTAATATCAGCTTGAGCCCCTTTACCAAGTTTGTACAAATGGTGGCCCCCGGTCTATTTTTGGCCCCACCCCAGGGGTCCATATATCTGCATATGCATATATGGCTTATAATGGAAAATCAACTTTGAAAATCTTCTTCTCTAAAACCATGAAGCCTTAAGCTTTCATATTTGGCAGTTAATATCAGCTTGAGCCCCTTTACCAAGTTTGTACAAATGGTGGCCCCCGGTCTATTTTTGGCCCCAACCCAGGGGTCCATATATCTGCATATGCATATATGGCTTATAATGGAAAATCAACTTTGAAATTTTCTTCTCTAAAACCATGAAGCCTTAAGCTTTCATATTTGGCAGTTAATATCAGCTTGAGCCCCTTTACCAAGTTTGTACAAATGGTGGCCCCCGGTCTATTTTTGGCCCCACCCCAGGGGTCCATATATCTGCATATGCATATATGGCTTATAATTTAAAATCAACTTTGAAGATCTTCTTCTCTAAAACCATGAAGCCTTAAGCTTTCATATTTGGCAGTTAATATCAGCTTCAGCCCCTTTACCAAGTTTGTACAAATGGTGGCCCTCTGTCCATTTTCGGCCCCACCCCAGGGGTCCATATATCTGCATATGCATATATGGCTTATAATGGGATATCAACTTTGAAAATCTTCTTCTCTGAAACCATGAAGCCTTAAGCTTTCGTATTTGGCAGTTAATATCAGCTTGAGCCCCTTTACCAAGTTTGTACAAATGGTGGCCCCCGGTCCATTTTTGGCCCCACCCAAGGGGTCCATATATCTGCATATGCATATATGGCTTATAATGAGATATCAATTTTGAAAATCTTCTTCTCTGAAACCATGAAGCCTTAAGCTTTCATATTTGGCAGTTAATATCAGCTTGAGGCCCTTTACCAAGTTTGTACAAATGGTGGCCCTCTGTCCATTTTTGGCCCCACCCCAGGGGTCCATATATCTGCATATGCATATATGGCTTATAATGGGATATCAACTTTGAAAATCTTCTTCTGTCAAACCATGAAGCCTTAAGCTTTCATATTTGGCAGTTAATATCAGCTTGAGCCCCTTTACCAAGTTTGTACAAATGGTGGCCCCCGGTCCATTTTTGGCCCCACCCAAGGGGTCCATATATCTGCATATGTATATATTGGAAATCAAATTTAAAAATTTTTTTCTCTGAAACTGTAAGGCATTATGCTTTTATATTTGGCATTTAACATCAGCTCAAGTCCCTTTACCAGGTTTGTACAAATGGTGGCCCCTGGGCCATTTTTGGTCCCACCCTAAGGCCCAATATATCTACATATGCATATATGGGAAATCAAATTTAAAAATCTTCTTCTCTGAAACTGTAAGGCTTAAAGCTTTCATAATCAGCTCAAGTCCCTTTACCAGGTTTGTACAAATAAAGGCCCCTGGGCCAGTTTTGGTCCCACCAAGGGGCACATATATCTACATATACTTATATGGGAAGTCAAATTTGAAAATATTCTTCTCTGAAACTGTAAGGCCTACAGCTTTTATATTTAGCATTTAACATCAGCTCAAGTCCTTGTACCGAGTTTATATAAATGAAGGCACAAGAACCATTTTTGTCAGTTGAGCTCCACAGGCCCTTTTGGGCCTCTTGTTTTCCTTTATTACACAACTTTGACAAATGTGACAAATCAGGATACTAATGATGATAGTTGTAGATGAATAAAATAAATATAAATAAATATAAATGAATATAAATAAACAAGTAAATAGATAAATAAATAAATAAATACAAATGTAGATAAATGATGGCATTACTAACATGAAATATTATTTCATTATATAAATCATGTATACACATAATTAATACATGTATAAAGATAATTCAGCAGTGTTACCTAATAATTTTTATACACCAACAGCTCTATTGAATGAATACCTGGGTAATAAATTTTGTGTGTTATATTTAGGGACGACGTGGGTTCCGAGGAAGAAAGGGAGAAAGAGGTATTCCAGGACAACCAGGACGTCCTGGAAAACCTGGAATTGCTATCGGTGGTGCACAATCTGTTCCTGGTGAAAGGGGTAATAAGGTAATTATTATTATATGTTAAAACAAGACTGAAATCTTTTAAGCTCAATGATTTAATTGTTTAAATGACCATTTTACAGTAACAACGAGGGCATTGATCAAAGAAATACAAATTAAAAGCCAGGCTTTATCTGTTGATCTTTTGACTATACACCATTACTATAAAATTTCTTAAAAGACTAAATAAACTCTTTTAATGTTAAAAAAAATTTTTCTAAATAGATCAAGATTTGTTTTATTTTTTTTTTTTTTTTTTGTAAGTTAATTATTTGCAAATTTAAAAAAACAATTATTGTATCCTTTTTGATAAGCTGTCTCAGTTTTTAAATATTTTGACAAATTTGTAATTTGGAAATAATTAACAATGGACCTATGTGGTATGACTACTATAAATAAATATTTCTATCAACAGGGAGACAAAGGAGAGAGAGGATTACCTGGACTGCCAGGACAAGGAAATGGTTTGTACATTATATACATGTACATCGTCTAAATTCTGTATTCACGTTACAGTTAGTATGACCAAAACAGTCTCAACTTTTATAACACTGAGTGCATTATAACAACTTCACAAATTTTTGCAACTATAGCTTCATGGTTATGTCTTTTGTGAAATAGTCTTGACTTTGATGAAACATCTGATTAATATTTCCTTTTCATTAGTTTCATTTCATGAGCAAATATAAGCTGAGCTAAATGTTCAGATGAGCATGTTCAGATCACCTTCAGTCCTGTGGCAGGCGTTGTATTTTCTTTGTACAAATTAAACCAACAAAAAAGTTACGATAGAGAAGTACCGTTTATATATTACTGTCTGCTCTAAATTGTAATTATTTATAAAACTTTTTCATTTTGTTTTATTTGACAGGAGGCAATGGTCGTGATGGTTTACCAGGACGTGATGGCCGACCAGGTCCACAGGTAAAATGATTTATTTATTGCATATGACTTTTTGGTAGGGAATCAAGTTCGTCAAATAAGTAGAATGTTGAGATTTGAACAGGTCAAACTTGGAATCTATATTTCATTTAGAATAATAACCATGATGCCTTTTAGATAAGACCTAATTGATATACAAATTGAAATGAAAGCTGTGTACACTTTTTTGTGTTTTAGTCATATAAATAAAATTTACATTCAATGCCTTTATACTTTGACTTTAATACTCTTGATTTGAAGGTAAACTCTTATATATCAAATTTAATCATTTTGTTGTTAATTCTGTGGCTCATTTACTTGTTATTTTAGTTTTGATGATGTTACTCAATCTTGCTAACCATTTAAGGGTCACAGTGATGATATATAGTTATATTTGTAATAGTGTTAATTGAAAAAAGTAAATCACATGAATTCATGTTTTTCCATCAAAATGGTGCTATTCTGATTAGCTTTCCCTCACCATAGGTAAGAGAATTTGATAAATTAGTATACTGCTAAAACTCATTATCCTCTTCTAGTTTAGACAACTGTAGATGAAATGGCATATTTTCTGTTCTAGGGACCAAAAGGAGATAGGGGACCAGCTGGACCTCAGGGAAGATCAGGATTTGACGGTGCTCCTGGACCTCCGGGACCACCAGGTAGACCTGGATCTGGATTAGACGGGGGATCATCATCTGGTGTAAATATAATATTAATATTATTTTATAATGTCACATTTACGGAAAGAATCTTAATGTATCAATTATATTATACTCTTCTCTGTAAAGTTTGTTAGATTTCGGTTTTGCTAGATTTCCCGATCATCCAAAAACTGATATTCCCATGACTTGAGCATTTAAAAAAAAATTATCACAATTTTTTTTTTCTAGGTTAAGGTTTTCTTCAAAATTACATTATATGTTAATTAATGCTTTATGTTGAGAATTTTTGACCCAATGGAGCATTATTTCTTTAGCAAATAGTAGGTAATGTTCTCAACATAGGCCATGTTTACTTTATTATACTTAATAAAAATGACAGTTTTATTCCAAACTTCTATGATATCACATCTGCTCCATAGTTAATTATTGCCCCTGAAAGCAGTAAATTTAGAATGTACAGTCATGAGCTTTACCATATAGTCCATATGATTCAAGTTAGAACAATTTAGGATTTTCTGTGATAAGAAATTATCTTTTTTCTTTTTTGATAATGAGAGGATGCCAGACATGATCTTATTTCTTTCTTAGGGAGCAGCAACATTCAAGAGTTTACGTGATTTGGTAGCCGTTGCACGTCAGTTACCTATAGGAACACTAGCTTTTGTTTTAGAGGAAGAAGAATTATATATCAGAATACAGAGTGGATTCAAAAAAGTTCTGGTAAATATGATTTATGTTATTTTTGTCTTTTATTGTGGTAGGATATTTGTAGTTTTAGTTTATTTCTCAGAGTACTGAACTTTATACTTTTCAACATCTAAACCTAGCCTTGTAATGATTATCTCCCTTGTTCATCTCTTTTCCCCACCCACCCATTCATCCCACCCAACCCTTCCATATGCACACACCACACACACACACACACACACACACACACACACACACACACACCTGTTTTCACTAATCTAATGATGAAAACCTTTACAGTTTATTCATAATTAGAAAATGTTATGTGGAAAAAAATTGTTCTTGGCTTCCCCTTTTAACTGATGTTTGGAAAAATTAAGCTTAATGTATAGAAAAAAAAATACTGGTAGTTCTAAGCAATAAAATTTTCCAAGCATACTTTTTTACAGAGTTTTTAAAATATGTGTGATTAGAATTACACTCTTATACACCATTACCATATTTCAAGTGGAAATTGAATTGTGTAAGTTGAGGATTCTCATAACAATTAGAAGATACAGCTTCATCATACACAAGAAAAAATTAAAACAATAGATACATGCAAATTTTAACTGCCGATATTACAGGATACACAGCTAAACCTTTCTAATATCTCATCTATTTCAGTAATAGCCCAGCCTTTAAGTTTGATTTTGTTCCAGGATATTAAAAGTTTCTGGTGGTAGCATAAAAGGAAATATCATGTATTAACTTTATTTAATGTAGTTTCTGATCATGCCCTCTGTCCTTTATACAAAAAATCCCTATTTTACACTGGTCACATAATGAGACTTTGTACCCAGAAATCCCTATTTTACACCGGTCACATAATGAGACTTTGTATCCAGAAATCACTATTTTACACTCATGGTCACATAATGAGACTTTGTACCCAGAAATCACTATTTTACACTCATGGTCACATAATGAGACTTTGTATCCAGAAATCCTCTTTTTACACTTGTCACATAATGAGACTTTGTACCCAGAAATCCCTATTTTACACTGGTCACATAATGAGACTTTGTACCCATAAATCCCAATTTTATACCGGTCACATGATGAGACTTTGTATCCGGAAATCCCTGTTGAAACTGGTCACATGTTGAGACTTTGTATTCTGAAATCCCTATTTTACACTGTTTACATAATGAGACTTTGTACCCAGAAATCCTTATTTTACACTCATGGTCACATAATGAGACTTTGTACCCAGAAATCACTATTTTACACTTATGGTCACATAATGAGACTTTGTACCCAGAAATCACTATTTTACACTCATGGTCACATAATGAGACTTTGTACCCAGAAATCCCTATTTTACACTGGTCACATAATGAGACTTTGTACCCATAAATCCCTATTTTATACCGGTCACATGATGAGACTTTGTATCCAGAAATCCCTGTTGAAACTGGTCACATGTTGAGACTTTGTATTCTGAAATCCCTATTTTACACCGGTTACATAATGAGACTTTGTACCCAGAAATCCTCTTTTTACACTCATAGTCACATAATGAAACTTTGTACCCAGTAATCACTATTTTACACTTATGGTCACATAATGAGACTTTGTACCCAGAAATCACTATTTTACACTCATGGTCACATAATGAGACTTTGTATCCAGAAATCCTCTTTTACACTTGTCACATGATGAGACTTTGTACCCAGAAATCCCTATTTTACACTGGTCACATGATGAGACTTTGTTCCCAGAAATCCCTATTTTACTCTGGTCACATGATGAGACTGTGTACCCAGAAATCCTCTTTTTACACTGGTCACATGATGATACTTTGTTCCCAGAAATCCTTATTTTACTCTGGTCACATGATGAGACTTTGTACCCAGAAATCCCTTTTTTACTCTGGTCACATGATGAGACTTTGTTCCCAGAAATCCTTATTTTACTCTGGTCACATGATGAGACTTTGTACCCAGACATCCTCTTTTTACACCTGTCACATGATGAGACTTTGTACCTAGAAATCCTCTTTTTACACTGGTCACATGATGAGACTTTTGTACCCAGAAATCCCTATTTTACTCTGGTCACATGATGAGACTTTGTACCCAGAAATTCTCTTTTTACACTGGTCACATGATGAGACTTTGTACCCAGAAATCCCTATTTTACTCTGGTCAAATGATGATACTTTGTTCCCAGAAATCCTTATTTTACTCTGGTCACATGATGAGACTTTGTTCCCAGAAATCCCTATTTTACTCTGGTCACATGATGAGACTTTGTATCCTGAAATCCCTGTTTTATACTAGTCATATGACAAGACTTACTGATCCTATTAGAGTCTGTGATAACCCCAAGTACAGTAGTCTTATGTAACATTCTATAAATGTTTTTCTACACAGTTTATTTTATAGTAACTGGTACAGTATAATAGTACAACTTCCAGAAACTGATCAGTAATAGTTATGTCATTTCAGAGTAAGATAAAGTGTAGGTGGGGGGGGGTTATAATGACTTGGATAATTTGATTTAGACAATATTGACATTTTTGAATTGTTTTAGGTTTCTGGAGCTTGCACTGTTGATTATTTATTATTATTATTATTATTTTTATTATTATTTTGTTATATTTTTTTTTACCTGTGTACACCTGTATTTTACATAGCACTCTATATCTGTGTATTACCTTTATTATCTATGTAGACAACTTCTGCCGTACGGGTGAGTTCTTAGTTTCAACAATTTTTCTCTCTCACATTTGTACATTTACATCAGTATTTTCTGTCTCTCTCATTTGCTTTCAGGTTTTATTTTATCTCCTTAGATACATTTTTGTCGAGCCTGGCATCGCCATAAGGCAAGACTTAGGTGTTACTTCTCTGGTGTTGGCGGCGGCATGTTGATGTTCTTCACCCCTGTATCTTGGCATTGAGTGTAACACTCAATATTAACTCCAATTTTTAAGTTTCAAGGGGTTATAACTGTGCAAGACTGTCTTTTTAGCAACTTTTAATTCTTAGGTTTGCACCAAGCAACAATTTGTCAGTAATGTTAAATATTTTTTCCTTATTAAAATTTAAATGCATATGTTATGGTGATATTTTAAAGTATGATTTTAACCATAAATCTCCAAATTATAATATTTTGGGTTTTTTTTTTAATATCTCAGTTTTTGAGAAGATCCTATATATGTATCTAAGGAGATTGCATTTTTAGCTTAATGTTTTGTCTTTTATTCCCAGAGTACAGTGGCTTTATGACTGTTTACTTTGTATTTATAATCATGGCTTATTTATGAATATTATACATGAAACACGAAAAACCATACTTATGGGTCATTTAATTGGTTTTAAGATTTTCATTTCTCTGTGGTCATTTGATTGTTTTTAAGATTTTTGTTCCACTAAAACTGTATCAAGTGTTTCTGTTCATGACAATTATGAACATAGTTTTCTGACAGTTTTTCAGAATGTTACAAAAACAATTAAGTATGGTTTTTACTTGTTGATCGAGTCACATATTTTGTATATGTAATAAAATAATGTCTGATCTTTCTGATTGTTTATATATATCTTTCAATGTATATATATTGGATAATGATTTAAAATTATTTTATAAATGGATAGGTAAACAGATATTTAATAAATTATATAAAATGAATGCACACAATATGATTGATGTTGTTGGTTTCACAAATCTATACAAGTATATAATACTGATGGTGCTGGGAATGATAGGAACAGGATTACTGGGGAAAAAATACTGGAGTACCAAGGGGGGCAACTCTTAATGTCAATACATATTGCTTTCTTATTTTTGTATTTTTCTTTATAATAGAAAGCCGTTGTAACATATGTATTTGTAAATTGATATCAGGTACTTAGCAGGTAGTTTTCATGGAAAGCCTGGTATATTATTTCTTGGTAAATAACTACCTGGCCTGGAAAACAGAGAGACCATTTTGATTGTTAGGAAATATATTCCATTTCTTTTTCTTTTTCCTTGTTCATTATATAGCTTGGCCAAAATGCTTGTAAAATTATTATTGCCCACAAGTTTCAAATTGGCTGTTCAACATTGCTTGTGTCACAAATTCTGAGTACTTGAATGAAAATAGTTGGTTACAAATGGACTACATATTTCATTAGTTTACTGCTAGATAGACTTAGTATATTTGAATCATAACTGCACATACCCTGCTGCAGCACATACTCTCTCCAGAAAAACCAGCCATTGAATTTTATAACTTGAAAAAAATTGAGCTGCCAGCAGTATGACTTTATTTGATTTTGACAAATAAACTTTAAAATTAAAATGAGAACAAAAATGACACCATCATTTATTGATGCTTTTAAGCTATTTCTTTCACAACATTTTACAACTACATTTGTATATCCGGAATACCTAAGTACACATGATGCATTTTTGATACACTCATTATGCATAAGTCACCACCATCCAAAATCCTAGATTTTTTCTTAAATGTCCTTGTGTTTTGTTTGCCATTTTAAATTTAAAAATTCCACCTAAATCCTCTTTTTAAATATGAAACTATGAAAATCACATTGATTACAAGGTTTTTTTTTTTTTGGTTTTTTTTTTGTTTTTTTTTTTTTTGACATTTTTTCACCTCTTTTGACCTAATTGTGTCTCTTTGTAACTTTAAAAAAAAACAAAAAACAACTTGATGAGTAGTCACTGAGGATGTACAGTAAATTTAAGAAAAGTCTAGGAAGTGTAATGTTATTTGTACCTCTATATACCTACATTGCTGTCTCAAAGAAATTTTCCAGTTTACATTATTTTGACGTTTTTACTTTACATTCTGTGTTAAATAGTATGTTAGAATGTATTATGCAATTTTATTGAAATTTTATTGTAAGAAACAGTATCCTTATAATTTTATTTTATTTTTTTAATTTTTTTTAATTTATATATATATATTTTTTTAGGTATTTAACAGTTTTGAATCTGTACATAGTTGAAAAAAATCATGGGATAATTTAACATCTGAAACAATATTTACAATTCTTTATGTCTTTTAAACAGTAACTTGAATTCATTAGATGACAACTTGAATAATTATGCATCTATATAACAGTAGAAAAATTCATCAAAGCAGTCCCAGAAATTCATTCTGGTTATTATCTTTTTATAAAATTTCTTTAACACAGAAAGTATAGTGAAAATGACAAAATAACCAAATATTACTCATGAATATCTTTTACATGTAATATACTTGTATTACTTGTACCTCAATCTAAATTTAATGTACATATAGAATTGAAAAATCAGTTTTACAATAATTTTTTTAATTTTTTTTTTTAATTTTATTTATTTATTTATTTATATATTTATTTAATTATGTTTTGAATAGTCAATTTGTATAATCCTGTCATAGATGAGTGCGAAAATTGGAGGTGAACTGTTTACTTTAGTGTATTTCAAAGTTGGTTTTGACCTAGCACATAATAATTTATAGTAACTCTGGTTATAATTTATAGAAACTGTTATATAGTTTATGGTATCCAGGTATAATTTATAGTAACTGGGTGTAAATTGTAGTAACTGGGTAAATGTTATAGTAACTGGTTATTGTTTATATTAACTGGACCTTTCATGTATGACAAAGGTTTTTTCAGTTTGATTGCAGAAGGATAATGGTTTGTTCACGTATTTCATGGATTGTTCTAAGATTGGTTGCCTGAATTTATCATGACCCCAGTATAAAACATTCTATATCCCCCTTCATTTAAAGTAAAGACTATGTCATTTTGATTGTAGACTTTTATATATTTTAAACAACTACCTTGTTTTAGTCTCATCGTTTATATTACATTGTATTAATGTATTTTCAAATTTATCTTGTAACTGTATTTTTCTTAAAGCATTCTTTTTATTTTGTTAGTGTATTCAAGCATGTATACAAGAAATCAAGCTTCTAGTTCAAGCTTTTAATTTAAAATTATTCAGGCTTCTGAAAGGAAAAAAAACTATTTTAATGCTTTTCTTCAGTGTAACTTATATAGCTTTTTGTTCTATGCCAAAAGTACAATTGAAGTTCCACAAGTGTTCTTTTAGGATTTGATGCTAGACAGATAGTTGGCTGTTTGCTCATAAATATAAATCGGAGATTCCAACTGAATTCGAATAAAACTCATAAGAAAAATAAGCTTTCATCTCCATATTAAATGGTTTAATAAAATTGTTTTGATTGGTAGATCATATTACTTTTTAAAGGGAAGTAAGTTTTCAGTTCCAATATTACCCAGGAAGCCATCTGCTTTTTGCTGCCATGCTGGGGAATGCTTAAATCATATTTGCAGCATTCAAAACAAGATTTGTTAAATAAAAACCATGTGTTTTAAGATTAAAATATTATTTTGTTTGAAGTAGAAGCTTAAATATTTAAATATCCAGTTTATGGGTTTTCCTTTTTTTTTAAAAATATTTTGTTTAATCAGTGTATGTAATATATGTTTTTCTGTCCAGCTTTTGATATTGTCTTTATTACAGATTCCAAATCACAGGGGCTTCATTCATGTATAATGTGATACATGCTAATGTTTGAGCATAACTACTTGTTATTACAAAAAAATCCAATTTCAAGAATATTAAAGTATTTAATAGAATTACAAATTGAATAAATTGATTTTGAAGTTAACAATTTTATACACACATAATTGTGTATCTTGTTCTACATGAATGAAGCCCCCTTAGATTTAAGTTATTTACATGAACTGTTAACTTGATGATGTCGTTAAACAAGGAACTCTAAAATAAAAACAACAAGGTTTACCAAGGTCTGCGCAGAAATGTTTCATTTTAGAAGTTATGATATCATGAGTTGTTAATCAATCCTGTCGTTATAAAATCATTTACAAGGTACTGGACACCATTGCTGCAGAATTATGTTTTTATTCAAATTTGGTGTCATGTGGTTATTAACATATTTTATGTCAACTGTGTTGAAACTGACATAATTACAATTCAAAAGTTAATGGTTTGTGCAAGACTACATTGTCTCCAAGTGAAGATATTCTCAACACACGTTGTGTATACACAGCAAAAAAGTAAAAAAGGTATTTTTTATAATATGTGCAAAAAAGATTTATTTGAATGGTTGTTATTTAACATTAAAAGTTTTAATGGTTTTGTTTCTATGTTTCAGCTTGGACCTGAAACCATTCCATTACCACAGCCTACAGTAGCTCCAGTAAGTAGAAATAATGTAATGATCAAATGACATTTTTAAATTTTTAACAGTTTTGATTTGTTGTTGATTCAACCAATCACTTTGCTCTTTTGAAATGCTGGAGATCTCCATGTCTATATTCATATTTGCTGATCATTGCTTTATGTATCAACCTGCTATCATTCCCTTAATATCATTAATATTTTGACATACCACAATGTACTTTTTAATTATTATTATATATATATTTTTTTTTTGGGGGGGGGGGGAGGGGGAATTGTTTGTTAGTGGGTTGGTTACTCATGTTGGCAAATTGATCGTTTATACTGAGATTTAAAAAATTTCTTCAGGTGAACTCACATGCCTCCATGGCTCACTTGTTTTCCCTTTATATCAAACAATGAACCTGATTTCTGATATTTACTACAGAATGTTTCATTACAACTGGTTTATCATTAATTTTTTTGTTGGATTGGAAAAAAAGAAAAGTCATTTTGTACTTATTCTTTTGCACTAAACATTTATATACTGTAAACTAGGAAGTTTTCATGTTCATACCTTCCTTAGTCATTAACAAGGTTGTACAATTATGATTAAATTCAGTTTAAGTGTATTTGCAATGGATGTTACACAACAAAATGAACATAAAAAAGTACAGTGAACACTTGTAGAGATGCCCCTCGCTAACTGCCATCTTACTTATCAACACAGTCCCTAAATCTATTTTTATAAGCCTCCTTTAAATAATGCCAATATTTTTATAATGCCAAAAATTGACTGAACTAATGTTAGTAATGGATCTAGAATTTACTGTATGCCAATCATTTAAAACATGGTTTATTCTATAATATCTTCCTGATTTACAGTAATAAATTATATATATATATACATGTATATACAGAGAGAGAGAGAGAGAGAGAGAGAGAGAGAGAGATTTTTTCTATACATAACTAACAGTCATGTATTATATGAATTTTCAATATTTTTAGCCTCCTTCTCCAAGAACACTGGTAAATTTAAAATTAATTTTCACTTTAAAGCACTGCAATATTAACACTCACTTCACTGTTATGTTTTCTTTTTTTTTGTTCGTTCTTTTAAAACAGATTTTTACATATAAGCTCACACATAAGTAATAAATGCAAGGTCTATTTCTGTGGTCATTGGTAGTTGTGGTCATTCTGTTGTACATTATCTGGTCATTATTTTTTGTCTTTGATTGTAAATTAATAAGACTAATTTCATGATGAAAAAGAAAAGAATAAACTTAATCATAGATTGTAACCCATGTTAGCATGAAGTGCCCTGTAACTGGCAACATCAATGCAGGTTTTAACCATGTTAGCGAGCAGTGCCTAGTAACTGGTGACATCAGTGCAGGTTTAAACTATGTTAACAGGCAGTGCCTGGTAACTGGTGTCAGTGCAAGTTTCAACCATGTAATCAAGCAGTGCCTGGTAACTGGTTACACCATTGCAAGTTTCAACCATATGTTAGCAAGCAGTGCCTGGTAACTGGTGATGTCAGTGCAGGTTTCAACCATGTTAGCAGGCAGTGTTTAGATACTAGTGACATCAGTGCAAGTTTCAATCATGTTAACATGCAATGCCTTGTATCTGATGACATCAGTGCAGGTTTGAACCATGTTACCAAGCAGTGCCTGGTACCTGGTGACATCAGTGCAGGTTTTACCCATTTAAACATGCAGTGCCTGTTACCTGGTAAGATTGTTGCAGTACTTGTGTTAGCTTGTGGTGTCTGTTATCTGGTGACATTATTGGAGGTTTCACCTAGTTACCACACAATGCCTGGAACCATCAGTGCAAGTTTAACTATCACCTGGTTCCTGGTTACACGGTGAATTTTTTCCCAATATAATTGTTCTTTCACTGCTTTAATCAAGACTAAATAGCATTTAAAGATTCAGACTTAAGAGTGGCTATGAATTATGATATTGATTGTTTTTAATCATTTTATTGCTTTATAGAAATATTATCTGCCAGTGCCTTTCCTTAATGGTCATTTAATAAAACACAAAACATTGAATAATTAAACTAAGAATGCTGTATGGGCCTTCAGGTCAAACCTAAACCTTTTTATCAATCTAATCAGGCTTGTGATACAACACAAGAAAGACAATCTAATCAGGCTTGTGATACAACACAAGAAAGACTATGCCAAATCACATATATAATACATGTATTTATAAAACTGTAAACACTGCTTTTCATTTGCTTTATCGAGACCACCTTTTTCCTGTCTTGCACTTGCTTGTTTCTTTTTTTTTTTTTTTCTTTTTTTTTTTTTTTTTTTTTTTTTTTGGTGCTCTGTTGTATAATAAAAAGGAAAGTTTGTTGTCATGCAAACATGAACAATTTCTAATTCTTTTTATGTTATATTTATTAATTATGTAAGTATTTTAAGCATTCTTTTTCAGTTTTTTAAAACATTTTTTGTTTCTTTGATACACTTTTGATTGTCACCCATCTGAAAACAAATACCTTTTATTGCACTATAATGTCTACTCTTTCAATGTTTCAACTTTACCTTTTTTCCATGAAGTTCTAGCATTGCATGATTTAAATATTCAGAATGCTCCCTTTTTCCCTATTTTATTTTCAAGGTCATCTTTTTACCTGTGTTTATTGGGTGTAATTTTTTTTTTTTTTTTTTTTTTTTTTTTGTACAATTTTAGTTCATATTTTTATTTTGCCTTAATGCAATACTTCTTTCAGGTGAATATCAAAATATAAAAGTTGCACATATACATGTACATCATTTTGAAATCTGAGTTGTGCTGTTACTTTGCTGACTACAGAAACTAAGTTAAGGCATTAGATACTGTGGAACTCTTATAATGACCAAGTTTGTCCCCAAATAATTTTGTCGTTATTATTGCATGTATTATTATTATTATTATTATATATTTTTGAAAAATTTATTAGGCCATTATTTCAAAATATGTACATGATTATAAACGCTGTTCATTTGTTAATGAAGTTTTATTACCTAAAAAAAACAGCCCCCCATTATGAATATTTTCTTTTTATTTTTGTTCATAACACTGTGAAAATAATCCTTTACTAGTAGTCTGTGTTGACACTTAAATATTTATGGTCATTTTATTTACTTATCTACCTGGTCAGATTCTCACGGTCAGATACATGATCAATGTCCAGTTCTATTTACAGTTAGTTATTTGTCTAATTTTTCAGCCCACAACTCCAGTAAATATCATACTACCAAGTAATGATGATGTCATGCAGGGTGATCAGCCTAGAGTAAGTATGCCATTGATGGATTATCTATGTAACATTTTGCTTCATGTTCAATTTTATAAAAAAAAAAATAAAATAAAATAAATTTTTTTTTAAAAAAAAATAACAAAATAATATCAACAATACAAATTCAGACTTTTGTTACTTTGTTTCATTAATTAATTTATTTATTTATTTATTTTGAAAAATTTTTCATAGCAAATGACTTTAGATTCACATTAATGTATGGTGATTGTAAACTTGATATCAAGTTATGGAATGCTAAAGATTTTTTTTAAAAAAAAATTAAAGGTTAACAAAGTATAAGTGGAGACCAAATAATTACTTCAAAGTAGTACACAGTTTGCCTGGTAAATGAAGGGCTGTGTTATATGCTGTGTTTTAAAATTACAACTTCCAAAAATATTTCAAAGAAAGTTTTTCCATCAGAAAAGAGTTCCTTGACAACTTGACTGAATTTCTGTGTATGATGTCACAACCTGCTGTTCCAGAAGAAGGTTTGTTTAGTATATGTCAAAAAAAAAAAAAGATAATGAGTCCAAACCTGTAACAAAATGGATAATTTTAGAAAAGGATTTTTATCTTATCTTAATAAGTGTAAAATTAATTTTTCCAGATATACATGTATGCAATGAACACACCTATGACTGGAATGTTGAATGGTATAGGCGGGGCAGATACGAGATGTTATAGAGAATCTTGGAGAGCTGGAATGAGAGGAATGACTTTTAGAGCTTTCTTATCCTCTAGAAATCAAAACTTGGCATCAATTGTCCATAATAAAAATATACCTATTGTCAATTCAAAGGTAAGTACATGTATTTATTAAATGTTTAACATTGATAAGTCTAAGTATTTGGTACATGTGTCAGCATAAATTCTAAAAACTTCTTTGACATGTGTGTTATTACTTAAAGTTTTGGACAGGAAGTATGCAGTATTCGGCAGTATTCTTCTGTATGTTAACAGAAATTGTAACTAACTTAAGATGCATATACCATTGTGTACCCGTCAAGTGGAATGTTCTGTAAATATTGTGTACACATCAAGTGGAATGTTCTGTAAATATTGTGTACACGTCAAGTGGAATGTTCTGTAAATATTGTGTACACGTCAAGTGGAATGTTCTGTAAATATTGTGTTCACTAGTGGAATGTTCTGTAAGTATTGTGTACACGTCAAGTGGAATGTTCTGTAAATATTGTGTACACTATTGGAATGTTCTATAAATCATTCAAGTTTAAAACCTTTGTTAATTTATCGAATGCTTGCAGATCTACTCATTTAAACTAATGTTTAAATATTTATTTTTAATTTCAGAACCAGATCTTGTTTATGTCATGGAGACATTTAATTAATGGTACTGGTGGAATGTTTAATAAAAACTTCACAATTTATACCTTTGATGGGAAAGATGTCCTGAAGGACCATAGATGGTAAGTATCTAGTCAAACCATACATCCCTTCATTTTTAATCCCAAATTTGAGAAATTTTAATTATTTGTTTTAGCTGTGGAATTTCTATTACAACTTATAAAAATATTTTGTTTTGCAGGCGTACAAAAATGGTATGGCATGGATCAGATTCCCTTGGTGAAAGAATGAGAGGCAAAGACTGTGATGGATGGTACAGTCGCCGTCGTAGCAGTATGGGATATGCTAGCGACCTCCTAAAAGGAAAACTATTAGAAATGTCAGAATACAATTGTTCAAGTCACTTTATTGTGTTATGTATACAAAATTCCAGTGGTAAAATGTGAAAAGTGTGAAGCCACTTAATTTTCTGTTTTAGATGATCAGTATACATGTTATATGGAAAATGTAACAGACTGTTTTGTGTTAAATATTAATATTCCAAGTACTGATCTGCCATAGAATCAGCAGTATATGAAAGGGAACATACAGGAAAAAACAAGCCTGAAAAATTCTGACTTTTGTCAGTTGTCATTGTGAACTTTGACCTCCAGCTGTGATATTGTATATTTATAATAACTGTACAGAGATAATTTAGTTTGGAGGATGATTTTGAAATTATTCTTATTATTTTTTTTTAATTATTATTGTTATTATAAAGTATATATATTAAGTTGACATACTGAAAATACCGGTGGATTTTTAAAATTATAAAAATAATTGTTTTCCAAGATCTGACAATGTAAGACAAACTAAGTTATATTTTGAACAAACATTGTGTTTAAGCTTACTGGTTAGTTCCAAATCTTTTGTGTGAAAAAAATTTAATTTGTTTTGGAAGTTCTTAAATAATTGATACTTGAAAAAATAAAGTAATGATAAACAAACTCGATGTTTAAAAATTGATGAATTTTTGAGTTTTTTTAGATTTAATCATTCAGGAAATTTGTTGAAAAAAATAAAAGGTTCATCAAAGGAAAATTACTTTTAAAATACGAAATATCTATAAATTCAAAATTTCATAAATGCATAGTAAATACAAGGTTTTGAGAAAACATGCTTGCAGTATGTTAAAAACATATTACAAATTTGTTTAAGTTTTTTTTATTTGCTTTTTAATTAATGATATTTTTGTATAAATGTAATGTAAGCTGTTTTAATTATTATCCTGACAATAAAATTGTCAAATAATTGAAAATAGATGATAAATGCACATAAAAATTAAACAGTGAATGTCTTGATTATTCAAGTGCTTTGGTAATTAAGCTAATTTTTCAAGTCAATACATTTTTTGTATTTTTAAATGTAATATCCAAGGCATTTTCTGTGTCATTGTGTGACATTTGCATGGTTGCATAATATTGAATGATATATGCTGTTGCTTCAAATTAAAATTTGAACTTCTTAAATCAAGTTTTTTTTAATGTATTTTTACTACTGTATTTTACCAGATTTTTGTAGTTTGCATGTTTGCATCAAATTGTAAAATTATAATTGTAAATAATAT
Source organism: Tegillarca granosa (assembly GCA_029721355.1). Taxonomy (NCBI): domain Eukaryota; kingdom Metazoa; phylum Mollusca; class Bivalvia; order Arcoida; family Arcidae; genus Tegillarca; species Tegillarca granosa. The sequence continues at coordinate 8,027,181 of CM056597.1, read as the reverse complement.
TTTTTATTTTATCAGCTTATTTTTCTTCTTTATATTGATTTTGTTTAAAAAAAATTGTACACAAATTGTTAGCATTTACACAGGGTGTCCAAATGAGATGTTAGCAATATTCTTCTACAAAAATAATTATCTACATTTCCTCTACGTAAATAATTATTCACACACACACACACACACACACACACACACACACACACACACACACACACACACAGTGACATCACTCTCGGAGTTAGAAATAATAATGTGAGCATTCTGCAATAGGACTGTAGGAAAGGAACACCATTTGAGCATTATTTGCACCTCTTGCAGGTAATTTCAGAAAGCATGTAAATCCAAGGCCAGTAACTTGATATAAATGAGGTGTGCTAGAAGTGAGAGATGTGTTTTTATTGGATGTATTTCTTTTATGTGATAGATTTGCAAGATTGTGGTTTTATGTTTTGCCCATTTCAGCCACCTGTTTTCTTGTTTAGCAGTAAAGAGTTGTTCTGAAATATAACTTTAATGCCATAGTCCCTTTTGTTTTGTGGCAAACATTCTACATTCATCAAAGACATGGTACAAGGGGTATAGTGTAAATGAACATGGCTTTTTTCAGCTACAATAGGCTTTAGAAAACAACTGTATTTTACTTGTAACTTTCTCAGCAGCCAATGACTTGAGTGGATGTATGTACTACAAAATGTCAAAACAACAAAGAGAAATATTGGTCAAAATTTTTAAGTTTAATTTACCTAGTAAATAGCTAGTTTAAGATCGTCAGAGTTAAATTGACATTCAGTGCCTTTCCAGTTTTAGGAAGTGAAAGTAATGGTTTTTGAAACAAGCAAAAAGGAAACCATAGCCATGTCATATCATTAGTCTTGACTCCATCTAGTTAAAGATGTACCATAAATGCATATTATTAATGAAGTAAAACTGGTAATGTTTCAATATAAACCATTTATCACTGAGCTGTACCCCTAAAACATCTGTCAATAACATGACCAGAATGTTTTTACTTTCAAAGGTAATATTATGTTTTGGAATTATTCAATCAACAAATCACTATGGTTTTAATCAATTTCTTACAGTATTCAGTATAATGAAATGCTTTAATTTTATTTAGCTTTTTCTTTCTTTTTTTTTTAAATTTCAAAAATGTATAGACATTAATAATGTTTGATTTAAACTCTTAAGGCCACACAATATTTATTTTTTGTTATTCAACTTTGCCCCAATAAATTTTAAAATGAAGCTGTTATAAGTTGTAATAACTAAATCAGTTGATTTTTTTTTACTAAGCTCTGATGATAAAAATTGATGTCTTTTGTTTTAATGAAAACTAAAAACATCTTTAGAAAAGAGGAAACATTTTAGACCATGGTTTATGTATATGCATGGAATTAAAATGCCATCAAAATATTGAAACTTATTTTGAGCAGTTAATCGATCAATTTCAGAAATAGAGATTTTGTGGCCTAATTATTACAATCAACAAAAATCAATGAATTGGACACAGAATATTTTCCTTTTTTTTTTTTTTTTTATTTTTTTTTTTTTGGCATTTGATATGACTGAAGAGGAAATATATCATAAAACAATAATTATAAAGATTTGATGCATAATTGTATATATACAAAAATATTATATGGCCACACAGTATTGTAGCAGTAAAACTATAGCCTGTTTCATTAAAATTGTCATTTTTAAATATAGTCTGCTTCATTGATATAATATAATCATCGCTGATCATTTTGTTACATTTTTTTCTCACTGTATAGTTTTTTCATCACAACAGATATCCATATTTTTTGTTTTTATAGTAATTATTGCATTTTATTTTACTTTTATTAGATCTGAATTTTAATTTTAATTTTTTTTTTTTTTGATTTGTAAAACTAATACAAAAAGAATTTGATTTTTGCCAAATTATATGATCATCAGTGTTAAGTTTCAGCATTTTGATTAAATCATTTTGGTTTATTTTTCCAAATTTAAATTGCTTTTAACTAGAACATTTTCTATAAGTTTAAATTGTTGACAAAGATACTTTTTACAAAATGATCTTTAGATCTAAAACTAAAATTTTATTATTATTTTTAAAATTTTAATTGCTTTTTACCAGAAAATTTTGCTAGAAATGTCTAGATTTTTTAAAATTTTATATTCTGTAAGAAACCTCTTAAAATATTTTTTAAAAATTTATCTTCCTTTTAATAAATTTTGTGTATGATAATTTTTCTTAATGGACTCCAGTTATTTCAGACAAACATTACCGGTATATGAAGATGTTTAATATATTACATATTATTATTATACAGATAATAACAGATTTCAAACCTTCAGTCTTTCAGATGAGACAGAAATGGGTCCCCTTTAACACATAATATCTCTCAATGTTTGTGTAAACTTTTTTCTAATGAATATGGAAAAAAAAAACATTGTTAAATATTTATTTTCAAAAGTAATGTTATCCCTTACCAATGGAAAAAATTGCTAAATTTACACAAACAATGGCAGGTATTGTGTGGTCCACTGGTAAACCAACTTGACTCTCAGCTGCTGTTAAAATCACTAGTATAGTATACCAATTGCATTCCTGCAAACCCTTCACCTTTCTGACTCTATTTATGTTGTAGCAATTGCTTATCGTGGAACTTTTAGGTAGTCATTTTGAATGACTCTAAAACTAGCCTTCCTTTCAATGTATATTGAATGCCATATTCTACACCACTTATAAAGCTTTGGTATTGATATTTACAACTTACTTTTATTCTAATGTTGCAGTGGTAGATAAATAAAATATCTTGATGAACATTTGTTGTGCCAAAAAACCCCAAGATTTTCCTAAAAAATTCCATTTTATTTTTTATTATGCCTGTATGTAAATCAAAAATATTATCTCCTTTCAAATGAAATAAGCTTTTCGATTTTTTTTTCTGCCTTAAACACATGATACAGAGTTTGTGTTAATTGTTACTTATTCTAGAGCAATACACATTCAAGACTTGTGTTTCCATAGTTACCCTATAGTATATTTCCATAGTTACTTGACAATATGTTCAGAAATCACACACATAGCCACACATTATGTATTCTGTATTTCAGATAGCTTAACTTGTTATTATGGTCTAGCTTAACTCTTCTTATGTAATAAACCAAAGCTCTATGGTGCTAAGTATTTTATGTTCTTTTTGTTTTTATTTATGTATGTGGGATACTAAAAGAAACAGTCAGGGGAATAGGCAATGTGATACAGACACTTACTGATTAGTAAATAAAAATCTGATTGTTTGAGCATTATTAGTCCCCTACCGGCGTAAAGCCAAAGGGGACTATAGGTTTGCACTCTGTCTGTCCTGTCTGTCCTTCCGTCATCCGTCTGTCACACCTCAGTTTTCCACACTTTTTTTCTAAATGCTTTAAGATAATGAACTTATTTTTGGTATATAAGTCTACCATGATGAGTTACAGATCAAGTTTATGTTTCGTTTCAATCTGCTAATTTTTACCGGAGTTATGACCCTTTGATCTTTGAAAATTCACTGAAATTTTAGTTTTCCGCTTTTTTTTTCTACACAGTTTTAGATAATGAACTGATTTTTGGTATATAAGTCTACCATGATGAGTTACAGATCAAGTTCACGTTTCGTTTCAATCTGCTAATTTTTACCGGAGTTATGGCCCTTTGATCTTTGAAATTTCACAGAAATTTTAGTTTCAGCATTTTCTTTTCTACACGCTTGCAGAAATGGAACTAATGTTTTGTATGTGACTCTACCATGATGAGTTGCAGATCAAGTTAGCGTTTCATTCTTGTACTGCAAATTTTTACAGGAGTTATGGCCCTTTGAACTTTTGAAAATTCACTGAAATTTCAGTTTTTCGCACTTTTTTTCTAAATGGTTTTAGATATTGATCTGATTTTTGGTATATAAGTCTACCATGATGAGTTACAGATCAATTCTACGTTTCGTTTCAATCTGCTAATTTTTACCTGGAGTTATGGCCCTTTGATCTTTGAAAATTCACAGAAATTTTAGTTTCAGCATTTTTATTTCTACACGCTTGCAGTAATGGAAACTAATGTTTTGTATGTGACTCTACCATGATGAGTTGCAGATCAAGTTAGCGTTTCATTCTTGTCTGCAAATTTTTACAGGAGTTATGGCCCTTTGAACTTTAAAATTCACTGAAATTTCAGTTTTTCGCACTTTTTTTCTAAATGGTTTTAGATAATGAACTGATTTTTGGTGTATGAGTCTACCATGATGAGTTACAGATCAAGTTCACGTTTTGTTTCAATCTGCTAATTTTTACCAGAGTAATTGCCCTTTGATCTTTGAAAATTCACAGAAATTTTAGTTTTCCGCACTTTTTTTCTACATGCTTGCAGAAATGGAACTAATGTTTTGTATGTTACTCTACCATGATGAGTTACAGATCAAGTTTATGTTTCGTTTTATCTGCCATCTTGAACAACATGTATAATTTATAACTATAAATCTTTGTACCATATAATAAGGAACATTTTACCTAAAACTTTGGGATTGGTGAAATATGCGACCGGTAGGGGACTATGTATTGTTTTGCAATACTCTCAGAATGCTTGTTACTGTTAACCATGGACATTGTACACTGCTGAATAACAATACTCAGGTCTCAAGCATTGATCTTAAATGTTGGACAAATATAATTTATACATGTCCAACAGTGTTGTTAGCTCACCTGACCACAGGTCATGTGATCTAATCTTGTGGTAATGTGATCTAATCCATCTAGAAACCTTTGTACACCAATTATGTTCCAACTAAAAGTTATTTTAGAGCAGATGATTTTCAAAAACTGGGCTAAAATACAAAAAATTAAAAGGGGTTCAAAGTGTTTGTCACATTATCATAAATATAAGTGCAAACTACATGGTCATAACACTTACAAAGTGATACAATCACAACCATGCAGTAGGATTTGTTATTTATTAGCAACGTGTGTTCAAGAACAATAGACAGATATGAATTAGTGTTAAATAAAGTCATTGAGTAACTGATTATACAGCAACATCTGTTCTCCAATATCAAATAGCTGGGGACATTACATCTGGATAAAAAAATAAAAAAAGGTTCAAACAAGACTTGTATGTCCATATGGTTTGATTGGTTTATGTTAAAATAACAAAACAAATAATTATAACTGGGGAACAACATGGTGGAGAAAACAGGAGTACTAGAGAAAAACATCCAATTTTAACAGCAAATCGACAACACTCACATTAAAGCTTAGCCTCAAACTTAGGCAGTCCATCAGAAATAACATCTGTCAGTAGAACAGTAAACCATGCCTGAATGTCTAGTTCTCTTAATGGCTTCAAGAGGATAAGAAGTCAGAAATAACATCTGCCAGTAAAAAGTAAACCATGCCTGAATGTCTAGTTCTCTTAATGGCTTAATATTTGTAATAAAAAAACTTACACTGGATGTCAATTATGAGATTCGTATCAGACTATTTACCATGTTAACAACTTGACAGACTAGCTAAAATCAGTCTTCAGATAAATACACAACACAATGTGATCAAGTATCCTGTAATGTAACAGTTATCATGACCTAAAACTTCTAAAGAGAGTAAAATAAACACTTTATATTGAATAAAACCACAGCAAAAAAAGTTGGTTAAAAAGTAAGTTTATTATCAAAACAATAACATCTTAACAGATAAAAAAAATGTATTGCACAATCTGTATATCGGATATCAAAATAAAAAAATGCATTGTACAATCTGTATATCGGATATCAAAATATTTATAAAAACAAAAACAAGTGTAAATATTTATATCATAAAAATAAAAAATATTCCTCAAAAATAACAAATTTATAATTATGAGACAGATACAGAGACAAAAGATATATATTATAAATAATGTAAGGTACTGATTTCATCTTCAACAACTTCAAACAGTCCTGGGATACTAAGCTAAACATTGTATAGGTTTAATCGGATTAATGCTGTCTAAGCTTATCTTTTTAACGTTTTCCATACTTATTGAGTAGTTCTGGGTATTTGCTAAAGGATAGGGAGTCTTGATACATTTTGTAACTGCCCTAAAAAAAAAAAAAAGAAAACAAGAAGCTTATTAACCTAGCTATTTTACGGTAGATTTCTCCCTGTGAAAACAACATTATTCTATAGACAAGACATATAAACATAACATTACAGAATACTGGTCACAAGATACATCAGCAAATCCAACCAAGGATGCATTTTATTGTGTTTGACATGATACTCTCACAAAATTCAGAGAAAATAAAGAATTTCACAACTTTTGCAATTTTAGGATCTTGAAAAATTAATGAATAGATTTGAAGTCACAAAATGTGAAAATATAAAAAAAAAGTACTGTCTTATATGTTTATTTACAGATACATACCTCTTGGCTATTATTTTTGGTTTGTGAATATCATAACTCATCATGTAGGGTGTGTCAATTTTGCCAGTTTGTCCTCCAGAGCTATTCTAAAAGTTTAAAAGAAAATGATAAGAATATATTTGTATTATTTATTTTACATATAAAATTATAATTTTTCATGTATATATAAACACTTTGGTATAAAACATTTAATAAATGAATTGGTTTGGGTACAATTGGCCCCTGTGGTTTCAGTTGTGATTATTGCCAAAGTTTGGTTAACAACAAAACATTTTTTGTAACATCAAACAAAATCAGGTCAATTAAAAATTTATTAGAAAAATCGGTTACATACTATATGATGTATATGTTTAATTTCCCGAGTTCAGTTTTCTAAATTTAAAATTTGATCTATTATTAATTCAGTACAATAATTCATTTGTAATGACAAAGTCTTTGCTTTAGCTATTTGAAGATCAGACAGAAATGTGGGATAAAATTTTTAATCACCATCATTTAGCTTGGGACCTGCCATGTAATACACATATTGGGTTCCAACTGGCTCAGTATTTTCAGATAAGATCAAGGTTTATTTATGCACACACATATCCTTCACTATAGTCAGTTGACTTAAAAATACCTCTGTATCCCAAAACGAGTTTTCTTTCATCTGGATATTGACGGTTGTACCAGTAACAGCTGAAGGTAGCGACATCATGTCAGCTATATATCGCCTTCTTTTTTTCAACAACTTTTTCATTTTATCACGTTTTATAGTATGAGCCATATTGTTATAGACTGTAGCTCGGTCCCCAGCTGCCTTGAACAATGGATGAATCAGTAATAACCCAGTCTCAGCCAGAATCTCATTGAAGCTAAAAAAATACAAATAAAAAATAAGTACTGCCATAGCAACCATCTCTTTATAAATCCTACCTGTCCATTAAGACCAGGGTTTTAATGCCATTTTCAAATTTCAACAAGAAAAAATCTGTACATATTGTCCACCTGTTTAAAGTATATGTTCCTAAATTCCTAAGAAGTGGTTCTTGATTACAGGTTTTATGGAAATGAAATAAAATATATAAATAATATAAATTACATGTATAATATTCAAATCACAAAAAAACTTTAAACAATATAAGTAATGTGGTTCCCAGTTTACCACATGATCAGTCCCTCTTTGTTGATGTAGAATGTTGTGGTAAAGGTTTTACAGGAAAATTTTATTTTTATAAGGGACGATATTGACTGATGTGTTTCTATATGCACAAGGACTAATTGTTCTGCATAAATGTTTGGTAGCATCATATAGTACACTGACTAACTCCATTCTAAGAAAGTTTATAAACACATATAAAGAAGATAAAGCGATAATTGTAATGCCTGATGAAGCATATGAAACATTCCAGTATATTATAAGATATGTAAGTGAAAAATATACAGTTAAACCTTTATAAATAGTACTGCCATAAATACATCAATCTGTAGAGAATATAAAATTATCCCAAATCAATAAGAAGAAGTTTCATAACTAAAGAAATCAGAACTATACAGATCATGAAGCTTTCATCATGTTAATGGCATACAAATATGAAGTTTAAAGTAATTGTTTAAATACCATCTGACATGTGAAAAAACAGAGACAGTCAGAGAGACAGGTGGACATTTATATACTCTAACCCATTCCTTATAGAAGTGTGTATAATAACTAGACAAATCAATCAGAAGCAGGAGTTAATAAAAGGATTTTAATAAGTGTTTTATATTCTAAGTAAAGGTAGTCTCAGAGTTACGTACGTTTTCCAGATAACACCAAACAAGTTCCTTCTTTCCTCTTCTACAGAACCCATTTCTCTCTGCCAGGCAGACATTTTGTTGTTGATTTTTAAATCTACACGTTTGACATAGGATTTCAACTCCTGTCTTACTTCTGGGTTTACAGAATCATCTGTGAGGATGTCTTCAACACGGTCTACAAAACAACATACATGACACAATATTATTATGACAGGGAATTAATTTTTTTTTTTTAATAAAAATCAAATGAATTTGAATTAAGTTTGTCATTTCTGATGTTATTGAAGCTGTGATGATAAATTCTGTGGACATCTACAATTACTACAATATATATTTGCACAGAGTAGACAAATGCTGTTAGGTGAATTTACATGTAGGAAAAACAAACAAATTGCAAAGTCTTTAAGGTGTACAATGTAATATGTTACCAAAAGCATCATCACCTCAAGTACATACATCACCATATCAACAGGTAAAATCTCTACAGAGGTAACATTTTTCTTTCTATAGAAATGTTTTATTGTAATCATAGACAAACAGAATAATTCCCCATTACTACATTTGTACTGGGCTTAAGTACATATGTAAGTATACCAACCTTGATACAAGGTTATCAAGTTTCCTATGAAAATCTGGTGTTTTTTGCTGTTGCAAACAAAATTAAAAAGAAAAAGAACAGGCAAGCTAGCATTTTACTTCACATGGCTTAATGTCCATTTAACTGCTAAATGAGTGGGGGTTAAAGCAGATATACTTATTTAAGCCACAGTTTGGTATCTGAACAAAATTGGAATCTTGTAATTTGTCAATCAGGTTGATGTTTTACAATTTTAATGATGTTATTCCAGGATTTTTTCACAAAAACTTTTTCCAAAATGTTCCATACAAACATTTAGTGCATTAATCACTGAGGTATACTGGTGACCATTTACAACACCTAAATCTGGATAATGGGTAAGTCAATGTAATTTTGGCTTTAGAGAATTTAACTACAGTAAAACTTCGATGGCTTGAATGTCATTACCGTAAATACCCTAGGATAACTCGAAGTCATCTGTTGGTCCCGACCAATTTCCTATAATATCATATGTAAATAAACCTCGATAGGCTCAAACTTTGTTAACTCAAATACCCCCCTTGCTCAAACAATAAATATGTTTCAAATGTAAAACATTAGTGAAAATTCAACTTCTTTCGCTCCAATGCCTTTTTTTCCAGAAGGACATGAGTGACTCGGGTCATTGTGAACAAAACACAAGATGGATGCCATATTACAGATTTCATCAAAAGTAATAGAGTGGAGCGTAACAATAGTGTAGACATTTACCTGAAATTTTGAGTGCTACTCAAGATTATTAATTAACCTTAATAAGGCAGTGCTCGATATACACAGTTCTTTAATCTCTTAAAATGATTACTGACACGTGGAAGTGTTTGATCGGTAAAACACCTTAATCACACACGGTTGATGATTGCACATAGAATTCTGTAATTTACATGTCACTTGAGTATGTAGAGTAGTGTGTATTATTGTATTTTCTGTGATTAAAATGACCGGTAATAACTATGTTTTGCATTAGAATAAAGTAAGCTTATTTTGTATCATTACTTGAAATTAAAATAAAGTGTCATGTTCTATCTTGTAGCTATAAAACATCATATGACAGATCACGGTTCAACATTTAAGTTTGAAAACCTTATGGAGATATCATAATGAATAATAAATTTTGTATTTTTAATTGGTACGTTTCTACCATTTCATTATCCATGAATTTTTTATATTTCAAGATGAATACTGCAATTTTAATTCAGGACATTTTATTATTTGACCTTTAAATACATTTACATGTATTACTAATTTAAAAGATTCATTGTCCGTTAATAATCATGAGAACCTGAACCCCCGCTCGTATCTCTAAGTTTGATCCCTGGCAACCCCCCGATGGCTCGAATAATTGACCTAAGTTCCATGGACTTCGAGCCATTGAAGTTCAACTGTATTTTGATTGAACAGTTCTATATTACCTTTTGTTTCTTGAAGTTCATTCACTGCCACATATTTATCGATAATGTAACGGAAACGTTTCCTTGGAATTTCCATGGCTTTGCGTAGTAGAGATGAAGCCATCTGCAGTGAAAAAAATAAAATAAATTTGGTGAAATTAAAACCAGGTAAGCTAAAGAAAGATGAGCATCATGGGGACATGCTTTATTCACACAGGTATATCAATATATATTTTTTTTCTGCTAAAAAGAAGTTTAGATAACACTTATAGAGTAATATTAGATAAATAGTTAAATTACTTCAATATTGAACTTCACCTAAAATAAACTGTAAAGTAACAAGTTCTTTATCCATCAATTCTGCACACATAAGAAATTTTCTTGTGTGAAATGAAAACTAAAAACCCATTGACCCAATTTATGACCTCTCCTATAAGATGCGTAATTTATGCTTCTCAATAGATCTTATTGCATCACTTTAACACATTATACTTAATATCAGTTACATACAGTATGCAAATCTTTGGATATCTTGTTTTCTTCATAAGCTTTATCCAATATCTTCAAATTTTCTTTTTGATCATTGATGTTTAGTTTTAACTCTTGTTCATGCAATGCTCTTCTCTACAAAATAAAACAAATACTCATTTACTCCTTTCACAAAGAGAATACAGTACAGACCTCTTTACATGGCCTCTTAACTATGCAACCTAACACACTGCCATAGTTTTTTTTAATTCTCAAAGTCAATTTCTTGTATGATTTATTGCCACACACTTTAAAAATGCCAAAGTTCGACTGGATAAATGGTGGCCATGAACCAGGGTTTTACTGCAATTTTATTTTGACATTACAATTTTTACTATTGCTGTTTTTGGTTTTTGAGTTTTATTACAAGCATTGTTTTGTTAAATTGGGTCTTCTCTCTTCTTGATACATATGCTAGCTGCAAATAGCTGCAATAACACTGATGTGGCTCTAAACAATAACTTGTTCATTTTCTCTTTATAAGTAGAACGCACTTTTAACTATAAGATAGATTTGATGTTTTATATTTGGTGTCGTAAATTATTTATCAAATAAATCTAAACTTTTTTACTTGGTTTCAGTCCCTTAATAAAAAATTAATCCACTGCAAAATTAACCCTGTGTATGAAACATTTTCTGGCAGGTTAACAGCCCTGGTAACTTTCTTTTTTCTCCTGTTAATTATTATCCCTTCATTGGTAAAGATGCAAAAATAAATAATTTTACCACAAATCTGATGTGTTCATAATACCTAAAGATTTCTGCAAAAAAATATTGATTAGAATTCTCAACTTACCGGTAATAAAGAAAATCATTCATCAACTTAGCTGAATGATATTTAGAAGTTGAACAGAAAAGTAATTCATGTGAGAAATGTCTTCCAATCTGCAACAAGAATTCCACGGATTTAAATGTATCGCCTAGGAAGTTTTTGATTAAGTAGAAAATACATTACTTTAACATAAACTTTCCACATTTTGACACATTGCTTCCACTGCCATTCCCGCCACTTACGACACCTGAAAAGTAACACCTGAGTCTCGCTTTATGGCAATGCAAAGCTCGACAAAAACTTAAAGAATATGGAGGATAAAGTTGATACACATGATTATTACATAGTAACTACCTCTTTCAGTTCAAACTTCATCCTTTTTATAAACAATGCTTCTCTTTCTTCAGACTCCTCATCTAGTTTTGTTTGGAAATCTTCTTGTCTTAAAACATAAAATTATTGCAGAATAACTTCTGTTACACATTGGACTTTGATTTCATTTTAATTATCTTGTGCTTTCAAGTTATTAAATTGAAAAGTACAACAAATATAAGTAACGAATGTATTCCACAATTTTTAATAATATTTCATAAAAAAAAAAATTTAATCATTTTTCAACAAAACTCAATGAAATACAAATGATAAACCTAAATAATTCAGAAAGATCTGAAAACTGAAATAAACATAAAAATCAACAAAAAAGGTTCTGAAAATTGCTTTAATGACCAGAACCATAGCTAGCAATATCAACAAAATAGATACCATCTCTTGATTTGATTGGAAAGGTTCATCTAGTTAGTCAGTATAAAGTCTTCAATATACCTAAGTGCATTTCAAAACAAGTGACCAGATACCCCTTTTCTTACAACTTAGGCAGTATTATCAGTAAAACTAATAATAATAATAATAATAATAATAATAATAAGAGAGAGAGAGAGAGAGAGAGAGAGAGAGAGAGAGAGAGAATAAAAGAAATTATCAAATCATAAAATTTATAGATTTTGTAGACAAAGGGAAATAACTCCTAAGAAAAAACAGGATTTTTTTTTCTTGAAGCTCAACATATTTTTTCATGATTATGATGTCTTATGCTCGACATACAAATGTCTTCAGAGAGACTGTTTAACAGACAGCACAATGACAAGTTAAAATAGGGACATAAAAATGCTGACAGCAAATAATACACAATAACAATGCCATATGTTTTTTTAACTATTAATTTATGTTATATAATAAAACATGTTTTCACTGAATGAGTCTCCAGAAACACAAAATAAGTGCACAAAGAACAAAGTTTTATTGTCTGGTCAAAGTTTCACAATCATTCCTGGCAATTTCATTTAGAACACAGAATGAATATTTTTTGACAGAATTAATAACAGATGTCATAAGCCTAAACTGATCTTAAAAATGACAATTCTTGAATATTTTTTTTAAAAATTAACAAAGTTATTAAGGTTTCAAATTTGCCAGATTTAAGTTAACGAAAAACTTGGTTAAGAAATGATTGTGAAACAGAGGCCTGGTACTTGAAACAATTCTAGAAGAAACTTTTGCACATTTAGTGGTCTCATTGTTTCTTATATCCACATCTATGGGTCCAAATTTTGTATGTTTTCAAAAAAAAATTTACATACAAAATTATTTGAAATATATATCCCTTGTGAATATCTCCAGTTGTACAATGTCACATATCAAACTATATACACTTACAGCTGAATCATATCTCTTTGTAATTTAGCATACATCTTCCACACCATTCCATAACGCTTGATCAAATCAAGGTATTTCCTATCCTATAAAATAACACAAGTACAACAATAAATAGGAGTTATAAATCCTACAAGTTTTTGTAACTGAATTTGGCATATGATTAAAATTTAATTTATAGATTAGCTACATTTTGGGTAAAATTTAGGTAATTCAGCAGTCTGAGATAACATCATGGTGTAAAGTTGTCTTTCTCCAGAAACTGACTGACAAGTTCTAGATCCTAAGAGAACTTCTCTTCTGGAGGTAGAACTAACTAGATATTGCTCTGTTTGAAAGCCATATCTAAGGAAATTTAAATCTAGGGGGGCAGAATAAGTTCTGATTTCTTCCTAGAAGAAATTAATCTAAGCCTGTTGATATAGACAATACCTCCCTGTTCCAACATGCATGTACAAACAAAATCTGCGTAATATGGACTGTATACTAAAAAGACCAAGATTAAAAAAACTGACCAATCAAATAGCAGTATTTTTCTAAATAATACACAGATTGTCCATTTACCTTAAATAATAAACAAATCATGACCAAGTTTCATCAATATAAAAGGTGTTATAAATGTTACATAAATTATCATAATAATTATAAGTAGATTTGTCACACATCACTGTAAACTGAGGTATTTCAAGAAAAAAACAAACAAGCCAAGTTTTATCAAAATTTGATCAATAATACAGAAGTCATAATCAAGAAACCTTTACACACGGTATGGGGAGTACTGTATGTCATCTGCAAATTTGCATGTGACACACAAAAATCAAAGTTTTCAACTTACAGCTATCTGAAGTGATGTGCTTTCTTCAAAAGATTTTAGTGTCTTCTTTGCCTTTTTTAATCGTTTTGCAAACACATTTGTCTGTTCCTTTGCCTGCTCTATGTGCTTAATTTTAACCTGCAAAATTACAATATTGGTATTACAGTAAAACTTACTATAGTGACAACCTTGATAAAAAGACTATCTGCCCATTAAGACCAGTGTTTGACGTCCCTTTGCTACATATTTTAACAAGAGAACCTGTTTATAAAGATCATCTGTGTATTTAGACCCAGGTTTTCAGTTATTTTCCTTCATATTATAACAAAACGAGCCTCTATATCATGACCACCTGCCTACATTGTCCATATTTCTTAAGTCCCATTGGCAGTCTTAAGTTTTATATATAAATAAAATAATCATTTGATTTCAAAGAATTTATCATTTACATGGCATGATTACCTTGAACAAAGGACCCCTTTTAGAAGAAGCCAGTATTTAAATAAACAAGGTATGAAAATCTTTGATATATTAGAAGCATACATACGAACTGTTTCTTTAAGAAGTAACCAAGCTGAATATTTCTTGCTTTTAGTGTTTACATTTCTGACATCAGGATACCAAATTTGTTACATTTTCTGACCTGTACATTAACAGATAAATTCAGTATTATAATGACCTTTCCATTAATTTGGTAATTATTATTTACACTCAACTATCATTACCTCCACTTCTTTGATTACTTTCCGTGGTGTTGCAGGTGCAGGAGTTGGAGGTGGTTTTGAAATAGAACCACGAATCATTAATCTCATAGCTAAGAAGGCAGTGGCTACAATTTCTTCCATATTGTGAAGATCTGGAAAATAGTAAAATACCTGAAGTACTAGAAATAACAAAATCATGAAGATCAAACCACATTTATACATCAAGTATGCAAAAAAAAATCATTACTTTTCAAGACAATTACATTTAAAAAATATTTTGCACAATGTACTAAAAATGATGATATTGTTTAAAAACAAATACTGACAGTGTAAATATTGATCAATCTGTTCAAAATAGATTAAAATTTTGAATAAATCTGTAACCATCTCTACCTCATTCCTTGTTTTCAAGCTTCAATTTTATAGGCTCAAAGGATGCCACAAGAAATAGGGGTGGCTATTTGTATACTGATTATTTCAAATAAAATGCATTGAGCTAATATTAAGTTGACCATATTATTTGAAATATGTTGCCTGTATTTCAAAGACAAGGCCAAGGACAGACTGACTCCAACAACAGTTCTTAATTAAATAATGTAGGATATTTTAAAACTGTTTAAATTTCAATTTAAATTGATAAAGATGTAATAGATTTGTTATTTGTTCTTAATGACCTTGCTTTGTTAGTGTCAGGGTGGTTAAAATCGGTCATGTAATTAAGTCAAAACATTTTGTTTTTTTATATAGGCAAAGATTAGTTGGTTGGTTTTGATGATATAATAAAAATCAAAAAATAAATTCTGTTTTTCCCCCAGCTTAGAATATTTATAGTTTCCTAATTTTGTGTTTTTCCTAGCTCAAAATCTTTATAAATTCTCTAATTTTGTTTTCTGCACAGTTTAGAATACAAGTATTATAAATTCCTCAATCTTGTTTAAACTGTCTTTTCCCTTTTTTAAAATCCATATTTGGATTGCATTTATTGTACATAAGTATGAATTGTATATAGTCTATGAACTTGTTTTCAGGTTACAAGATCATTTCAGGTGGTCCAGTATTTGTGTACACTCTCATCTCTCTGGATATTTTCTGATTCAGTAGCATTACTTGATTTTTCCATGGTAATCGTGACATCATTAGATAAACAAAAAAAAAAAACAAAAACAATTAAATGTACTTGTACTTACAATCTACCACCCTTCCAACAAGCAGAGCTAAAAGTTCACGGGGATCTGGTAAAAGCTGAAAGTAACAAAAATATTTACATGTATGTAGGTACATGCATGCCTGTTAAAAATATATTGCAGTGCTACATTCGATTCAGCTGCAATGACAGAAATCAACAAGAGGCCCAAAAGGGCCTGTGGAGCTCAACTGACAAAAATGGTTCTTGTGCCTTCATTTATATATAAACTCGGTACAAGGACTTGAGCTGACGTTAAATGCTAAATATAAAAGCTGTAGGCCTTACAGTTTCAGAGAAGAATATTTTGAAATTTGACTTCCCATATAAGTATATGTAGATATATGTGCCCCTTGGTGGGACCAAAAATGGACCGGGGGCCACCATTTGTACAAACCTGGTAAAGGGACTTGAGCTAATGTTAAATGCCAAATATAAAAGCATTATGCCTTACAGTCTCAGAGAAAAAAATTTTTAAATTTGATTTCCAATATATACATATGCAGATATATGGACCCCTGGGGTGGGGCCAAAAATGGACCGAGGGCCACCATTTGTATAAACTTGGTAAAGGGGCTCAAGCTGATATTAACTGCCAAATATGAAAGCTTAAGGCTTCATGGTTTCAGAGAAGAAGATTTTCAAAGTTGATATCTCACTATAAGCCATATATGCATATGCAGATATATGGACCTCTGGGGTGGAGCCGAACATGGACCCAGGGCCACCATTTGTACAAACTTGGTAAAGGGGCTCAAGCTGATATTAACTGCCAAATATGAAAGCTTAAGGCTTCATGGTTTCAGAGAAGAAGATTTTCAAAGTTGATTTTCAATTATAAGCCATATATGCATATGCAGATATATGGACCCCTGGGGTGGGGCAAAAAATAGACCGGGGGCCACCATTTGTACAAACTTGGTAAAGGGGCTCAAGCTGATATTAACTGCCAAATATGAAAGCTTAAGGCTTCATGGTTTTAGAGAAGAAGATTTTCAAAGTTGATTTTCCATTATAAGCCATATATGCATATGCAGATATATGGACCCCTGGGGTTAGGCCAAAAATAGACCGGGGGCCACCATTTGTACAAACTTGGTAAAGGGGCTCAAGCTGATATTAACTGCCAAATATGAAAGCTTAAGGCTTCATGGTTTCAGAGAAGAAGATTTTCAAAGTTGATTTTCAATTATAAGCCATATATGCATATGCAGATATATGGACCTCTGGGGTGGGGCCAAAAATAGACCGGGGGCCACCATTTGTACAAACTTGGTAAAGGGGCTCAAGCTGATATTAACTGCCAAATATGAAAGCTTAAGGCTTCATGGTTTTAGAGAAGAAGATTTTCAAATTTGATTTTCAATTATAAGCCATATATGCATATGCAGATATATGGACCCCTGAGGTGGGGCCAAAAATAGACCGGGGGCCACCATTTGTACAAACTTGGTAAAGGGGCTCAAGCTGATATTAACTGCCAAATATGAAAGCTTAAGGCTTCATGGTTTTAGAGAAGAAGATTTTCAAAGTTGATTTTCCATTATAAGCCATATATGCATATACAGATATATGGACCCCTGGGGTGGGGCCAAAAATAGACCGGGGGCCACCATTTGTACAAACTTGGTAAAGGGGCTCAAGCTGATATTAACTGCCAAATATGAAAGCTTAAGGCTTCATGGTTTCAGAGAAGAAGATTTTCAAAGTTGATATCTCATTATAAGCCTTATTTTCACTTTTTACGAAGTATGACAGAAAAACGTTAAAAACGCGTAACCTAGTTTTTGACAGAATTTCACGAAATGTACAACCTACATGTTTAAGGGTGTCTAGAAGCTAAATATCACATCAGATTTTGAATATAACCTATGGTTTCAGAGAAGAAACTTATTTTAGGTTTTTTACATTCTAGGTCGCTGTGACCTACTTTTGGTTGCCATGGAAACCAATTGTACAAATTTTCATCTACTCCTTCTAGGGATCATTCCTGCAAAGTTTTGCTAAAATTGGCCCAGTAGTTTCTGAGTTTTTGCTGTTAACGGACGCACGCACGCACGCACGCACGCGCGCGCATCATGCCAAAAGCTCATCTGGCTTTAGCCAGTTGAGCTAAAAATGGTCTGCTTGATGATGGCTTTTTGGCTTAATGAATTAATATAATCTTTAACAGTAGAAACAGTGAAAAGACATTCATTAAATTGTTGAATTCTCAAACTAAAGACTAGTATACACCCTACCAATAAATTATAACATCTGGTCCTAGAGATATCAATGATCATATAATGTGAAATCATTTAATGATAACCTTAACAGAATTATCAAGAAGAAATATAACATTTGTAGTATATTTCAATTAAAAGTTGAAAAAATTAACAAAATTTTTATGTTATAAAACACTTGAAGAATAATGTTTTTTTTTCAAAATCTGGTTTGAAAATTTCCACATAAAATTGACACGTGACAAATCAAGTACAATTTTTGGGTGAAATTTACAAATGGCATTTATAATAAGTTTCTCTAGTTCTTCAATGACCAGTCAATCAGAACCAATTATGTATGTATATTAACTGATATACAGATAATATTTTGCTGAAGTCCTATTTAATTACCCATTCACTTCAGAAATAAATCAAAATGTGTTATCAGGAGATCATTATTTTATCAAGTAATTAGATAATCTTTAAAGGTAGGTGTACTTTCCTGTTAACTGCAACTGTATTTAACTAAAAGACTAATGCCACCAATTGAGAGGTAACGTAAAATTAACATTGTTTCCAAATTGTATGGGCAGCATAGTCAAAGGATCACAAATGCAATATTTTTCACACAATTTCAGCCACATTTATGTATTTATATCAAATCAATGCTGCAGAAAAATCCCATTAATGAATTAAGACTGTTTTTCTATAGTGCTGAAACAAGTATTTACCTAATTTAAAATTTCATTTTTTTAATAAATTTATGTAAATACTAGAAATGTAAAAATAATTTTTCCATAATAAATTTTTTACAATCAATCTCAGTTATAGTATTATTGTAGCACTGATCTCTATTTAGTTATGTTTTATCAACTTTTTTTTTCTCTTTTCAAATTTAAAATCGGGAAATTTCATAAAATGTTCAAGAAATTTGAAAGTTTTAAACTAGATTACAGTTTGGATTTTCATCGCCTTTAGAGATACCCAAACCTAAAAAACACAGCAAAATATTCACATGTTTGATATATTACTTATTCTGTAAATTAAATTAGATTTATAAACAATTTCCATTTTATGACAATGCAAAAAGGAGTGGTAAGTGATAATTTAAATTAATTTAATGGCCAGCAAAATTTACATATTTACATTCGAATAAAAAATATGATTTAATGGTCTTTTCGGATAATCAAATGGACTAAGAAATAAATAAATATGTTCAAATTTTGAAAAAAAAAATTTACCATGATTTAAAAATTCTCATTTTCTCAAAAAATCATAAATCAAGTCAATTTCATTCAGAAATTTACAGCCTTACTATATTTAAGTTTCTATTCAGATCATGAAATGAATCTTTGTTTTAAATATTTGTTTAATGTGACCTTTTATGATTTGTAATTTATTTTTTATTTAAAATCCAATTTCTTATGCAACTGAATAATATCTATATGCTTCAACCAGCTTATTCAAACCATTATGTAATGACATCGTATCAAGGGTGATAACCAACATCTGGCTATTTGTGGAAGGGTGTATATCGACTAGAAATTAGAATTTTCCATATCTTACCTTTTCTGGAACTAGTGATTCCAACTTTTCCAATGCAGCTGCCTGATCACTCAGATTTTCTTTTTCCATAATGGATTGAATATAATCTCTAAAGTGAACAATGGCTCTGAGTACTCGCAACACATCTCTCTGGATGGCATTAAGTTGTTCTTTATGGACAGTTACGCCACGACGACGATCAGCTTCTGATCTAAAAGGTAAGAGATAAGTATAATTACGAGTGTAATATATAATTACAATACAAAATTAGGAAAAAGGGAACACAATAAAGAGCAAAATGAGCAATTATAGTAGATCACAGTAGCCACTGGATTAATTGGTTGGTTGCACATTGCTTAACATTGTACTAGCAACTTTTCAACTTTTTATGATCTGAAGAATTTTCATTGTCAATAGGATTAATAAATTTGCTGATTATTTCAAAGTGGTTTCTAAATGATAACTTTAACAATTACAGACATTTTTCAAAATAACTTAGGAAAACTTTTGGAAACTGTCCAAACACTATAACAAATTCTTGGTCAAAACTGCTTTTGGGGCTGTGGGTCAAAGGTCAAGGTCTTGAGGTCACATAGCTGAAAAATATTCTTTAGATTCTATTTCATCCTCACAATCACATTAGTGAAAAATATACAAATTGGAATTACAAAGAGATTGAAATGTTGTTCTACACCTCAACAGTTGAGTTGAGTTGAGTAATGGTGTTTAACATCCCAGTCAAGAATATTTCACTTATATCGTGATGTCGCCAGCTATAGGCAAAAGGCAAAAGTGCAGAAATTTTGCCTGTGCATTACGCTGATGGCATTATACAGCAGGATTCTTTATCGTGCCACGCCTGCCATGACACGGGATCTGGTTTATTTTAAGTTCCCAACCAAAAGAACCATGACTTTTATTTTGTAATGCCGAGTGCTTAGTGAAAGAACAGCCACTACCCACTTTCAGGTCTTGGGTCAGACCTGGTTGGGGTTTGAACCAATGACCTCCCACTTACAGAGGAGCACTGTACCAAGTGAGCTACCGCAGTTGTCTACACCTCAAGAGTTTGGACTTATAATGAGGCAGTCAAGTTGTGGGATGGTGTAAGAATCTGTAGTTCCTAGAGAAAACCATTGACCTTCAGCTAAAAAAACTGGTAAACTTTCTCACACTGGGATCTGCAGAAGTGGGATTCCAATCTAGATATTGTGTGGAGCTGTGATTTGTAAGAGCACCAAGTTTAACAAAGAAGACAAAGTCATTACCGAAGTCTATCTTTTTGGTGATGAGCTTTCAATTTTTCTATTTCCATGGTAAAATCTTTTTTGATTCCAGCAATCAATGTTTTGTAATATCCAACATCTTTATCTAAAGACTCTTCCTCTTTGGGTAAATTGATCTGAAAAAAAAGAAAAAGAAAAAGAAGTTTCAAACATAATACTTAATGTTGAATGAAATTTGCTAGATGTCTAAAATAGGGAAAAAAGGTTAAACAATTTGGCAGATTCATCACTACAATGAAATATTTGTTTAATATATCTTACCTATAACTTAAATAACTAAAGAATAACAAAATGCTGGTATAAATGCAACCAATCAGCAAATCTATTTGTGAAAAATTTAATTATTATAAAAAAAACAGAGGCCCAAGATGGCCCTAATTTGCTCACTTGAGTTTAAATGTACTGGTATGTCTTGATAACACCTGGTACTGGTAAGTCATAACACGTTGCCTCAATAGAAGTGGTTTCAGAGAACATTATTTTTATTGTTTTGGTTTTTAGCTATGTAGGTTATTGTGACCTACTTTTGGTAGCCATAGCAACCAGAAACAAATGTGAATGGCAATGGTCTATAGATGCTATCGACTAATATGAATGAAATGTGACCAGTAGTATCCGAGAAGAAGTCATATCATGCATGCACATCCATCCATCCATCCATCCATCCATCCATCATCCATGCATGCATGCATGCATGCAATGCATGCATGGATGGATGATGGATGGATGGATGGATGGATGGATGGATGGATGGATGGGATTGGGATGGATGGATGGATGGATGGATGGATGGATGGATGGATGGATGGATGGATGGATGGCAGAGTGCCCATCCATAACAAAAGCTCAAACATTAAAATATTTTTTTTAAAAATTGTAAAAGTCAACTGCAAATTATTTCAAAAAATTTGTTCAATTAGTTTAAATTATGTCACATAACAGTGATTTTTAAAAAACAAAAAAAACTATTTCAAGGTTTTAGCTATATCTACATATCAGTATCACATGTATTTAAAAAATAACAATTACACTAAAAAGTAAAAATTCATAAAAACTCTTCCATGCACCATTGTAAGTCATAAAATTCAGAAATTAAAGAAAAAAAAAAAAAAAAAAAAAAAAAAAAAAAAAAAAAAAAAAAAAAAAAAAAAAAGTGGCCTCACTGGGATTTGAACCCTCCACCCTTGGGTTGCTAGAATTGAAAATGAAAAAGGTCGAAAAAAGCAACTTGTATTTTACAGAACTTAATAAAAATTGTCAAACATATGTTTCTTCACTTAAGAAAATGATGTTTGGAAAAAGAATTCACCTAAATTTATTCATTATTGTAATTTTGGAAAAAAAGTACTATTTACTATAGTACTTTGTGCTCAGGTGAGCTAAAAAATCAAGAAATTAGCAAAAAACACCATACTGAATTTTAGACACATATCTAAATTGACAAGTTGTTTTGAAGCATTCACCATTCAAAAGCACAAATATAACTGATGTCAAAATACCTCTGCTAAAGCTCCTACATTATCAATATCTACTGTTTCTGCATTTTTCAAAGCTTCTTCTGCCTCTGCAAGTTCTTGCCTCAGTTTCATTAATTCCTCTACAACAGAAAAAATACCTATATAGTAGAAAGTAGCAAATCATCAGGTGGTTGTTTATCCTGCTTTAAATACCAAACATCAGAATGAAACAGATCATTAGGTGGATGTTTATCCTGCTTTAAATGCCAAACATCAGAATGAAACAGATCATTAGGTGGATTTTTCTCCTGCTTTAAATGCCAAACATCAGAATGAAACAGATCATTAGGTGGATGTTTATCCTGCTTTAAATGCCAAACATCAGAATGAAAAAGATCATTAGGTGGATGTTTATCCTGCTTTAAATGCCAAACATCAATCAACTGAATAGAAAATACAGATCTGTCATTGAAACTTATCATTTTTCAATTCAACTACAGGAAAGCTAGCCATAAATCTGACACAAAATAATTACAATATTACAAGAAAGAAAAAATACAGAAGAAATCAACACAAGGGACCTCCCATATTTGATTAAGTGCTCTATGAACTTTGGTGTCCATCCAGACTGCTATACATCTTCTATCTATTTTTTTTCGATTCAACCAAAATTCAAAACTGATATAGATGAATAATTCAGCCACTTCCAAAGTAAACCCAAAAAATGTAAAATGAAAAGGGACCACACAGGGATTGAACTCAGGACCTCCACCCCATTGGTAAATGCTATAAAAAAAAGAGCTTTCTAGACTGTTCCAATACCTTTATCAGATGCAGCTTCTTTCTCTAATTCATCAATCCTCTCATTTAGTTCTGCCATTGTGTTCTGAAAGTAAAGTTGATCAGAAGTATAAAGTACCTGTACATGTATATAAACTGTACTTGAAGAAATTTGAAAATGTTTGATTTAGATGATTCCAAGTATTTAAAATTGTTAATTTAAATGAAAACAAGATTTTGAAAGCGGATGAAAATCTGCATGGTATCCCCTCGCCTATATATACAGACAAACTTGTCTGTAAAGGCCTCCCAAAGGAAGCAGTAAAAGTGACTTTTATGTACAATTGGCCATATATATATATATATACATATTCTCTTTCTACACAGGCAGATGTACAATTATCACACTTTCAGGAATAGTGCAATTATATTGAAGTTATGCACTATATAATGAACTCTTGATTTTTCCAGGGGAAAGATGAATATCATTTTATGGGGAGGGGGGCATGGGCATAAGACACTCAAAATAACCAATGGTTAATGAAATTTTTAAACTTACAATTTACAACAGACTTTCTATCAACCTTCAAGAGCATGTGGTTTTCAACTTGATTCTGGAATTCCTCAACTAAATTCAACACTTTATGAAATTTTCTATGAGGTAAAAACTTGTGCACCATGTAATCATATGATGACATATATTTAGATTACTTAATGTCCCAGTTTTATAACAGAAACTATGTGGCATCAAATCTACTTTTTGGCTTGCTTTAACTGATTTTGAGTGTAGAACATTTTGGAGTTGTTGGGTCTACACTTTCTACATGATGAGATGAAGTGTTCAAATTTTCAGGAATAATTTGTGACATATTGAAGTTATAAACCATGAACGTGTGTATTTACTTCTGGTAAAGCAAGATGTATACAATACTACAGCATGATTAAAGAATAATATTATTAAAGAAAGAGTACCTGGATAAAACAAAAACACTAATTGCTTCTAATGCAGTAGTTCCACAAATGAAAAAAAAAAAACCAATGTTTCACTGGACAAAGTTCCATGAACATAATTTTAAAAAAATTACTGCAAATATCACAAAAATAAAAGATGCACATCATTGATATGTGCCAAACAACTGGGTAAAATTTTATTTAATTTGGGAAATGTTCATAAGAGTTACAGATTACACAAACTATGCATAGTTCACATATTTCCTTTTAAAAAATGGCAAAGTTCCCACAAGCATTAATATCAAGAAACACTTTCTCAAATGTCACCAAAATAGGAGATGCACATCACTGATATGTGTAAAACAACTAGGTACCATTTAATTCAAATTGGGAAATGTTCATAAGAGTTACAGATTACACAAACTATGCACTGTTCACATATTTCCTTTTAAAAAATGGCAAAGTTCCCACAAGCATTAATTTCAAGAAAAACTTTCTCGAATGTCACCAAAATAGGAGGTGCACATCAATGATATGTGCCAAACAACTTGGTAAAATTTTATTTAATTTGGGAAATATTCATAAGAGTTACAGATTACACAAACTATGCATAGTTCACATATTTCCTTTTAAAAAATGGCAAAGTTCCCACAAGCATTAATTTCAAGAAAAACTTTCTCGAATGTCACCAAAATAGGAGGTGCACATCAATGATATGTGCAAAACAACTGGGTAAAATTTTATTTAATTTGGGAAATGTTCATAAGAGTTACAGATTACACAAACTATGCACTATGTTTGGTCGGACGGACGTACGGACAGACGTTCCTTTCACTATATCCCCCGCTCTGCCGAGGCGAGGGGATAATAACTCACTTATTGATGAACTGTACTGAAAGTTTTCCATGAATGAATTTTTATCATGGAAGCTTTACAACAGTATTTCAGCATTAATGAACAAATGACATCAATATGCAAGTTAAAAAAAATTAAATGCTGATGTCAGGTATGTTGTGAAGACATGGCAAGCTTTAGTCTCAACAGGTGTCAGTCAGTGCATATACATACAACATTAATACAAACCTTTGTCTCCTCCAGTTCTGCCTCTGCTTTTTTCAGTTCCATTTCTGTAGTAGAATCTATCTTTATAACTTCGACAACCTCTACAATTAAACAAGATAATAATTCTATAATTTCAATACATCACAAGTTACATGTAATTTTGTTAATACATGTACACTAAAACCTGTGTATAAAGGCCATCCAAATGAAAAACAAAAGTGGCCTTTATGGGAAGGTGGCCCCTATACAAGTTCAATAATATGCATACATAGCAATTTGGATAAAATTTTACTGGTCTTTAAAAACAGGTACCGGTAGCTGTTCTAGAGAGGTGGCCTTTAAGTCAGGTTCGACTGTATTATTATGTTGCCAAATTTTTATCTATGATTTACAATGATCCCATTCTGTATTGATAGAGTTGGTTTTTTATTCTGCATCATTTACCACAAGATCTTAGCAAAAGGATTCCTGACTGTATACTACAGAAGGTAAAGCTAGTTCAGACTGCCTTACATGCCCCTTTTCTCATTTTTATCTAAAACTCTGCCATGGATCAACATTGCTAGGTGGTATTTCATTACTTTTCTTACAGGATTTACAAACAAAGTATGAAATAGACTTATGGCTTTATAAGAGCCAAAATTGTTAAAGGTGTTCCATCAAGTAAGCTACCTAAGACTACTACATACAAAACATTTATATTTCCCCAGGCCAAACAATGGAAACTACCTTAGATAAACATTTTACAACTACGGCATTGACAGTCACATATTTCTAAGGTAACTTACTACCAGAAATAATAGAAAGTATATGAGTTGGAACAAAAACAAAGAAAGCAGAGAAAAAACAAGACTTACCTGGTGTAACTGATGAAGTTTTACAGACACTATATGTGTTGGTAATGACAAGACATACCTGGTGTAACTGATGGAGTTTTATAGACACTATATGTGTTGGTAATGACAAGACATACCTGGTGTAACTGATGAAGTTTTACCGACACTATATGTGTTGGTAATGACAAGACATACCTGGTGTAACTGATGGAGTTTTACAGACACTATATGTGTTGGTAGTGACAAGACATACCTGGTGTAACTGATGGAGTTTTACAGACACAATATGTGTTGGCAGTGACAAGACATACCTGGTGTAACTGATGGAGTTTTACAGACACTATATGTGTTGGTAGTGACAAGACTTACCTACAGTAACTGATGGGAGTTTTAGACACTATATGAGTTGGTGGTGACAATACTAACCTGGTGTAACTGATGGGAGTTTTACAGACACTAAATGAGTTGGTGATGACCAGGGCTCAACAGTGTTGGCAAACGTTACATCAACCCAACCACCCCCCCACCCACCCCCCCACCCACGATCCGGAAGGGTTAGACTCCAACCCCCCCCCCCACTTCCCCCCAAAGAATCGGCAAAAGGGTACAACAAATGATCCCAATTCAAAAACCACGTGTTATGTAGTGATAATACTGTTGTTGGTAACCCGAAAAAGGTCGTATCTAGTCAGCTCTTTCATATAGAGATCGGGAAGTTATTAACTACAATCAGTCATGTGTAGGACCCTGAAATGTATATTCTCATAGAAACAATGTGACTGAGCCTGGTTTGATTGGGAACTTCTAGAAGTAGAAAAATCATGTGTCAAAATTGAGTTCCACCTTTTCCAATTGAACACCCCAGATAAACTCTTCAAAAGGAAAAGGGAAAAAATGTAAAAAAAAAAAAAAAAAAAGTCAATTTCCGTTATGGAGTTTTTGCTTTAAATAAAGGTTTAAATAGCTTTGAGGAAGATTTTATGAACCTTTCTCCAATGACAATGTGCATTTTTATTGTTTTTAAAAAGGCCAGTATTTTATGTGTAGTAAACAGCTGTATCCACTGAGTCATCCAAGTTTCCAATCACACCGGACTCAGGTGAAGCCACTAGTAATCAATTAACTTTTATGGTGTTGGGTAATTACCTGTGAATAGGGAAGTTCAATGAATCATGACACTGTCCTCAGTACTTTTAATTGTTTAAAAGCCGTCAATAAAGAATTTTTAATCAGATTTTGTCTTATTATTATCGTCGGGAAAAAGCAGATTCGGATTTTTTCAATCGGCTTTTTTGAAGTTTGAATCAATGTTTTTGCCAAAAATTGGTGTTTGTGAAGGCCTGGTGGTGACAAACTAACCTGGTGTAACTAGTGGAATTTTATGGACACTATATGAGTTGGTGGTGACAAGACTAACCTGGTGTAACTAATGGTGTTGGTGGCTTGTTATCAATTTCATCTCTTAATTCTTTATATTTGTTCTCTATCTCTCTTAGTTTATCTTCTAATGTTTTACATTTTTCTTCAGATCGAAGCTGAAATTAAATTGATATTTCTATGTTATATGTTAATGATGTTTTCTAAAATTAAAGTTTTGTTCTAAAATTCAATGTGTTGTGATACGATAACTACATCATGTATACATATTGGTATACAAAATAGCCATTAGACCATTGACGCTCACCTGAAAACAATGTATACTAAGCTTCATTTTGGCCAACTATAGCTTCTATCACAAAAATATATTTTCCCTATAATTTTACCTAGTGAACTACTTATTGACCCAACATGGCCCTTAGATCTCAAACTTGAGATAGCTTTTAAGAACAGGATCATTCTAAGCAAGTTTGATGAAGATTGGACTAAAATTGGGGCCTCACGAGTATTACAAAGGTTATTCTATAATTTAACTAACTGACCTACTTATTGACCCAACACTGCACTAACTGTTAACAACGGGATCATTCTGAGCATGTTTGATGACAACTGGACTAAAACTGGGGCCTCAGGAGTGTGAAAAAGGTTTTTCTGTAATGACCTTCTGACCTACTTATCCAACATGACCCATATACAAACTTGAGCTAGCTATTGTCAAGAGAATCATTCTGAGCATGTTTGATAAAGATTGGACTAAAATTGTGGCCTCTAGAGTGTTAACAATAAAAATGTTGATGCATGACACTTGATGGACAAAGACCAATCACAATTAAGTTCACTTGAGCACTTTGTGCTCAGGTGAGCTAAAAAGGAATAGAACTGAATTAAAATACTGTAAAAATGCAGAACCTTTTTTTTAATATTTCTTTAAACAAATTGGCAAAATTATAATGGTCTTTAAAAGAATTTCTAATACTTTTCAGACTTTTTCAATGCCAGCATGTTAAGTTCAGTACAAGTTATATGAATTACCGGGTAAAGAATGGAACAGAGTGGAGTAGTAAGTTTTATACCCTGTCAAGATTCTTTTAATTTTAACAAAGTGGTCAGTTTTTGGAATGGTGAAGGAAGTATTGTGCCCAAAGAAAACAACTGACTTTCAGTAAATGAAGTTAACAAACTGTCTCACACTAGTACCAGTATATATCCAGAGTGGAATTCAAACCTATGTGGTAAGAGGTATTTTTGATACCCTAAGACACCATTAAGACAATTTGGCCCCCAATTATCTATGGTCTCATTCAAGTTTCATATTATCCAAAGTCTAACAAGAAAATTACTTAGCAATCACTGACACAACAACAACAACAACAACAACAACAACAACAACAACAACAACCCCTTTCCTGTTGTGTATTAAAGTGAATAATCAACATAAAGAAAAGAAAAATGGGACTAAATGTAAAAATAATAGATTCTTAGATTGAATAAATATGAATCAACATGAATAATTTGGTCACCAATTTTAAAGCCAACATCCCCCTCCTTCGTACTGCAATTTTAGAACCATTTTTTAATGCTTTTTTCTCAAAAACAATCTGATTGTATTGTTATTTTTCATTACATAAAAAGTGCTTAAATGGTTTTTTAAATGCTTGATAATGTTTTGAGTAATGTCTGGATACAATAGTAACAATACAGAGCAAATTTTTGGGATTGTTTTGGCATTTTTGGAATACATTTCCTCTTTTGTCAGCCAATTTATTTAACATATTGATGTTTTATTGATATGCAGTAGATTTTTGACAATCTTAGGTCTTTGAAAACTAAGTATATGCACTATGTTTCCACAGCAAAACTGCTGTCAAAAAGTCTCAAAGACAGAAGCTGCTGTTTGAGACTTCACTTCCTATGTTTAAATTTTACTCTGGCATATCTTAATCTGATAAAAGGTTCCAGTTCAATTACTGAAGGTCAGTAGTTTTCTTTTGGCAGTTTGGTTTGCTCCACAACTTAGATGTTAAATTAGTATAAAAATCTTGACTGGAGTGTTAAACTCTCTTTTTCTACTCTAATCATTTTTAACATTGGCCTCATTACTATTAAAAAAATTAACTATTATATTGTGTTTAATATTAAAATGGAATTTAACAACTTATTTTAAAGAGTTTTTATACATTTGATATTTAATCTAACTTACCATGCTTTTTGTTTTTTCTTGTACTTCCATGTTAGCTTTTGATAGTTGTACTCTGAGGTTTTCAATCTCTTTAGTGTGTCTTTCTAGTGAGGTCTTTGTACTGTTAAGTTTCTGCAACAATTAAAACAAATATTTTATGGAATTAGTAAGGATATATTGATTTACCAAACATACTAGATTTTGATGCTGATATATAGTGGGGCCAAGTTAGTAGTGGCCCATGTATAATAGAGGAAATTTTAATCAGATTTTTTTATGCCTTTTTTCAGACTAAAAAATCTAGCAGTAAATAATTCTATTACATCTACTAACACCATAACTAGCCTAGTCCCATTACTTTTCTATCTTATTATCTTGTGATTTACAACCTTGTAAATCTAACACATCACCTTTTTGGTTTATTCTGGTAGTACAACAATTTAACAGAAAGGAAATAATACCAAAAATACTAAAACTTCCTCGGAAAGTAGCCCCATGGCCGAGGGATGAACTAAGTCTTTTGAGGTAATAAGTAATTGCTCCATCACTAAGCTATCAGATCAAGACCAATAAGTCTGGCAGTACATTAGCCTTATATCTAACACCACAAATAACTCAGCCCCGTTCACACCACAAGTTTTGTTGTAAAATTTTGTTGATCGTGATACATCCTCCAGTTTTACGACATCAATAATAAACTATTATTACATCATTTTTGTAGTAAGTCTTTAAAAAGTCACGTAAATAATGTAAAGATTTCAATGCCTTCTATATTATTTTGATGGTTAATTAAGAACATTTTTATATAGAGACAATGTAATGTAAAGAAACAAATGTTTGTGAGGGATTAAATTTAGCAAAAACCACAAAATTTAATGTCGGTAAAATGTTTATCTACAAAGGATGCTAACAGGATTAATTTTTTTAATTCCACAAAATTTTCTCCCAATAATTTTTTTTAATTGCAAAGCATCAAAATTTTAAGTTAATGAATATTAATGATTCTATAATATTTGCAATAAATTAACTTTATTCCTTACCCTTGTAACTTCTTCCAAATTTCTTCTTTTTTCTGAAAGTTCTTGTTGCCTTTTACCAACAGCTGTCATTAAATTTTTGAATTGTTTCTGACCTTTTCCATATGCTGAAAGTTTGAAACCATTAAAATAAATCATTTTTCATCTCCAAAAAATAAAAATCCATTATCAAAAGGCAAAGTTACTGATGTACTTGTATAGAAGTTTAAAATCATTTACTTTGTTCACTATCAGTATACTGGAATGTTATAAGTCTTCCAAACCAAATATGTCTCTAATTGGCTCAAAATACTTTCTGACAGTGCAATAATCAAAGAATCAGCTAAAAGTAGTGCCTTACTTGTTTTTTAAACTAATAAATAGTCAATGAAAATATCAGGTAAAAATCTGCAACAAAATAATAAATGGTTATGCACCTACTTTCTATATAACAAAATGTCAATACTGAAAACCCAATGACATCATTTGTTAAAAATAGTCAAGTTATAACAATTTATCCCAAACATGAGCAACCTATTTTTTAAATAAATTTTTAAGAAATGAACAAAACTACAAACATAAGACCTGGAGAAGCCAAACATCACATAAGTTTTTTTTTATTCTATTATCAATTTGGGAGAAGATGGATTTTTTTTTCTTTTTTTTTTTTTTAAAAAAAAAATCTGCACCCTTACAGATCACCCTGAACTAAATTTAGTAGCCATGGTAACCCTACAAATAAATCTGAATCTCTGGCACATATTTACATCTGACCAAATTTCATTGACATCTGTCCAGAATTTTCCAAACACAGCTAATTTTTTTTTTTTTTTTGTGAGTTTAATGACCTAATTGATTATAGAAGTATAGTAGTAAGGTTTTTTCTTGTGTCCGTACATACTCACCAATTTTATACATGTTGTTTTTGGTCCATTTAATGGCATCTTCAAATGTTCCTAAAATCATTTTTACTGCATTGTCCCATTTTATCTGATCTGCTAGAAGTTGTCGATCTAAAAATAAAATTACATAGATAAATTAAATACATATACCAATACTTCCTACAGTGTTCATCAGTGAACTATTCTATCTTAAACACATCTAAGATTCATATCAAACATTCTTTGCAGCCTGAAAAATTATGTGCTAACATTAAGTAGCTATCATCTAGTATTTTATATCTTAAACTTTAATCCAAGATTACCATGAATACTGTAATATCTTCCTGTACAAACTAACCTAATCACACAATTTTTACATTCGGAATTTTGTGAGAATTGTATGCAAATTAGTTTTTTTACAATATAAGTTATTTTAGGTCTGATATGAAAATTATTTCTAACCAATTTAATGAGAAATTTTCTTATGTAAGATGTCTTTAAAAATGTTCCATGTTTAATTTATATTAACTGCAGTAAAAGAGCAAGACTGAATTATTACTTGATTAAACAGTGTTTATGCCAAAGTAAGGAATAAAATGTATTTCAATTATATTGAAATGTCACCAGCTATTGGTGGAGTGGCAAACATTTGTACCTTTGCAGTGTGCTTTGGGACATTGGCAGCAAGTGTTGGCCTACCATGAAAACATGAAGCATAAATTTTTAAGGTCTCATCAAAGAACCCATTAACTTGAAAAAAATCCCCACCCTCCTCTCTCTCTCTCTCTCACTTTCTCTCTCTCATAATCTCTCTGTAACTTACCATCATATACAATATTGTTTTTATCTTTCAGTTTATCCCTAATCCTTTTAGCATTAGCTTCATTTCTGAAATATGAAATATCTATTATTAGACATTTAATTAAGATTCACAAATTGCTCTGTACTTGTGCTAACATCATGTTTCTTACCATTTCTGATACTCATGTGAAGATTCAATAGCAAGACCCGACATAAACAAGAAACCCAGGGGCCTTAATGCTCACCTGAGGATATGTTCCAAGCCTTCCACAGAAATACAACAGGCAATTACATTAATTTTAGTAATTACAGAAACTAACTTAATTTCCCCTAGATTGGACATTAATTAAACATGAAAATGTAAAAACTTTATTGCAAGTCAAGGTAAAAAATTATAAAAAATAAACTGGCATCAAATTTTAATTAAATGTATCCGAAATGGACTAACTACATTTTATTAGTGTGGATAGTTAAGGGTTATGGAAGTCAGCAAACTAGAAAAGAAAATGATTTCCAGGGGTATTAAATAAGCCAAAAAATAACACCTATAATTCAACTGATATTAGAATCATAGTGGATAAAAATATCCTTGTGATAAAGAAAACTACAGAATATTTTTGAAGTATTTACAATGACCGACCAGTGTACCAGTGAGGTATCCATCTCATTCTACTTTGTATTTAGAACATTTCTTTTTGTAGTACAAACTGAATTCTGATGCTAATGATATATGCTTACTCTTTTATAATGGCCCCTGTTTCTTTCAATAAATGTTTCCCAACATCAATAACTTTTTCACTGGCATCATTATACACATCAAGACCTTCCCTAAAAATAAAAAAGAAAAAAAGTTATAGTAACCATAGAGACAATATGTTATCAGTCTTAAACCTGAAAGTAAAATGCAACAAAATTCTAAAGTTTTTGCAAAACTTGGGGCTTCTCAAACCAATGAATCTTTGTTTTTGACACTTGAGAATTTTGATTTTTTGACTCCTGAGCATTAAAAAAAATCAATTGTGCTTATATGGTTTGATTTTTAAGATTTTGAAAAATGTCAACTTGACCATTTATGTTCTTAAAGCTGCATTAAGTTTTCCTATGAAAAAATTAAAACAGTGCTGATCTAATTAATGATGTTCCTAATGGAGAATGTAACATTTGATTCAACGATAAAAGCTCAAATAAATACAGAAATAACAATAATTTCCAAGCGAGATGTAGCCTGTGGGATGTAATTTTAGAACATGATAACATCATAAAAAGCCGGGTCATTTTAACACAACTTACAAAACAGTGAAATAGATAAATTAAACATAGAATTTCATTAAATTTGTCATTTGTGACCTTGTAAAGGATAAGTAATGCCATTGCAAATACATTTGGATATTAATGATGGACAATTAATGCAATTTGTCAGGTTTCACC
This sequence comes from Tegillarca granosa, assembly GCA_029721355.1. Classification (NCBI taxonomy): domain Eukaryota; kingdom Metazoa; phylum Mollusca; class Bivalvia; order Arcoida; family Arcidae; genus Tegillarca; species Tegillarca granosa. The sequence goes on along the minus strand of CM056597.1, from coordinate 7,993,478 downwards.
TTCGATTTATTGGAATTTTGGTACATCCATGCGCATGCTCCAAGCCAATAATAATCATCGTTAAACACTGACCAACCCGTTAGAGGATTCATTAATTTGAATGAAATTTTAAAAAATAAATCCCACGGATCGTGATCAGAGTTCATCTATTTTTTAAAAAATATATTTTTAGAAATCAAAAAAAAAAATAATAATAATAATAATGTTGCATAGTATAAGTATATATCTATCAGATTTTTAATCAAGTTGATGACACTCTGTAATCCTTGAGCATTTTGTAAAATTCAAGATGACATCCAATATGGCTGAAAAATAGGAAAATCATTGAAATATTTCCTTTTTTGTTTTGCATATTGAAAAAATGTCATTGAATTTGATAATTTTGGTAATATATCTCAAAGAAAATAAAACAAATACAATTTTAAGATATTTTATGTTATCTTTAATGAATTATACTTTAGAATTTAATCATTTTGCCGATGAAGTTATCCTTGACATCCAAAAAACAAAGTGCATGGTAACTTGCTTCTGGAACATCTACATCTTATGGTCGTACGTGGAAAATCACCAAAATTTCATGGTCCTACATAGACAATTACCAAAATTATCAAATTATCTGTAGAGATTTCTTCATGTCAGGTGTGATACGGTTGCCTGTTGCCATGGTATTGGTAAGAGTACAGTGATAAAATTTCTTCAGTCACATAAAGAATCTATCTCTCTCTTATGCTGGGAACCATGAATCTGCAATTGGGACAGTCATCAAGGAGTCAACTACATTTATTTTTGCTTGTTTCAACAAGCCTGACTGTGCATCTATGTCAAAGGCTCAACAGAAAGTCTGTGTAGCAAAAGTAGCAAAAACTCTGTTCCCTTCTACAAACATCAGGGTCATTTCAAGAAAATGTTAAACGTGCACATTTTCAAGCATGTATTTAGGAGCATGCCTTAGATACTGAACCACCTTCCATGGATTTCATTTGGATAAAGACTGGGGAAAAGTGCTGTCTTCCTGTTATGGTACCATCTGGAATCCAGTTAGCTCCTTCAAATATACTAAAGCTGATAAAGTGCTCATGCGTTGGTGATTCTCCATGTAAGACCATGATATGTAGATGTACTAGAAGCAAGTTACCATGCACTTTTTCTATATGGCTGTTAGGGTGAGCTTTATTGGCAAACCGACCATACATCTAAAGCATACTTTATTAAAGGTAACATGAAATATCTTAGAAAAAAATTCAACAATTTTCCTATTGTTCAGCCATATTGAATGCCATCTTGAATTGTATAAAATGCTCAAGGATTACAGAGGGTCATCAACTTGATTTAAGATCAAATACTATATTATACCTACTTATACCAAAACTAATTGTACCAAAGATGAAGTTCTTTCCAATCATAGAGAAGTTCTTTAGTTTTTCAGTATCAATTTTAAACAGGAAGAACTTGACCTTCACTATTTGTATTGGATTTCTTAAAAAATTCACAAAAATCCATACTATATTATACCTACTTATACCAAAACTAATTGTACCAAAGATGAAGTTCTTTCCAATCATAGAGAAGTTCTTTAGTTTTTCAGTATCAATTTTAAACAGGAAGAACTTGACCTTCACTATTTGTATTGGATTTCTTAAAAAATTCACAAAAATCCATACTATATTATACCTACTTATACCAAAACTAATTGTACCAAAGATGAAGTTCTTTCCAATCATAGAGAAGTTCTTTAGTTTTTCAGTATCAATTTTAAACAGGAAGAACTTGACCTTCACTATTTGTATTGGATTTGTTAAAAAATTCACAAAAATCCATAAAAAGGAAAGATATATAGCAGGTTCCTCTAAATACACTACTAAATCATTATCAGTATTTCTAAAACAAATTTTGACAGTGGCCTTCAGACTTATTCAGAAAAAGTCTATTCTACATCTGACATCAACCAAATGCGGATCCTCAAAAATTCTAAAGAACTACTTGACTATCTTGTTTCTAATACTCTATATTCGGTAAAAAGGATAAACACTTTTGATTTTTCTACCTTTTACACCATTATCCCTTATTCTAAATTGAAAAAACATCTAAAGCAAATCATTCACTTGTCATTCTTTTACAAAAACGATAAACCAAGATTTAAATATCTAGTGTTCAGATTCTGGTTTCTTTGTACAACACCATACAGACTGCAAACAAAAATATACTGAAGATACCTTCAACAAAATGCCAGAGTTTTTTAAAGAAAACATACTTGTTGTGTTTGGTAATATAATTTTCCAAAAAACAATCAGTACACCAATGGGCACAAACTGTGCACATTGACTTATATGAAGAAAGAAACAAAATAGCAAGCAAGAGTTTTCACAGAACCTTGTCAAATCTGGAGAGAAGACTGTCGCTAAAACATTCAACTACACACACAGATATATAGATGACGTTCTATCTCTAAATAATCCCATAGTTAGATAATATGTAAATGCCATCTATCCAAGTGAGCTTAAAATAATGGAAGACACGACAGATTCTTCATGTTCTGCTTTATATTTGGACTTATACCACAATTATGACAACCACAAAAGGTTACATATCAAGATATATGACAAACGTGAGAGGGTCTTCATTGGCAGAGTGGTCTAAAACATGCACTAACAGATCAGAGTGTCTTTTACTTCCTGCATTAGAATGCCACTCTGGTAGATCCTAGTGTGAAAAAGTTTGTCAGTTTGCTGACCGAAATCTGTTGCTTTTGCTGGGTACCCCACATTCTTTGACCATCCCAAAAGTGACTGCCTGGCATAAAATGAAAAAATCTTGAATGAGTCCCAAAAGTGACTGCCTGGCATAAATATAAATGAAAAAATCTTGACTGCGTCATAAAACATAATTACTCCACTTAACTAATGTGGCAAGCAAGTTTTGTTCAGGTAATGCAAAACTAGAAATATTTGCAGGCAGAAACTTTAGTGATTTTACATTGTATATATGTGTACTTATTTTGGCAGTTACTAGCTGGAGCAGGAGAGATAACTATCAATTTTGTAGTGAAAATTTGATTAAATATATAGTCATTTCTTGTGTTTAGTTCTGTTTGTGGTATTAAAAAATATAAAATGCATGCATGCCATGCATTTAATAAAATCAATGCAATATTGTCACTTTTAAATCTATAATATTAAAGTAACAGTTCAGTAATTACCAGTTTAGAAATTGATGATATTTATGCAAGCATTGACAGATATTTAGTGCAAATGGTAAACTTAATTCTCCAAATAGTCAAGTCAAAAAAAAAATAAAGAGAAAAATGTAATGCTTTCTCTCCTGAAATCACGATCAATAGAGCTAAAATGCTGTTGAAAATGGTGATTAAAAGGCTGTACAAACATTTTGTGCTTCAATGGAGAAAAACAACAATAGTATTAAGTACTATAAGATCCAAGGGCATGCATATCTACAAGAACAAAGTAAGACTTCCATACTCAAACTATGGTTAGCTTTATGTATCTTTTAAGATAGAAAAGTTAGTGATGTATAAATTTTCACAGTTGAGACAGAAATCCTGGGTGTCAATAGATCAGTATTATTTCTCATTAATCAGTATTTACGATCTGCTTTGTGCTAGTATACACTAATGTCAACCATCGGAGTGCTACTATACTTGCTCCAATTGTTGCAGAAAGACATAAAATACAAATTTGTCCATTATACCAGTTGTTAACCAACCGTTAGAGACCTATGGCAAGGAAAAACCATCTACAAACATGATTTGAGTTTTTTTTCTGCAAATTTTATGTATACACAATAGAAAGGTTTACTATGTTATGCATCAAAGTTTTCAATAAGTAGCTACAAAATTACATAGGGTAAATATCTTTGTTATGCAAATTAATGATCAATAATAAATGATAGACTTCTCTATGTAAAACTTTTATTTAGGTAACTAAGAAATAAGGTTATTATACACAGGTGGTTTTTATAAAGAGTTTGATGAAGCAAAATATCATTTAAACAGTACATGTAGTTGTAATAGACACGATAACAAATTTCACAATATATAATTGAAAAAAAACTTTGTTTTGCACTTAGTGTATATACAGTAACATATTGCTGTGAAAACTAAAATTACACTGGATTCTGACTCTAAGCAAAAAAATTGTTTATTAGTTTTCATATTCAAGGTATTGGAGATAACTAATTATAAGTTCAAGTTATTTAATTTTACTGTATGTTCACACTTATATATAAGAACAAATAAATTTGAAACTGAAAAATATTCAGTTGCAACAGTGAAGGCAGCCAAGAACATGGCAGTATACAGATTGGTGATATAACAGTCACCCAAGACATAGAAAACAACTAACTAGAACAACTGATCATAAAATCCCTGACATTTGATATACACTAAAGTAAAATGGCCAGTTGTGTGTCCTGTTTTCATTTATCATATATGGCCACATGGACACTTAATATAGTAATACCTGTATTGAAAGACTACCTATAAGATCTTATATATACAGTCTGTATAAACAGGTGATTTTTTTTAAAGATTTTTTTTTATTTTTTTGAAATATGAAGCAAATGGACTTTAAAACAATTATCTTAATAGAATATGGGTAGGGCTTTCCCACCTAATAAATTCTACACCAAATTTTTTCAAAAAAAAATTTTCACCAAAAGGTTCAAAATGGTCTAGCATCATATTTTTTGGCATTTTCAATTAAAACAAAAATTTTAGTGGAGGGTAAAAATGGAAGTCTTTTTAAGAAGCATGTGTACAATACACTTGTCTTTAAACACAGTTGGTATTTAAACTGTCAGAGCTAATCACTACAGCAGATTTTGATGTTCATTGTATTTTTTATTTTTTTGAACTTACATTACATCATTATAAATGTCTTCAAATTCTTTAACCATGGGTGCTGCTTTTTCGTCTGCTACTGGTATATCCTAAAATGAATATAGAATAGACTTTGTTTATCATATTCATTTTATGTTTAATTCAAAACCTTTTTTGGAAGAGGTCATCAGAGCCTCATAAGAAAACCTAAATAGTGATTGTGTTACAGATGGGCAAAAGGTAAAACCTATCAGTGAATAATACTTCAAGTTAGTTTGATTTAAACACATTTCTCACAACTTAAAAAGGCACTGACATAATATGTTTAGAAAGTTGTGTAAATATCCACAAAACTAAAGACATTTTCATATCTCCATATCATTTTTTCACATAAACACATCATCTGGTAAACCATAATAATATTTATAAGAATATGTCAGAAGATATTTAGCCTACATGTACCAGTTTGACTGGTACAGTACTAGACTATATTTAAAGGAGGTACCTAGGTTTAAATCTCTGTAAGAACTTGGTCCTGGAATTTTTACTTTTTCTATTTGTACTTGTTAGTTGATGTAAAACAAATAAAAGAAAGGAATGTAATGGTTAACACAGTACAATTATTTAACCACTTGTCTATATTCCTTACAGGAGATGTTGAGTTCACCAGGTTGAACCCTGTACTTTCAACCTTTTCCTTTCAGCATTATGTTTACCACAAATAATAATCAACACAAAAATATGTGGCAGAGATTGCTTTATTCACTAATTTTAAATCTGTAAATTTTACTAATATCTGTGCTGCTTTTATTCACAAATATATTTTGCAAAGAGATATTGTTTTTATCTAAACTTGCAGGAAATGTTTCACCTATCCAAACCACATCTAGTTCTGACATCATTTGTTGTCAATACTTACTGGTATCTATGCTGCTCCTATCCAAACCACATCTAGTTCTGACATCTCAATACTTACTGGTTTCTGTGCTGCTCCTATCCACACATCTAGTTCTGACATCATTTTTGTCAATTCTTACTGGTATCTGTGCTGCTCCGATCCACACATCTAGTTCTGACATCATTTGTTGCCAATACTTACAGGTATCTGTGCTGCTCCTATCCACACATCTGGTTCTGACATCATTTGTTGTCAATACTTACTGGTATCTGTGCTGCACCTATCCAAACCACATCTAGTTCTGACATCATTTGTTGTCAATACTTACAGGTATCTATACTGCTCCTAACCAAACAACATCTAGTTCTGACATCTCAATACTTACTGGTATCTGTGCTGCTCCTATATAAACCACATCTAGTTCTGACATCTCAATACTTACTGGTTTCTGTGCTGCTCCTATATAAACCACATCTAGTTCTGACATCTCAATACTTACTGGTATCTGTGCTGCTCCTATATAAACCACATCTAGTTCTGACATCTCAATACTTACTGGTATCTGTGCTGCTCCTATCCACACATCTAGTTCTGACATCATTAGTTGTCAATACTTACAGGTATCTATGCTGCTCCTATCAAAACCACATCTAGTTCTTACATCTCAATACTTACTGGTATCTGTGCTGCTCCTATCAACACATCTAGTTCTGACATCATTAGTTGTCAATACTTACAGGTATCTATGCTGCTCCTATCAAAACCACATCTAGTTCTGACATCATTTGTTGTCAATACTTACTGGTATCTGTGCTGCTCCTATCCACATATCTAGTTCTGACATCATTTGTTGTCAATACTTACAGGTATCTATGCTGCTCCTATCCACACATCTAGTTCTGACATCATTTGTTGTCAATACTTGCTGGTATCTGTGCTGCTCCTATCCACACATCTAGTTCTGACATCATTTGTTGTCAATACTAACTGGTATCTGTGCTGCTCCTATCAAACCACATCTAGTTCTGACATCATTTGTTGTCAATACTTACTGGTATCTGTGCTGCTCCTATCCACATATCTAGTTCTGACATTATTTGTTGTCAATACTTACTGGTATCTGTGCTGCTCCTATCCACATATCTCGTTCTGACATCATTTGTTGCCAATACTTACTGGTATCTGTGCTGCTCCTATCCACACATCTAGTTCTGACATTATTTGTTGTCAATACTCACTGGTATCTGTGCTGCTCCTATCCACATACCTCGTTCTGACATCATTTGTTGTCAATATTTACTGGTATCTGTGCTGCTCCTATCCACACATCTAGTTCTGACATCATTAGTTGTCAATACTTACAGGTATCTATGCTGCTCCAATCCACACATCTAGTTCTGACATCATTTGTTGTCAATACTTACTGGTATCTGTGCTGCTCCTATCCACATATCTAGTTCTGACATCATTTGTTGTCAATACTTACAGGTATCTATGCTGCTCCAATCCACACATCTAGTTCTGACATCATTTGTTGTCAATACTTACTGGTATCTGTGCTGCTCCTATCCAAACCACAGCTAGTTCTGACATCATTTGTTGTCAATACTTATTGGTTTCTGTGCTGCTCCTATCCACATATCTCGTTCTGACATCATTTGTTGTCAATACTTACTGGTATCTGTGCTGCTCATATCCACATATCTAGTTCTGACATCATTTGTTGTCAATTCTTACTGGTATCTGTGCTGCTCCTATCCAAACCACATCTAGTTCTGACATCATTTGTTGTCAATACTTACTGGTATCTGTGCTGCTCCTATCCACACATCTAGTTCTGACATTATTTGTTCTCGTATTTTACAATCTCTTTCATAGTTGTTCAATTTTTCTAAAAGGTTGTTCCTGTTTTGCATCTAGATAAAAAAAAAAAACATTAATTACAATCTGTAGATAGAAATGCAAAATTCTGATTTGTAACTCATAATAATACACCTACCAAGTATTGTTTAATACATGCATGTATTTAAAATTTGCATGCATTTGGAATTTAGTCCAGCAAAATGGTATTTTGAAGAAAGTTCAAGGCCCATAATTTCTTAAATATAAATGAATTTAAACTTGATCTTAACTTGTGGTAGATACACATAAACCATGTAACTTCAATATATTATCTGCAAGCATTTTTAAAAAGTCTGGAAAGCATGTGTGTAATAGAATAATGAATGGTTTGAATAAAAGGCAGGAAGAAAGTAAACCTAAATTCTTTTTATCAATGCAGGTAGGGGAGTAAACAAAAACTTGGTTAGTTGCTGGAAATAAATCTTGTCAACAAGAAATAGCCATGTAAGCAAAGTGTGGTCTGTCTGTCAGTAGTACATTAATGTACAAAACTGAGTGTTTTACACCATAACTGTAGAAAGTTTAGGGTCTTCAAGTCTTGTTTGAAATTCTTAATAGGTACTCAGACATGACTCCTGCAACTTGACACCAGAAAAAGACACTGCTCTTGGTTATTTCAAATGTTTAATTGTTTGATAACATCAGGTGTGGACTCTAGTCCCTAGTGTTATTTTCCCCGGAAATTACAAATTAATACTGTCACATGACAAAATCAACATACAAACATCACAAAGAATTGACTTCTGCCATGTAGGTCACAGAGGTCATACAACCTGCATACATAAATCTTGTTTATAATATCAAATTTGCATGTTCTTTGCTACTGAAGATATTTCTAGCACTAGTCTATTACACATAATAATACAGAACCTGCTTTCATAGTAAATATGTTTAGTACTTACTGTTTCTCTTCTAATTCTTGTATCAAATTCTAATGGTGGCAACTTAAGACCCTGCAATAATTAAATAAACAAAAGGACTACCTGAGATTAAATTGCATTTAATTCAATAGTTTGACCTAGTGATCTATTTGGGTATCTGTATATTTTTTACACATAAAACATATTCATACATGACCTAGCTTATTTCAAAACATTCTGAATTTCTGAGTAAGCTTGATGAAGGTTTTTGGTGTTTGTATGAATTGATGTAGTGATCTACTTATTGACCCAACATGACAGATATATAAACTTAGTTACAGACCTCAAGTAATTCTTAAACGACATAAAATGGCATGCATTACATGCGAGTTGGAAACATTCACATATCCCTCAAGTTTCACATTTTGTATTTCAGTATAACTGTTTCTTAATTGGAAGATTTGTTCAGATTTGTTATTGCAATAATTTTTATCATTTTCTAGGTTGGGCTGCTGACATATAAACTGGGCCCATAGATTTAAAAGATAAAGGGCCCTAAAAGTTGCCCTGAACAAAAAAGTTATGCTCAGTCCTGATTTTGTCAATAAAAATGATAACTGTTAATTAGAATTTTTTCCCTTTTTAGGTAATAATACTCTAAATAAATATATATAAAATGTAAGTTATTTACCTCATCTTCAAGTCCAATACCAATATCTGAATTTTCCAATGCCTGGTTAAAACAAAACATATACATAATAAACTTAATGAAAAATGTTTAACAGTGCCATCAATTCTTATAATAATGTTCAAAAAATAACTGTGCCACCTAACTTGTCATCACTGTATTTTTGAAGTCTTAATTTCAAACAATATATATTTAACATTTATATTACATGTATATATTCTGTTACACCATTTTTTCTATCTAGAAAACATATACAAGTCATTGGCAGTTTCAGCTTTGCTAATTTAACAGAAGAGTATGGCATAATGATGTTCTATGTCCCAGTCAAGATTTTTTCATTATACATCACACAACACACACACACACACACTCACACACACACACACAACACACACACACACACAGTAATATATTATACATAATACTCCAAAAGCACCAGGGTGGTTGATTACATCATTCAATTACTCCTGATCTAGCCAACATTTCTAACTTAGGAGAGACAAATACCCCGGCCCAAACCTCTCAGAAATGATTATTTTCAACATTTGGACACTGAAAAAAGATTTGTTGTTGTGACCTTGATTACTGACCTATAAACCTACATCTAGTATGAACATACAACATGTTCCTTTACATCCTTTAATTATTGTTTACAGAAGAGTGTGAAAATTAATGAGAAATAGATAGAATAAGTTTCATTAAAAATTCAGCTAAGACTAACATAACCCACTGAGCAGGGCAATATGTGTCTTTCAATGTCTATAATATAAGCAAGAATAACAAGAAGACATAGTCATTCAGATCCACGCTCTACTAACTTTCTAATTTCTACCAATAGTTTCAGTGATTACAACTTCTATTCAATATCATGTTAAACTTATAGAGTCTTTTGTTATCTTAGCAATGCCTTAAAGAGTCTTTTGTTATCTTAGCAATGACTTAAAAACTATAATGTTTTTAAATGACATTACATATTTTAATTAAAATATCAACAATATCCGTAAGTTGTAACCATTTTTCATCAGTAACACCCGAATAAAACTTGATTCTTTTTCTCGTGTTTTTTTTTTAATTTTTGTTGTTGATATTGTTGTTGTTGACATTGTATTCCATTGAATACAAAAGTAATTATAAGCTATTATAAGCTATTTAGGTTTAAATGCATATGTAAAATATATAACATCATTTTGAAAAACAGGAAATAATCAAAGAGAAAATTTGTTCATCATCATCATCATTATCATCATCATCATCTCATCATCATCAAAGAGACACGTTGTTGGTTGAAAAATTTCACATGTAATATGCTATTAATGAAAAAAAATATACATGTATATGTGACAATGTAATAATTACTATTATATATCACTAATTTTGCTCAATAATGATATTCATTATGTTCCACTGTATGAAAATCATCAAGAGCAAGTTTTTATCATCATCATCAGCAGCAGCATCAGCATTATCAACACCATCATCATCATCATCATCAAGAATATTCAACATCATCCCTAGCATAAATTCAACATCATCAGCAGCATACATCATCATTATTGTCATCAGCAGCAGTAGCATTATAATCGTCATCCCTTTTTTTAAATATTTGTATAATAATTGATAAATGTATATTTTTTTCAGAAAAATAAAATCCTACACCAAAAAACCCACCCAATATAAAGAACTCCATCAAAGATAACAGTAAATTGATAATAGCCACAAAAAAAAGAATTTTCTCAAACTTAGTATTTTCTTTTTAAAATTGACATATTTACCCCAAAAATACTGAACCACTTAAAAAACAATGTATATATGTTAAACTTCTTTTAATAATTACATGATACCTAGAGTTTCTTCAGAAAATCCTTTAAAATAAATAAGCAAGTTCATTTTCTCAAAATGTACATTTTTCATATAAAACATGCATTTTTACTAAGAAATACTAAAATTGCAGGTATTAAAATGTTGCAGAGAAATATGTAAACACTTTTGGAGTTATAGCACTATTTCTTTTTGGTATAAATTTATTATTATTAACTTGCTATTCTTAAATCATAATATCAAAACATGTAGCAAACTTTAACGCAAAAGGTTAACATTGTGTTATAGATGGGTTTTCTGGTCAATAAATTATGTAAAAACATATACACATGTTTCAAAATAAATTAGAATAATAATTTCTTTAAATCAGAATGAAAAATTCTGAAGAATTTAAACTGTTTGAAAAACTTTAACGGAAAAACTTAACATTGTACTTGTGATGGATGAATGGACTGAACCCTTTTCTATATCCCCTGCCAACTTCATTGGAACAGGGGATAATAAGAGGAGGTAAAATGCTATTGGAAATGTTAATTACTGGTGATAGTCAAGATCATATATTTGAGTAATGAAACATACAATTATAACAAGAGTTGCCAAAAGACCAGCAAAAAAGCCTGCCTTATAAAAAGTTAACCCTGCCTGCACATGTAGACAGTAAACTTTAAAAAAGTTAAACAAAAAACTTTAACAATGTATGGTGACAATTAAAACTGGATAATGACATTAATCCTCATGTGCTTTGTACAAGAGGGCTTAAAACACATTTTGTGTGAGCTCTCAGATTTATTTTTAACTCTTCCAATCAAGATAATGTAAATCACCTTTTTTCATGAGCACTTTTTTTCTGCGAAATTCATGTTACTACAATTTTTTGAAAAGTTGAAACACGACATAAAAACCTGTTTTATGTGTTATACATTTTTGCCTTTTGTGAAACCATACCAAAATTGAAAGGAATTAAATGAAATTAAAAAAGTTCTTGCATTTTCTACATTATGTCCTTATTTGGAACTCAAAAAGGCCATTACTCCTGAAAAATTCCATGCCTCATCTTCATTTTATAAAATGCACATCTTCATATGATTCCAATGACACATGCAAAATTTCAAAAAAAAAAATCAGTCTAAAACTGTGGGACAAGTTGCACCCACAAGAAAATCAAACACAAGATACCAGAAACTAGATACAATGAACCATACATCCAATTATGCAAATGTTAAAACAAGACATAAAAAAACTGTCACTTGTTGTAAATTCATACCAAATTTGAAAAAAATTAAATAAAAAACAAGAGGCCCATGGGCCTTAACGCTCACCTCAGATATGTCCAACCTGAGGATATATCCAAAATCAATTGCAAAAATACATACAATGTTCTAATATATATATGCCTATACAAAAAATTAATAGTTTTCGAGATAATAAACAATTTCAGTCCCTTTACGCAGCTATGACCTTGACCTTTGGACGTATGACCTTGAGCCATATATCAAAATGATCATTATATCAATATCTACAATATTCTAACATACAGTTTATACAAAAAGTTTATAGTTTTCAAGCTAATGCACAATTTTAGTATTTAAAAGCAAAAAAAAAAAAACATTTCAGGGGCAATAACTCCTACATGGATTATCCATAGGTACGAAACTTTGTACCTTGTTAAATTTTGTTATGCTATATATTTTAACAATATTTTGATAGTAAAGATCTCTTATAGTTTTGAAGAAAATCGCCTAAAACTGCATGAATCACAAACTAGGTCATGACCTTGATCCCATTTTGAGGGCTAATTAAAGAAAAGTCAAAACTGAAAACCTCATGTCAATACTTATTCATATAGTCAAGTAATACTAATTTTAAGCCATTTTACGAAATTTTTAAAATTAAACGCAAAAACTTGAACCTAATTATTCATAAGCTTAATTCCCTGGAGAAGCCAAATATCACATCAGATTTTTTCTCTCATCATCAATTTCAGAGATGAAAAATTTTTAAGTTTTTCGGACCCATAGGTCATCTTGACCTAGTTTTTGGAGCCATGATAACGTCATGAACAAATCTGAATTGCACCAACCTGTTTATGCATCTGACCAAGTTTCTTAAAATCTGCCCTGTAGTTTCAGAGGAGAAGTTGCAGATGATGATGATAACGACAATGACAACAACAACCACAGACAAATTTTGATCAGAAAAGCTCACTTGAGCCCTTGGCTCAGGTGAGCTAATGAAAAGTTTTTGCATTTTCTACATTATGTCCTTTTTTGACACTCTAAGGAACATATCTTCTGTAAAATTTCACACAGCATCTTCATTTTGCAAAATATGATATGATTCCATTCTTGCATGCCAAATTTGAAAACAACAGTAAAAAACTGTGGGACTAGTTTAACCTTCAAGCAGAATGGACAGATGGACAGACAACACCATACCATAATATGTCCCATATTGACAGGGGTATAAAAAAAAGGTACTACTGTTGAACAACAGACTACTAATTTTGTTTTGTTTGTTTGTTTGTTTTTTTTTTTTTTTTTTTTTTTTTTGAGCTGCAAGGTCCATTTCTGGATTAAAGACTGCCCAGGTTTTAATGTAACAAGCATTTAGTTACAGTTTCAAGGATTTACATGTTACCTGTTTGACCCTTTTATGTATATTCTGAACCTCCTCTGTGACCTCATTATGAACACGCTTCTTCCATCTTTTACTCAAGTTATCGACAATTTTTTGGACAGAAGGTGCTACAAAAAGAAAATTTTCTTTTCTTCTTGGTGATTCATCGTCATCACTAGATGTTTCAGAACCCGAAAAACGTCTTTGCCAGTGTGTTGGACTTCCACGAGATCGTGTTGGACTGACTGTCGGACTTCTATCTGGTGATATTGTTGGTATCTCAGGTTTCTGCATAATGCCATCAAAAGTATGGATAGGTTTACTTTTTGGTAATACATGTATATTTGATTTTTCCAAGTTCTGGGAAACACTTCCAGAAGGTTTCCAAATTCTTGTTTGTTCATCTTTTTTGGGGCCTAAAAACACTAAAGATTTAATAAGTTTTGCTGTTGTTGATCTAAATGTGAGATTTGAAGGTAATTCTAGTGTCTGTTTTTGTACTGGACTATTAACTGGGGAAAAAACCTGCTTTGAAGGTTTTTTGGGACAATGTTGGCTGCTGGTCTTGAAAATGAACTGAATGTTTTTTGGATCTTCTGTTTGAAGAAAACGCAGATTTATCTTTTCTTAAAATCTGAAACAAAAAAATATTTTTTAACAAAAAATATAAAACAAATCAAGCATATATATCTATATATATATATATATATATATATATATATATATATATATATATATATATATATATATATATATATATATATATATATATTTATATATATATATATACACACACATATTTGTTAGACATTTTCTGTATTTTCCTATTAATAGTTGGCTCTTGACATCAGTCATGTTGTTATATAGAAGAAAAAAGAAAACACAAACATATGAATTCTACTTTATGGAATTTGTTTAAATCATTGAAGTTCTTATTAATGCACTAATAGCACTGATTTCTTATTTAATATTTCTTTTACAAATTGAATGAAATTAATCTCTCTTATTGTTATTGAAGCACTGGACATTTTGTACATGTAACATGTTTTGCTATATAAACTAGATATAAATATGTTGTATCCAATTCTTCCAACTATCCCAAACAAAAGCTTTATAATATAGTTGAGAAATGGCAATTTAAAGGTTTTTTTAATAATTAGGTCAAACAATAAATAATAAATAAGGTCATGATTATGAACTTTGACCTTGGTTTCAAATATGAAAACAGTGCTACTATTCTACAGAAAATAAGAACCTTCACAGAAATATCATAACAAATAATTTTAAAAGTAGAAAACGCTCAAAAATTTGGCTTGTGTTTAGGATTCCAACAAATCAAAAAGTGTTCAATAAATAAAATTTAGAACTGGTTCAGAAGTAAAATGATCGAAGGAATCTAGTTAGTATTTATATTTTAAGAATTTATCTAAATTCCACTGATTTGGGTTGTTGTTTTAAAAAACAATTTTCAAATATACAGTTACCTCAAAAACAATGAATAACTTTTATCATGTTCCTTTCTGAATCTGGTTTGTAAATCACTGACTTCTTTAATTTTAAACATTTTCCACAAAAATGGTTATAGATAGGCAAAAACGTGATTTGAGTCATCTCAATTGTATAAATTTCAGAATTATGTCTGATTAAAATTTGATATAGAGGGTATACACTTCTTTATATTATTAAATGAAATACACCCCCACTACCACCCCCCCCCCAAAAAAAAAATTGTGAATTTGTTGTGCTAATCTTGACCAATTAGTGATGAACTAAATGCCAATGCAAATTTTTGTGTGAGTGTGTTGCAGTTTAAATACCACATGGTACCAATTTCCATTCTGTGATAACATATATCCATAGGTAATCAAAACTACCAAGTACTATTGATACCAATGGGTAATTATAAAAACTACCCATGGTTACCTATTGGAATAATGAACATAAGCAAAATCATGATCATCTTTCTGTTTTAAAGGTCAATTAAAGAAAAGAAATGAAAACTCTATGCCATTATCTGTTTATATACACTTATCAGAATATAAAAATTTGAAGGCAATTTACAGAATTATTGAAATTACCTATTTTTAAACCAAATTCAATGCAATGAACAAAAAGAAGTTTAGGGTGCTAAAGCAACTAAATATCACATTATATTTTATCTCAGCATGGGTTTTAAAGAAGATTTTTGACATTAAACTATTTCAGTATTCTGTGACCTTGACCTTTGATACCATTAATCCTTGATCTACGGTATATATGAAAATGGTTATATTAATACATGTACCTACAACATTCTTATAAAAATGCCTATAAAAAAAAAATTTGTTACTTTCCAAATATATTGGCAAATCTACCAATCTATCAGGAATTTTTTTCCTTTATGTACCTTGTCATTTCATTATCATTTAAGCCACTCTATACTACAAAAATGCGAGTTTATTTTAAAGCAAATCTTGTACTTTGTATGCAACAATTATATACTTAATGAGGAATTTCATCCAAGATTTTATAACTTGCCTTGATTTTGGATTCTGGTCTGGTAGGTGTTTCCAAGTCTTCATGGATACTGGACAGTGATGGAGGAACAACCAGACGCCCCTTAGAATCTATCAATTAAAGATATATCAACATTTTGACAATAAACCCCTTTATTAAATTTTAAACTCAAGACATTTTTTCTCTTCAAATTTTTAGTAAAAATAAATTTCTTACAATGGTTCTTTCCTTTTTTAGGTATTTTATACACAAGCTGAAAAAAATATTTCCAGAACATCTAAAATATTTTTACTTTTTATAATAAAAATACATATATACATACTGATAGAATTTCAAAACAAGAGCTCTGTCTAGAGGAGCATTATATGCCTGTGTTGTATCAAGTAGTAGTATTTGCCAAAAAAACAGGGAAATGCGTAAAACATGAACACATGTTTAGCCAAAACATTTACACCAATTTGTTATATCTTTACACACAATATATGTCACATACGAGGCAGGAAGTTTTGTGTTACACAGTACAGTATGTGATCTCATGTGCAATATATTGTGGTGATTGGTATATGTTTTTGTGACATTTAAACAAGATAGTGTCACATGTAAGGTAGAAGATATTAACTCCTATAGAACCAAATCTCTTCTATTGCCACCAGTTACCAGAGTTATATAGATTTATTAAATATATGACTAAACCTCATCAAACCAAACTGAACTCGAGAAATGCAGTAATGCAATGAGAAGATTGCATCTCAGAGGCAAAACTGCTTACAATGATGTCGAGGAACATAAGAAACATAATCTCACAGTGATCTTGTTTCTGTATAAGCCAATAAGGTTGCAAAGCATACAGTAATTTTGTTGAAATACCGGTATACCAAGTTTCATCAACAAAGTTGAAATATTCTTCAAAATACATTCAAAAGATATGCACATCTTCATATGATCCTGATAACCAATGCCAAATTTCATAACAATCAAGTTGCATCCACAAGACAATTTAACACAAGATACCAGAAACTTGACACAAAGAACCATAACTCCAATTCTGCAAAAAATTGAAATGTGACAAAAAAATAAAAAATAAAAAACATTGTAACTTGTCTTCATCTTGATATCCTCAAAAAGTCAAAAGATATGGACCAGACAAGAAATATGTGAACATACGGATGGACAACACCATATCATAATACATCCTGTTACACGGCCAGTTGCCAGTGTGCCCATTAACTCAAAAACTGACTTTGAATCCTGATACAGCTAGCACCTTAATAAAAAATAACCTTGCTAGCACCTTAATAAAAAATAACCTTGAGTGTGTCCTAATACAAGGCAGAACACACTTGCACACCTCTGTCATATACCAAACCTTGGAATTAAGATTAATCCTTAGCAATTAAAAATCTTTTCTCTAGTTGTTAATAGCAGAAAATGTCTGATACGATCTTAAACAACATTATAAACAACCAACTGCCTTTAACTAATTTAAGCTTTTCAGTTGCAGGTTTAGTGGTACGGGTTGGGATTCGTCTTATTTGTGTAGCTGTTTATACATGTATATTCATATGCATTTTACTTCTGACACCTCCAACATTTTTCTGTTCAATTTAGCTCACACTGCAACAATACGAGGAATTTTGTGCCATTTTTTTAATATTTGAAACTAATGATAGTGTTTTATAAACAAAGACATGTACAAATGTTAAGTGATATCAAATTAATCTTTGTGAAATATACAGGTATCAGTTAATTATCAAATAAAAAATGCATATTAATGCATAAGTGGACGAACATAGGGAGAAACCTTATTTTTGCACATGCATATCAACCTATAGCAGTCTAGTTCATAAATAAGAATTAAGGCAATGTATTCCTAGTGTCCTCAGTTATATTTTCAAGAAATGTTTAAAAAATTCAGCCTCAAATTGGAAGTGTCTGTGTCTTTTTTCATTTTTTTTTTTTAAAAAGACACAGTTGTACAGTGGAAAAAATTGTGTGCTCTGAGAGGAGAAAAACAGCATTCATGAAACATAATTCTTTTAATTCAATCTAAATTTCATCTTTTTTCATGCAAAAAAAAGAAAAAAAAAAAAAAAAAATGAATGTTATGTTATAAATTTCTCTTTCTTGTCTATTTTTGTTTCTAGCTTATGTTCACAATTTTATTTAAACCATTCACAACCAAAAATTATCAACATATTTTAATTAAAAAAATCTAGAGGCACCAAGGTGCAGAAACCGAGCTGCAAGTTCATAGTCTATATGTTGAATTTATTAGAATATGAATTTAATGTTTAAAAACAATTTCTAAGCCTAAGGCCCATAATTTTGCCAAAAATTAGTGTGAACCTGAACCAAACTAAATTTTATCTATACTTTATTATGGTAGACTTGTGTAACAGGAGGGAGAAAAATGCAGAGTCGGACCGGGATCGAACCCAGGACCTCCCGCACTAATAGGCGAGTTCTCTACCATCTGAGCTACCCAGACCACTACATTCCTCCCTGTTAAGAATTCTTGAGTTTCCCATGATCCTATTGGAAATCTCACCCCAAATTCCCTCAGATGGACTTTATATGGCCGCATATATTCAGTCCACCACTTTCAGCCCCCACACTGGCCACTAAACTGAAACAGGAGGGAGAAAAATGCAGGGTCAGACCGGGGATCGAATCAGGGACCTTCCACACTATAGGCGAGTGCTCTACCAACTGAGCTACCCAGACCGCTACACTTGCATACAGAATTTGAGCTTAATATCTGCCGGCACTAAGAAAAAAAATCCAGTAATTTCTACAACTCATCATGGTAGACTTGCATATCAAGTTTAAGTTCAATATCTGCAGGGGTTTATTATTATTATTATTATTACCGGGGTATTTAAATTTATTTTAAAGTCTGGAAAACTTAAAACTCAAAGAATTTTGAATTTTGAGAATTTTGGTAAAAATCAGTGAACCAGAACAAAGCTCAAACTTGGCCAGTAACTCATGATGGTAGACATGTACATGTAATGTGTGTATACCAAATTTGGGTTCAAATTTTTTTTTTTTTTTTTTTTTTTTTTTTTTTTTTTTTTTTTTTTTTGAATTCTTGCCGATTTATTATTTTTTTTGTAATGTATATTTTTATTGACATAGAATAATCAATGATGTAATTTACAAGCAATAGGAAAAACAATAAATATATCCATATAGCCAATAATGCAACCACAAAGATACCTATATAAATGAATAATATTAACTCTTATAAAAAGCATACAACATATATACATGTATATATATAAACGATACCAATATAAATGAATAATATTAACTCTTATAAAATTGAGTGATATATATTTATGGCAAGCAAATTGCACAATAATTCGAGAAACCTACATTTACGCCGTAAAACCTAGTTTTGCGGTCGTAAAACCTACTTTTACGATCGTAAAACCAGGTTTTGCGCCGTAAATCCTACTTTTGCGATCACAAAACCTAGTTTTACGAATTATTGTGCAATTTACGCCGTAAAACTAGGTTTAACGACCGTTAATTCAGGTTTTCAAGTTGAATTGCATTTGCGTTCGTAAATGTTAATTTACGGTGCAAATCCAGGTTTTACCACAATTATTGTGCATTTTTAAAGAAAATACATTTACGACCGTTAATAAAATTTACGATCGTAAAACCTGGTTTTACGAACATCAAATAAGTTAGCCAATGAGATTGCTCGTTACAAATGGCTTCGTGGCGCGCTAATTGATGTGTTGTTCAAAAATTAACAAAAATTAGAGTGCATGTGCATGTGTGTTATGACTAAAAAAACAGAAAGATAAGTAGAATATTTAAGCCATTATATATTCATGTTTTGATAACAGTACAATTAAAAATTCATTCAATATTTATTAACAAAAAAATTTATCAAGAAGCAAAAAAGATTAAATACAATTATGAAGATGCATCGCACTTCTGACACTTCTTATTCATTTTCGAAAACTATGCTTCATTAAAAGTTTATTAAAAATGCACAATTCAAAATATAAAATGTGTGATATACTTAAACTTATGTACGAGTTTGGTTTGTAGGGGGTGGATACGACGTGTTTTTTTTCTCCAAATGCTGAACGCATAATATGATATGGCGTTTTTAATAATACTTTTTTACGGGTTGTAATAAAAAAAATATTATTATTTAAAAGTTTTTATGTTAAAGAATTAGTACAAAATTAAACTATTTGACTGATTACAATCTTAATACTTTGTAGTTGTATTTTATTTTTTGAAATAAATAAATTAAAAAAAATAAATAAATAAATAAATAAATAAAAATAGGATATAAAATAAAATAAAATGAAATAAAATGAAATGAAATGAAGTATGTGTAGCTTTAAATTGAACCTAGTGAACACGAATATTCTTTCCCTTGTAACAACAAACTTGAATTGTTAGAAATAGCTATTATTATTATTATCATTATTATTATTATTATAATTTGGCTCAATCAGGTAAACTCGATGGGAATTGTAAGAATTTCAGAGATTTCGGCAAATCATTTTAGCACTAAAATTTATTAATCATTTATTTTTATTGACTTTTCGATATACAGTAGAGAAAATGTAGCAGTAAAATAGTGTATTAATGTGTCACATATCATAATTTAATGATATTTAAAGTATTTACAAATAAATACATTAAAATAAGTGTGACACCCTGCCTAAAACACATACAAGACACAATTTGATTGACAATCATTGTTTTAAATACAACGCCGAAAATAGAGAAATTTAAAAATACATATTTTACTACTTTTAAACATAAAATTCAAAATTGTTAGCTAAAAGAGATTGTGCAATAGATTAGCATAGAAATTCTACTGGCATTCCTATTTTCTGTTAAAGCAATGATAAAAAATTACTTATCCGAAAAATGAATCACTAACAAGGTTCTTCATCATGTAACTCATTCGAACAGGTCAATAATAAAGAAAGAAGTGTTTAAGATTTTGATATAACATGCCAGGTGTTAAGCTTGTATATAAATTCGAATGCATGGCTTCTTCGATTTTATGGCAGACTCCGCTAGATGAGGACATATTCACGTATCTACTTGTGCCGTAGAACAATACAGATTAATTGGAGACAATAACATAATTTACTAGTATTTACTAAATTTTACCGATGTCAAATTATTATCATTATTATTTCCTTTGGTCTTAAGTTCCACGTTATTGTTTTGTTAATGCTATACAATATCTTTATAATATCTTTAATTCACACGAATGAACAATGTTATATTTTACCCAAATAATTTAAAAAAAATATATTTTTATTATATTTTTAATACTTTAAAGTAGTTAATAGGTAATATCTATACAACCCGGCAGTGATTTTAAAACGGTTTTAATGTCGCTGATACAACCCAGTCAGAGATATGTAATATTCTATAATATATTATTACACAAACCCTAATACTAATAATTTTTATGGCCTTATTCGATTTTTTAAAAATTGCTTTATTTAGAAAATTTGTATATTATTCAATATATCGAATAATGATTTTGATCTTATATTTTTGACACATACACTTTATCCAATCAAATAAGGGGTTACATGGCATTAAAAACTATTAACCAATCAGATAACGTAAATGTTAATACTGTGCACAAGTATTAAGTAAATTATCATTTACGACGTAAAACTTGGTTTTGCGACTGATAATAAAATTAACGACCGTAAAAGTAGGTTTTACGGTGTTCATACACGTTCATACACATGATAACGTAAAACTAAGTTTTACAATGCAAATTGCACAAAAAATAAAAATATGCATTTGCGATCGCAAAACCTAGTTTTACGATCGTAAAACCTACATTTACGATAGTAAAACCTAGTTTTACGGCGTAAATTGCACAATAATTCGTAAAACTAGGTTTTGCGATCGCAAAAGTTGGTTTTACGGTGCAAAACCTGGTTTTACGACCGTAAAAGTAGGTTTTACGACCGCAAAACTAGGTTTTACGGCGTAAATGTAGGTTTCTCGAATTATTGTGCAATTTGCTTGCCATATATATTTATATATATATATACACACATACATACACACACACATATACATATACATGTAATCAATGTAATATAGTTGATGCTGACAGAGGAAAAGGGTGAAAATCAATTATCTAAACAACTGTCCAAAAGGTCTCCAAAATTGTTCAAACTCTTCAATTTCATTTGTTTTAATTGCTACATGGTTCTGAATAATAAAATGAGTTTGATAGTATGAAATAAATTCCTGAATGTTAAGTGTTTTTTCTTTAACTTTCATTCTAAAAATAAAGTTTCTGATCAAAATACATAAAAAGTTAATAGGTTTTGTTTCTTTGTTAAATTTTATAATTCCAAATATAGCTTCTTTTCCATTAATGTATAAATCTTTATGACATTTTGCTTTTATTAATTTTATTATTTCCATCCAAAAATCGTTTACAATGCAGCATTCCCAGAATAAATGAGTGGTTGTTTCACATAATTTTTTACAGAAGGTACATTTATCATCTTTTTTTATTTGTAACTTTTTTAAATAATTATTTGTGGTAAGTATTTTATTGTTTATTTTATATTGAAACCATTGTAAATATGAATTTCTAGTTGTATAAAAAGGGAGACAACTTATATTTTTCCATTCTTTTTCACTTAATAAAAATTCGTTTGTCCACTTCAAATCTTCCGTTTTACATCTTTTGAATTTGAGGAATAAACTATACATATCTTTACAACCCTTTTCTGACCTTTTTATAATTCCAAAGACGTGGAATAAATGGGCATATTAGTTCATTATTTTGCTTTTGAAATTTTCCTAAATTTGATTTTACTTTATTTATAATTCCTAAATATTCTAAAAAATTGGATTTTAACTTATACGTTTTTTGCAATTCCTCATAAGAATAAAAATGATAACTGTTCTTCATTAGATCGCTTATAAATATTACGCCTTGTTGTATCCAGTGTTTTGAAGATACTGTTTTTCTGTCAATTATAAACTCGGAATTATTCCAAATACTAGATTTTACATATTGAAACCATGTTTTACAACAGTCTATGCCATTTATCTCCGTGAACGCATGCAAAACTTGTTGCCAAAAATTATTTATTTCTTTTCTGGGAATGGTATTTGTTATTAGATTGTTCGGTGTGATCCCTACGTTTCTAATCAATTTATTTAATTTAGATTTTTGTGATATTATTCTGCGGATCCATGTTAGCTTTATCGCCTTAATAAAACTTTCAAGGTCAATCATTTTTAGTCCTCCCTGTAAATAATTTTGTATTGTTACTAAATGTTTAATTTTGTCTGGCTTTGAATTCCATATAAAATTAAAAAATAAGCTGTGTAAGTACTTAATAGTCTTTTTAGGGGGATCAGGGAGAGACAAAAATAAATAATTAAGTTTAGATATTACAAGTGTTTTAATAATAGTTATTCTTCCAAGTGGTGTGAGGTTCCTAGAAGACCATAATTTCAGGATCGATTCTATTTCTTTTATTCGTTTGTCATAATTTAAATTTACCATTTCGTCTAAATTTGTTGAAAAATTTATACCTAACAATGAAAAATATTCAGCATTAAATTCAAATTTGTATCTATGATTAAACGTTTCCCCACAAAACTTTTTACAACCTATCCAAACAGATTTACATTTAGATTCATTAATATTCAGACCAGATATTTTTGCAAAAAAATCTAAAACTCTTAAAGTTTCTTCTAAAGAAGACTTTGATCCATCTAAAATAAAGGTAGTATCATCTGCAAATTGAGACATTTTGTGTTCCTCGATGTCGATTGTGATTCCTTTTATACGCTTATTATTTTCGACTAGAATATTTAATATTTCTGCACATAATAAAAAAATATAGCTTGAAATCGGATCTCCCTGTCTAACTCCTCGTGATATTGAAAAAAAATCAGATATATGATTATTCTGTATTACTGCTGCTGTGATATTTGTGTAGAAGACTTTAATCCATTTTTTAATACTTTCACCGAAATTGAAAAAATTTAAAACTTCAAATAAAAACGGCCAGGCTACACTGTCATATGCTTTTTGAAAATCGATCAGAAACAACATCCCGGGGAGATCTTTTCGTTCTGTAAATTCCATAATATCATAAATAATTCTTATGTTTTCTCCAATGTATCGTCCGCTTAAGAAACCTGTTTGGTTTTTCGAAATTAAGTTACTTAGCACAAGTTTTAACCTATTAACTATACAGCCAGACGCTATTTTATATACAACATTTAAAAGGGATATGGGCCTCCAGTTATTTAAAAATTGTCTATCTTTATCACCTTTAGGTATACATGTTATAATCCCCGCTCTTTGAGTTATAGATAGTTGGCCTAAAGAATACCCGCAATTTATTGAACGTACAACAGTCTCCTATATCTTTCCAAAAAACTTTAAAAAATTCAGTTGTAAACCCATCAGATCCCGGACTTTTATTATTTTTCATTTTTTTTAAAGTATTAAGAGCTTCATTATAGGTAATTTCTCCTTCTATAGATTGTGCGTCTTTGTCTGATAATTTAGGTATATTCAAGTTTTTAAATTGTTCTTCAAGATTTACTGGTTCTATTTGTTTTTCTGAATATAAATTTTTATAAAATAATTTTACTTCTTTGAGAATTTCTTTTTGTTTATTTAATTCTGTGCCATCTTTCATTTTTATTTTTGTTATTGTCTTTGATATATAGTTTTTATTTTCAAGATTACAAAAAAAGTGAGACGGTTTTTCTCCTTCTAAAATCCATTGTGCTCTTGACCTTACTAAATTACCTTTAAGTTTTTCTTTCCTTATGTTTTCTAAATCATTTCTTTTTTTCAATAATGTCGTAATTTGTTTGAATATTATCAATATCTGTTTCGAATTTATTTATTTCTTCTATTAGTTGTTTTTCCTTTTTATCTATTTGTTTTTTTCTATAACTACTGTATGAAATTGTTTGCCCCCTAATTTCCATAAGTAAGGTTTCTAAAAATAATTGATCTGAAATTGTAAATTGAATTGATTTATTGTCAATGGTATTTATGTTTTTTAAGTTATAAATTGGTACACTATATTGAAGTTTAACTTTTGAAATGGTAGTTTTAATTTTTTCAAAGTATTTTTCATCTTCAAGTAAAATGTTATTAAGTTTCCATAAACCTCTGCCTAGAGTAAATTCATTTAATTTCATTGATAATATTACCATTGAATGGTCTGATCTATAGCTGGGGTCAATGTCTACTTTTGAAATTCTATTGATAAGAGAGTTGCTTATTAAAAAGAAATCCAATCTGGCTTGTTTAAATGGGTTTTTTCTACGCCATGTATATCTCCGTAGAGTTGGATACAAGTATCTGAACGGGTCTACTATACTAGTCTCATCTATTATTTCTAATAATTTATTTCTTGCTTTTGGTTTATTTATATTTTTGTAGTTATTTGTGTCTAATTCT
The DNA here is from genome assembly GCA_029721355.1 of Tegillarca granosa. Taxonomy (NCBI): domain Eukaryota; kingdom Metazoa; phylum Mollusca; class Bivalvia; order Arcoida; family Arcidae; genus Tegillarca; species Tegillarca granosa. The sequence goes on along the minus strand of CM056597.1, from coordinate 7,967,891 downwards.
GGTTTAAGAACAAGATTAAAGTCACCACATATTATAATATTTTTGTTATCAAACTTATTACAATTGATTTCTTTAAGATTACTATAAAAAGAGGGACTATCAGAATTTGGACCATTTATTGTTATTAGTGTTAACGGTTGTTTTTCTACTGTTATATTCAGAGCTAGGAGGTTACCATCTTCTTGTTTATATTGTGAAAGTATATTATACTCAAAATTATCTTTAAATAGTATACATACTCCCCTAGCAGCGGTATTATATGAACATGATACTATTTTACCACCCCACTGGGTTGAAATAAAATTTTCATCTTTTGGGCTGAAATGTACGTCTTGTAAACAATAAATATTAATATCCTTTGCCTTAAGAAAATTAAATACATCTCTTCTTTTATTTAAATCGCCAATTCCTCTACAGTTATAGGATAGTATTTTCAAAAACTGGTTATCAGTCATGTTGCTTTAGTATTATGTGGCTGATTAGTTGTTTACATTGGCAATATTTGACTTTGGATATTGTTTGGGCTTTGTATTTATCTATGTCATTTTTTAAGAGGTATAAAAAGAACAAAAATAAAAAAAGATAGAAGATACTAAAGAGAGGAAAGGGGAAGATATAGGGAAAGTGGGAGAGAATTAAATGGACTTCAAATATATGGAAAGAAGCCCTAGTGTGAACACCATCTATCCATGTCCATGTCCATGCGAGTTCAAATTTTTTGTTCAAATGCTTTTAGAAAAGTCTAAAAAACTAATGGTGCCACCTCAAGCTTTTGTATGCAAGTCTACCATAATGAGTTACAGATCAAGTTTGCGTCCAGTTCCCATAATTTTGCCAAAAATCAATGAACCGCAACGAAATCAAATTTAGTAGTCTGTAACCCATGATGGTAGACTTGTAAACCAAATCTGAATTCAATGTCTGCAAGCGTGTAGGAAAAAAGTCTAGAAAACTAATATTGTCGCCACCCGCATCCAAAAATTAATAGTCGATTACAACATCGTTGCAACTCGGCTAAAAATAATAATAATAACATTAACGATACATCTATCAAAAAATTAAGAAGTCAAAATGAAAGTAACCCACCCGGTAACTAGGCAATGCAAAGCGTAGATCTATAAATCTAATTTAGACCTACTAAATTACGTGTCAACTCATTAAACATTGACTGTTACCTTTTCGACGCATTTGAGGATTTAAGAACGGAAAAACAGTTATATATTCGTCGAATAAAGCTGCATTTTAGTTGTCTCATTTTTTGTAAACTTTTGCACGTGGTTTCAACAATCGCAACATATTGGCAGCTGACCTTTGACCTTAACAAGACTGATGAATCGTACTAGTAACTGGGTCGAGTCTGCAGTTTTGGAGTCTTTTACTTTGTGGTTTTTATTTTTCATTTCAACATTATTATCAAATCAGTTTTTGATTTAATTTTACATGATAATAGTCTTATTTCTGAAAACATTGTAAACGATGGAATATATAAAGTTATCAAAAAACTATTCAAATTCCCCTTCGTAAAAATGGAATGTTCTATCCATGTAAGGAAGCTCTCAACGGGGATCGGCGAAGGATTTTCACGTCACAGACATTTGGCACACATTTGTGTTCTTTGTCTCGCAGGAATTTGTTACTAAAAATAGATATCCTCAAATTTACATCAAAAGACAATAGCTAAATCTAATTTCACAAAATTATACATCTGTTAAAATAATTAAGGAAATAAGAAAAATAAAGAGAACTTTTAAATTTGTTAATTTGAATAGACGAGGGATTATTTTTTCAATCGCAAGGTCATGGGCTAAATAATCTCCGTAAACTGGTTCATTATGGTCGGCTTATTGAGATTGTGTACATACAATAATCAAGTCTGGGACCCATTAACTCATATCCGAGTACACAAAGTAGGTGATTGAATGGTCCAGCGTTAAAGTTGTATCGTAGTATACAGTCGTTAAGTCCCGTAGTCACGGAAAATAGGTGAGTATGACGATATAATGATGGATAAGCATGTTACTTGTTTTTACAAGTTTTGTTCACTGTTCTGTAGACAAATCGTTATGAGATAAAAATGATAGATGCTTCTTGAATCAGCTGCAGAGGAAATATCAGATTCATTGACATCTAAGTAACTTGTAAGTTGTGGTAACATTGTGATAGACCGAATATTGCTTATAAAAAACCTTTAATACTGAACGTAAGTTTAAGAATGTGCATGAATTTGACATACTTACTCAATATTTACATGTCATTCAACTCGCTTTTACCCATATTAAATACAAAATTACTGAAACTAAACTTACAATTCTCAGAGATCCAGATAACAGGACATGAATGTCTAAACATGCTCTGATTTTTTAAATCGTGTTTTTAAATAAAAAATTACCAAAAATGCCTTTAAAATATATCCTCAATAAATTTACTGTTCCACTATAAAACATAATATGATTTTGTTAACTTTGACTGCTTGTCCAACATGCTTCATAAAAAACATACTTCTTAAACTTTTTTTTTTACAGATTTTAAATGAAATAGACACAATATTCCATTCTGTTCTTGTACTTAAAGCTGCATTAAGTTTTCCAAGGAAAAAATTAAAACAGTGCTGATCTAATTAATGATGTTCCTAATCAACAATGTTACATTTGGTGCAACAATAAAAGCTCGAATAAATACAGAAACAACAATAATTTGCCAACGAGATGTAGCATGTGGGATCTAATATTAGAACATGGTTACATCATAAAAAAAACGGGTCATTTAAACACAACTTACAAAACGGTGAAATACGATAAATTAAAAAAGAACCTCATTGAATTTGTCATTTGTGCCTTAGTAAGAGATACATAACACCATTGCGAATACATCTGGATATTAATGATGGACAATTAATACAATTTGTCAGGTTTCACTTTCAATTTACTGGAGTTTGGGTACATTCGTGCACATGCTCCCAGTTCATAATGTTATCATCGATAAACATTGACCAACCGGTAAGAGGATTGCGTTTATTTACAGCTAAAAGGAATGAAATTTTAGAAAATGAATCTCATGGATCGTGATTAGAAGTTATCTATTTTTAAAAAATATATTTTTAGAAAATCTAAAAAAATCAGAAAATTGAAAAACTTAATGCAGCTTTAAATCATTAACTTTTTGAGGTCTTTATGAGTTGCAAATCATACTGAAATCATTCTCTTCAATGTGTACAAGCAGACAGGCACTGGTAATTTTTTAAAAGTTTTTGTTAAGTCCAACAGATTGAGAGAAATAGCTATATTAGACAATTCAGCAATCTGCTATGGAAATCAACCTTCATGATAAATCAAAAATTTTAAGAAATACACTGAATCTTATTAAAAATGTTGGGAACTTGCTCACAGATCACAATCCCCCTCATTGGCTTGATTCCAATCTTAGTGTGAGAAAATGTCAAGTCATGTATTTAAGATCAGTGGTTTTGTTTGTGCATTCTGGTTTCCTCCATCATTCCAGAGCTGGCCACCTGAGTATAAGTGAAAAGGTCTTAACTGGGCATAAAACTTCATTACTCAACTTGACTCTATGGCATTGTAAAAAGACTGACTGATAAAATTTAAAAACCAATTCTAGTCTAAGTATCTATATATAATTATAAAAAGATATTACTCTTTCCTTATATTTTGTTTTAAATTGTGTTTCAAATTGAATTTAAATTTTATATTTGTGTCATCCATTGGTGTAAAACATAAGTCAGCTCAAAGGATTTTGTTCTTCAGTGGTATTTTCACAACCAAAACAAATTTCTAGTAAAAATAGAATTAAAAAACAAAAAGTCCTGTAAATTTACACTGAGCAAATACAAGACATCAAGAAAAAGCTTAAACAGTATCACTTACTGTACAGAGTTTGTATTCAGCACTGTAACAACAGTTTTGTGAACTACCTGAAAGTGCTGGTTGATTAAACATAAGGCATACAAATGTGATAAGTTGAAGAGGTGATTGATTGATTGATTGAATTGGGTTTTCTGTCCCAGCAGGGGTTCAAAATTATATTTCACAATGATAGGTCCTGGACTTCTTGCCTTTATTTTTTAGTAAGTCCCAAATTAAGATTGGGAGGTCCCATGTCGGCAACATAATATCCATGTGTGCCAAAATCGAATAAACTTGTGTTGATCAACTTTGTTTATGTTCTTGATTAAAATACATGTTACAGTGTATATACATACAACTTGCAAACAATCAAGCGATGCTGTTGTCAAAGCATCTGTACATTAAATTTTCATTTCTGGAAATGATCAGACAACAACAACTTTGACAAATTGTAATTGATCAAGTGATTTTGAGACTGTTTTTAATACACAAAGGAATTGTATTTTAAAAATGTTTTAATACACCAAGGAAGTCTGTTCTAAAACAGCAAGTCCGTTCTATATTTTAAATTTTCAGACTGGATATGTTTTGAATATTATATTACAATGAACAGTAAATAAAATAGTATAACAAAATCATACATTTATTGGCATGGTCTGCTGAAGCTGTCACAAGTACAGGAAAATCACTTTGATGCAAAAGAAGGCATTTACAAAAAAATTTAAAAGGAAAAATAATTAAAAAAAAGAAAAAGAAAAATTATAGCAAGAGAAAAAGGAGTAGCTAATGAGCCTTCTTGTACAATTCTTATTTGGAGTTTTTATATATGTGTACTGACCAGGACTCCACAAATGCCGGTAAGGTCAATGGGCCGATAACACTATCGAGTTACGGCCCCTGATCCGCTAGAGGGATACTACTTCCGGGGAGTTCACACTTGTAAACAACTTGGTTGCTACGATCTTTTATCTATTAGATGTCTGGTGTTTCAGTGAAAATACATCGATTGTTTTATGTAAAATGGTCATATATATGAACTTTGAAGATTTTTTGTTATTAAAAGTGTTTTATTTTTATTTTCTCTACTTGTCATTTAAATCAAACAGTGTAAAAAAACCGATTTTTTGCGATCAGAGTTGATGTCTATGTTGACTTAGTTTTGACACTTGATCAGGTAATAGGGGAGGTCTTGACCTATGGAATTGAACATATATTGCATGCTTAAAACTTATACAAGATCGTCTCAGGTACAAGGATACAACCATTGATCTTTAATTAACATGTATATCGACGGGTGAATATACACATGTATTTGAAGATACATGTGTACATGTATATCCACACCTTGACATGGTCTAATATACACACTTGTCCCGACTTTCTATACATCAAAGGTTTTTATTTTCCCAAAATACCTTGAAAATTTTTGACACTTGTATATTTGATGGAAGGAAATTGTTAACAGTAAACAACCATAATTGATATTCAATTTGAGATAATCTGAACACATTTCACAGTCACTAAGAGCCCGTTTGAACAAATTTGATTTATGATTACGCAAGCCATGTAAAATCGTTGATAATATAACAATTCAAAAATAATTAAAAACGACTAATTATTTATCTTTGTATCAGTCATAATCACTTCGAGACCTTTTCTCTCTATCAGCCATAATCAATACGAGTCCTTTTCTCTCTATCACTCATAATCACTACGTTTTTTCTTGTCAGTCATAATCTCTACAATCCCTTTTCTCTCTATCACTCACAATTACTACGACTTTTTTCTCCATCACTAATAATTACTGTTTTCTCTCTATCACTTATAATCACTACAGGTCCTTTTCTCTCTATCAGTCATAATTAGGGCTGTCACGATTACCCAGGTACCCGATATACTGGTAGGTTAGATGCTGTAATCGGTTACAAAATCATTAACTTGGGTAACCGACGATATACTGCTATCAGTGCACATTCGATGTATCTTGGTAAATTTAGGATCAACAGTGACACGACTGTAAGTTCAGCGAGTTTTTACAATGAAAATAAACAAATAAAAACAAAGTATTCTTTCATTTGTTCAAATGTATTGGCTCCGAAAATTCTACTTTCTTAACCGAACGCGTATGCTGTCTTTCCGGGATTCTGAAAAACAATGCCTGCGACAATTTGGAAATTCTTCAAACTGTCAGAAGACAAAAGGAAACGATATGTAATCTATGTCAGAATTTCTGGGCTCCTCAAACGCCGGTAAGGTCAATCAGCGGTAGGCAAATCGGTAGGGTACATCAACCCCCCCCCCCCCCCCCCCCCCCCACCCCCCCACCCCCATGTTTTATTTGTCAATTTAAGAGTTTAGTAACAAAACTGTTATTTTTCTTTTTCATAATTTTGGGCATTACACTACTAAATTTCACAATTACCAGGGCCCTCAGAACCATTTACAAAGAAATGATAGACATTTCTGGTCAAAAATTAATGGAACGTTTCTGTCATTAAATTATAAGATATCATATATACATCACATAAATAACTACTGGTATCACATTTTTAATGAGTGTTTTGACATCTAACATTGTTATACCACCTAATACATAAATGTATGTAGACCTTCATTAGAACATGATATAAAATTAATGACGTTAAACATCATACATTTGGATTTTCTGATTCTAATTCTGACAGTGTCTGGTATACTTCTGTGGTACTGACGTTGATTTTATCAGGTAGATGTGGCAACAGGGTAGATCAGGCCTTTATCATACAGATACTAGATGTCTCTAAAATCCTTAATTTTAAGAAATATAAGCAGTCAGTTTTCTGAAAATTGTGGATTTATATATTTATATAACTCATTTTTATAGCATTTTTTCATAAATCTGCTAAAATACATTAAAGAACTTCCCAGAAATTAATAGCCAGTGTTGATTTTAGCTACCAGGAATGTAAACATTAAATTTTGGAAAAATCTTTTTTATGATCCATTGTTGTTAGACCAATAACTTTTGTATTTATCCGTTCTTCTTGTCCATGAATTATAATTACAATTAGCTTTTTGATCTACCAAAGATCTTATTTTAGAACATTAATCACATGATCATGTCAACAAACACAGCAAAAGAGCATGTATTAAGACCAATGCGGCTACTTTGTCATATGTATCCAAGCCAAACTGCGGTTTTACAGCCATTCTCCATCTAAACCTTGCCAATTTAAATCCTTGGATTCAGATTGTTCCAGTTGGCCTTTGTTCTTTTCTTTGCAGAATCTGTTGTTTTTCTCCCATGAGCACTTTGCAGAATATGTTTTCGTTCTCACAGCAACATATTTTTTTTGCTGATGCCATTGTTTACATGCAAGTAGAACTTCTGTGCATGCTCCAAGTTTATAATTAACATTTTATTGAGTTGCCCCAAGCTTTTAAGATTTTTTTTATAATTTATTATCAGCTCACAGGAGTGAACCTTAGAAACTGAATGGCCAAAATCATAATAAAAATCAATTCATATTTTTGAAAAAAAAATTTTAGAATTTTTTTTTCAATAATTGGTAAACTTAATGCAACTTTAAAATAATGTATTTATAAGAATATTTAAAATAAAATACATGTAATAATAATAGTAATTGTAATAATAATAATTTGAATATCAAAAAAGTAAATCTTGTTATTTGCGGACCATATTTTGGTTGAAAATCACATTCTCAGATCTAAAAAGTACATTCTTTGTGGCTGTTGCATATAGTGGACTCCTCCTGATGTGCATATTATAAAAGGGAATTTTTGAATCTTGAAATCAATGAATTTTTTTTTTTAATATTTAATGAAAATAAAATAATTGAACTGTTTTAAAATGAATTGCATTCATATTAACATTAAAATCATTTTAATTGTTCAATTGTTTTATTATGATTATGTTAATACTGCAAAATGACATACCTGTATTAAAGACCAGTTGGCCTCATGTGAAATATTTGGATTGTTATTGTTTAAGATGCAAAGCCAGACAACTCAAAACAGACCTGTAGTATTAACTTATGGAGCACTTCAGTGCAATAGATTTTGTTACCTCTGTGAATAAAAAATACATTTATAACTTGATTTATTTGTTTTCCTAGATCTTAGTGCAAATGTTGTCTTACAAGTGTATGATCAATATCTAAGTTAATGATATAAAAGATGAAATTTTAAGATTATGTCTTGTCATAATTTGTTGTGAAGGTGACTTTACACGTGACATTTTTGAATTTTGCCATCATTAATTTCTTACATGTATATTGATCAGAAATGTATATGTTGCTAAGAGGTTTAATTGATGGTTTACTTGTTGCCAGGGAACATAAGCTTTTTACCCCTCATTTTATTCCTTTTCCTGATTAATAAATTTATTAGTATCAAGCAATTAAAAATTTGTTTGATACATGTAACTGTTTGAAGCTTATAGGTGGTCTTTGCAAAAATTTGCAATATGAAAAAGTCTAAATAACTCTGTAAAAATATGATCGTGGGCTATGAAAAACTAACTAGATAATATATCTGAGTGAATTCTTGAATAAGTTTTCATGAAATTTTGTTAAGAAATAAAGGTTTTGATATGCTGACAAAACAAATTAAATGTTATTATCTAAGAGCAGTTACAATACAAATCTATATGTTTACAATCCAAATCAAATTCTCTGTAATAAACTATTTGACGAGTGATTCGATCTATCACAGCATAGACTGAAAGCTTCACGTGGGACCTTTCCTATTCTGACGTCATGGTTTTGCATCATGGGAAAGTATGAATACATTGGTAACTGTCAGAGTACAGGTGGGCGGAGCAAACCCAGTTTGATGCAGTTGAACCTGTTCGGTATTCACAAGGAATTTCCACGAAAATCACGAATGAATTAATCAAAATTCAAACATTTGTAAGTTGTAAGCTACAGATTTTATATATAAGCATTAAACTTTATTTGTAATCGATCTATGATGGTTAAGATGGAATGGCTCTCGCGCTAATTTGTCATAACTGCTTCACGGTTTATTCAAATTAGCGCGAGAGCCATCGATCTAAACTATCATAGATTGATTACAAACAAAGTTTAATGCTTAAATGTCATTGCAGGTTATATAAAACATGAAATTATCTGAGTGTTTCATATTAAATTTTTGTATCAAGTTTGATGAAATGATTTTCAAAAACAAATTTGTTAAGTGCTGACTAAAAACTTTAAGATGAACAAATGCCATAAATCTCTAAATAATAGAGCACAAGTTATAAAACATAATTTAATATATTATACTCGGATATTATACTTTATTCTTGCATCAAAATTCTTTCTAGAAATAAAAATGCTAGACCACTAATAAAACAGATCCAAGTAAAATCTGCTAAGAGATTTACTGAATGTTAATAGGAGAGTTGGGCTATGAAACATAAATTTGTTCAATTTGGACATGGGCTGGTATTTTGTGTTCTATTATTGTTATATAACTATACTAATCGGTAATCCTTGTATCAAGTTTCATAAAAAAAAATTGTTCAGAAATAAATTGTTATAGAAATGACAAAAAGTGAATGAATTAACAAAATGAATGTTCGTACATGTGAGCCAAATCCTATTTCCCCTCTCCAAAAATTGTTTCTGAGGAGTTTAGAAATAATTTAAGAACTTGATTTAAAACAAGGTTTCAGTAAAAAAATAAATAAATAAATAAAACCTGTAGCATCACCCAGAAACCAAATTCAGGACTGATTTTAAAATGGAAGGAAAGGCTTTACATGTATTGAAAAGTGTTCCAACAACTGATTATTGAGTCTGGAAATAAGTCAAAATTGTGGTATATAGGAGACTAATACAGGGTTAGAATTTCAGATTTTTTTTCCCACTTGCAAATTTTTGCAAGTGACTTTCTTGTGAACTCGCAAAATGAAAAATCAACTCGCAATTTTTTTTTTAAATTTTATTTATTTATTTATTTATTTATTTATTTATTTATTTATTAGCTCACCTGAGCTGAAAGCTCAGAAATAGTAAAAAGCTTTAAAAATCTTCTCCTCTGAATCTACAAAAGATATACCTTAGTTATTTCATTTATAACATCCTTAGGTCATCTATTTTCAGATTTGCACAAATGATAGCCATGGGGCCCAAAATGGGGAAATTGTAAGGCACTGATTGGGGAAATTGCTAGAAATTATATATTTGTCACTATATCTTCAAAACTAACATTTTTATACGCCCGTCATATGACGGGACGTATTATGTTACGGTGCTGTCCGTCCGGGCGGGCGGGCGTCTGTTAACAATTTGTATTCCGTTCAATAGAGACCACAAACATTTATGGATTATAATGAAATTTGGTATACAGCTTTACCATGGTAATACCTTGTGCAAGTTTGAATTACAACTTTTTCGGATTATTTTTGGAGGAGTTATGCCCCTTTTTTAACTTAGAAATTTTTGTATGTATGACCATGTGGTTTCCGATCATCAGAGCCTACAACTATTTATGGATTCAAATGAAATTTGGTATACACATTTATGATGTTATTATCTGGTGCAAGTTCGAATTACAACTTTTTCAGATTATTTTTGGAGGAGTTATGCCCCTTTTTTAACTTAAAACACCTTTTTATCATACTGCACAGATCACGACAACAGTTCAAATTATAATTAAGCTTTATAGATATAAATTATTTCAGGTTGGTTAAAAAAAAAGGTTCTTAAAACATTTCAGACAAAAAATGTATTTGTTTCCTAAAATCTTCCTGCATGCAATGCTTAACACATGAAAACACTGCCATGACCTAACATTATATTTTAAACTTCTTCCTTCCTGGAAATGAATATGAATTATATAGCAGTCTACCACTATCCATTTAGCAATATATTTTTACATACATATATCCTAGTTGTACTTATACTTCTCAGTAAAGAATGGAACAATCTAGAGGATTAGTGACGAATTCATTCGGAACATCCTCTGGATGTGAAATGATAAAGGCGACAACTTTCTCCTTTTTAGCAGCATATATTTGCATCTTGGGGACCTTGAAAACTCCTCGATAGATTTTGCTAAAAATTTCTGAGGTTATGGAGTCTAATGTGATCTAGCTATCTAACTTGGTGAAATTTTTGGGAAAAATCAGTATCATACTTAATTTTGGGGTCAAACATGCAAAAAATGAATTTTTCCAAAAAACAATTACGTTTACACACTCCTGTTCAATAACAGTTCATTGTACGAAAAAGTCGTCCATTGAGCGAAAAATGTTTAAGATCTGACGGAAAAGACGGTATTTTTATATTTTTTCTATCTTTTACATAAAATCCACAATAACTGTTTAAAGTCGGCGCTATCATCCAAAAACAATTTAACGTACCGTTTTGAATTCGTACCCATATTAAAGTAACCAATTCTTTACCAAATTATTGGTAGGTTTGGCACTTATCCGTTAGGTCTGTGTCAAACTTTTGAGTGGCAAGTTCTGTGGATGAGCTCTACTGATAGAAATCCTCTAGATTGTTCCATTCTTTCCCGCGAAACCCCTAAAGGTGTCGCCACACTAGTAAATAGTACTACTCGATCAATATAACATGGGCGTATAATGCTACGCTCGGCGGTGCTCTTGTTTTGTATAGGCATGTATATAAGAATAATGTAGGTATTGACATGACAATCATTTGATGTATGGTTCAAGGTCATATGTTGAAAGGTCAAGGTCACAGCTGCAAAAGAAGATTTAAATTGCCAATTATCTTGAAAACTATTAACTTTTTGTATAGGCATGTATATAAGAATATTGTAGGTTTTGCAACAACGATCATTTTGATATATGGTTCAAGGTCATATATTGAAAGGTCAAGGTCACAGCTGCAAAAGAATACTTAAATTGCTAATTATCTTGAAAACTATCAACTTTTTGTATAGGCATGTATATTAGACTATTGTAGGTATTGACATGACGATTATTTTGATATATGGTTCAAGGTCATATGTTGAAAGGTCAAGGTCACAGCTGCAAAAGAAGACTTAAAATTGCTAATTATCTTGAAAACTATTAACTTTTTGTATAGGCATGTATATTAGAATATTGTAGGTATTGACATGACGGTCATTTTGTTATAGGGTTCAAGGTTATATGTTGAAAGGTCAAGGTCATATCAACATAGGGATACTAAAATTATTAATTATCTTGAAAAGTATTAATTGCATGCATAGGCATGTATATTAGAATATTGTAGGTATTGACATGACAATCATATATGGTTTGAAGTCATTTATGTTCAAAGTCAAGGACATAGCTGCATAATTATACTGAAATTGATTAATGATTGCACTACAGTTACTTCATGCATATTTTATAAGGTACAGTCTAACTTGTGTTAGCGGCCACTTGTATAAAGCGGCCACTTGTCTATAACGGCCATATCTTATTCCCCCCGATGAATTTTGTTCTTTATTTCACCTCTATAAAGCGGTCACTGTCTTATGCGGCCAGAGGCCACCATTTTTCTGACCCCAAGCTTCAACAGAACTGTCTATAGTGGCCATTTGCAATGTTTACAAAACTTCGTCAGTTTCCGGAAATTTCCGGAACCAGTCGACATAAAACAAAAAAAATGCAACACTGTTTATATGTGTCTAAGCGGCCATATTGGGTAAAGCTTATATCCCGATAAGACATTGACATTTTTTCAATTTTATAACATGCAGTAATATTTAATGTTTGTTCTTTATGTCATAGTAAACGGAATGCATTGACTTTAGAACAGCGAGTAGAAAATAAATTGTTTAATAAAATTGTATAGGAGAAATTAAGTACTAGGAAACTCCTGGAAGTTATGGTGTTGGACGAACCCAAATCAAAGCTGTGTTATCAGACTATGAAGCAAATGTATCTTGGGAAATAAACCAGTTGTGCTGTTTTACCGCTAACGGACATTAATTTCGTTAGTTTGGAAATCGTACAACGATGTAACAACTTCCTTTGAAGTCTGAATTAGCAAGAGTGTGATATTGGTCTGAAGTGACCTAATTATGTTTGTATAGGTGTAAGGAAGCGTGATAAGAATAATACTTCACTATGCAACACCCCTATAACTAGCAAAAAAAATAGAGAGAATAGATCATGTAGACATATGAATGTTGCCAGGCCGGTGTGGTGCAAAGGATTTGTAAATTTCTGAAGATGTTGATTAAATTGATGTTAAAAAATTTTTTTTTCTTGGTTAATCTCAAGTTATAAAAAAAACAATTTCTAACAATATGGTTAGCTATATTCAGTTTAATTTTGGTACTAAAATGAACAAAAAAGAACGGTTCAGATAATAATTTTTGACGATCGTTGATCAGAGAACTTGTCTATAAAGGCCACCTGTCTATAAAGGCCACTTTTGCCGTATCCCTTGAGTGGCCTTTATAGACAGGTTTCACTGTACTTATAAATGAAAAGTTAATGGATATATTTCTGATTAAGTTTTGTGGGAGTTCTTAACTTGAGAAAACTTTTAAAGTTTCTGTACTTAATATATTGTCTATTGCACTTTACAAACAATATTAGACATATCTTCAGGTGAGCGTTAAGGCCCATGGGCCTCTTGTTTATTTTTGAGTATATTTTACATTGAAATGTAAAAGAACGTTAAGAAAATTCAGTTAATTGGATGAAAAAAAATGTAACTATTAATTTGTTTTTATTCAACAGTCAGCAGTTTTTTTTTACAATATTGACAAGTCAATACACTTCGCGTAACTAGACATGGCGTGATACAGGAAAAATCGTAATTTTAAACACAACAATATTTTATTAACTCACAGTAGATGACATTGGTGATGGTGCATAATTTTTGCAGGTCTTGCAAATTATTTCATTGACCATTCTGTTTTCGCCGGTTTTCATGTCCAGATCAATATTTAAATCTTTCATCCATTTTTTTACGTTTTTTTCTGCCGCGGTGTAAACTGACTTTTTTTTTTAATTATCTCTATTATCGAAAGATGTCTTTGCCATTTTACTACATGATGCAGAAGGTTCTACCTGATCTTTAGCCGCAGGCTGCTGCTTCAAATACTTGTCCATTGGGTTAAAATTCAGTTGCAGACAACCGGAAAACACTCAAAATATACAAGTACAAGATGATGCGCGTGCACAACACGTTGTTCCTACTTTCGTTTATAAGTTAAACATGGCTGCCAAAAACGACCTGCAAAATTTTGAGAGTTTAAGAAAATATAACTCGCTATTTCAAAACTTCACTTGCATTATGCAAGTATGCGAGCTGAAATTCGAACCCTGTAATAGAAAGGAACCAGTCCTTCCTAAAAGTTACTACCAGTAGTTTGCCCTGTAAGACTTTGCTGTTATTTCCAGCACTGATTATTGATCAATAGTTTTAGGCTTGATAGATAATAATGATTTCATGTGTGACCACAGTGACTCAATCTAGCCTCTAAGATGATTGCCATTTGATTTTAAGCAATTTCATATACTAGTAATATAGTAGTATTTAAAGGGGTTTTACAATGAGTTTCTCATTCCCTGGTTATTATATTAGCAGAAAATGTTAATTAGATGCTAATATACTGTAGCAGATTCTTTAAAAAAAAATTTTTTTCTCTCTCTGAAGCTGTTGGGCAAAATTAAACAGAATTAATGTGAGAGGTGTCTAGTTTGATTTAAATGTTGTTCAACATCACATCAGCAATTTTTCAGTCATAAGTAACAAGAGCAAGTTAATTAAACACCAAGGATTAATTTAAGAACAAGCCCCTGTTTCACAATCATTCATTAACTAAGATTTTCCTTAACTTAAATTTAGCACATTTTAGCAATCTTTTATTCAAATACAAAAACAGATAAACCCTTGTGATAAACTAAATACAGATGTAACAAAGTGATCTTCAAAATGACACCTTAAATTCCTGAATATCTGAATAATTAACTGAATTATCAGAATTTCAAATGTACCAGTTGTAAGTCGAGAAAATCTTAGTTAAGGAATGATTGTAAAACCAGGACCAAAATCTTAAATGTGTGAGATGTGCAATTGTGGTTTTTGGTCCGCCTTGTAGTAATACACAATCTGCGACTTTGTTTAGTCTAACAGACAAGCATACAACAAACCCAGTCACTGACACTAGATAAACAAGTCAATACTTTGTTCTAAATTTGGCCAATTCTTTAAAAATCTACTGTGCAAATATTACCTTTTAAATTATGGCCTATGATACCTCGTCCTTTTAGAGTCTTTCTCTCTCAATCTGGAACAAATGCTTATAAAATATTGCCTGATTTCCTTTTACTGAGCAAATTAAGAATCTGCTTGGGTAAATCTTGACTACATTGAGTACAATCAGTTAAGCATATAGAGTTTTCAGCTTTGAAGTTTTCTTAAAATTGAAAAATGGGATCAAAGGTCAAGGTTAGGACCATTTTTAGCTCACCTGAGCAAAAGGTCATGTGAGCTTATGGCATGGCATGGCGTGCGTGTGTGCCTGAATGCGTTGTTAACACTTATTTTCGACTTTTCCTCCAAAACTGCTGGACAGATTTCAATGATACTTAGTCAGAAGCATATATGGGCCAGTGCAATTCAGATTTGTTCATGGCGTTGCCATGGCTACCAAAACTAGGTCAAGGTGACCTAGGGGTCAAAAAATCTTAAATAATCTTCTTCTTCTTCAAAAGCGATGATGGGAGAGAAAAAATCTGATGTGATATTTGGCTCTTCTAGGGTCTTAAGCCTATAGTTTGGTCAATTCATGAAATTCGGTCGAAAAATGGGTTACACGTTTTTTGCGTTTAATCAAAAAAATTCGTAAAATGGCTTCAAATTGTTATAATTGTTATATTTGAACAGACAATGACATTAAGTTTTCAGTTTTTCTTGAAATGACCTTTAAATTAGGGTCAAGGTAATAAATCAAGGTCATGACCTAATTTGTGATTTATGCAGTTTTAGGCAATTTTCTTGCAAATATTATGAGTTATATATGAAATCAAAAATATTGTTAAAATGTTCAGCATGACAATATTTAAAAAGGTACCAAGTTTCGTAACTATATGATAATCCATGTAGGAGTTGTTGCCCCTGAAATGTTATTTTTGGCTTATAAATACTAAAATTGTGCATAAGCTTGAAAACTATAATCTTTTTGTATAGGCATGTATATCAGAATATTGTAGGTATTGAGACAACAATCATTTTGATATATGGTTCAAGGTCATATGTTCAAAGGTCAAGGTCACAGCTGCAAAAGAAGACTTAAATTGCTAATTATCTTGAAAACTGTTTACTTTTTGAATAGGCATGTTTATTAGAATATTTTAGGTATGGACACGACTATCATTTTGATATATGGTTCAAGGTCATGTGTTCAAAGGCCAAGGTCACAGCTGCAAAAGAAGACATAAATTGCTTATTATCTTGAAAACTTTAACTTTTTGTATAGGCATGTTTATTAGAATGTTGTAGGTATTGACATGGCGATCATATATGATTCAAGGTCATATATGTTCAAAGGTCAAGGACATAGCTGCATAAGTATACTGAAATTTGTTAATGATTTGGAAATTATTCATTGCATTACAGTTACTTCAAGCATATTATATAAGCTACTTATAAATGAAATGTGACTGGATATATTTCTGATCAAGTTTTGTGGCAGTTCTCAACTTGAGAAAACTTAAAAAGTTTCTGTACCTAATATATTGTCTTTTGCGCTTTGCAAACAATTTTGGACATATCCTCAGTTGAGCATTTTGGCCCATTGGCCTTTTGTTAACCCTTGTGCTTAGTTTTTGCATTTAAAGATCGATACATTAAAAATTGAAAGTGGCAGTATATTATGTACTCTTTGTAATGATAGACACACTGAAATAAAATTAAATGGAACTTTTTTGAGAAGATTTTTTTTTTCAAAAGTTGAACCAAATTGAAAGTTTTAAGATTAATTGGTACATTTTTACTCGGTTCTCTTAGTACCGTAATTCATTTCAGGAATTGCATGACATGTTGCATACACAGTGACAAAACTATTTTGTTTACTACTGCTGTATTGTAAGAAAAATTTTACCTTCAATGATTTAAAGATATATATGATTCAAAGTATGGGTATTTAAAAAATTAATTGAATCACAGTGACCAGTATTTCATACTATCTTGGAATTTTTGGTCAGCTTGCATAGAGTGGAAATCTGGGTTATGGAATGGTACATCTTGAAAGGGTCCATGTTTTGTGAAATCAGCTTTTCCCACAGTTTTCAACCAAGACCTTGAACCTAAAAAAATAGTTTCATATAGGATTTTAATGATGTGCATCTTATTTTGTTGAATTAATCTAGATAAAATTTTCACCTTTTCTCTGGACTTAAATCTACACCTTTTATTCAGTTAATTTCTTTAAGTTAAAACTATGATGCTGGATATACATATACCCGGTATATATTTATTGCATTGGGTGAGCCATTCTCACAATTTACATTGCATATCCCATATGCATCTGGCAATGTCTCAGTTGAAAAGGGAAAAAACGAACTTTTGTTCTCTGCCTTTAGTTGATCAGATCCATTAACACATGCATGGTAAGCACTGTCCATCATTATATGTAATGTAATCTGGAGAAATCAATAAATGTAGAAGAGTCTATCACCTCTTCTTCAGCTGAAAGACCATGTTCATGGAAATGCTCATTCCCAGAAAAATCATGTGATTTACTTGGTAAAAGTACCATCTTAACAAATTTAATAAGCTTTCTTATAAGTTATATTTTACCTATAATATTATAATATTATCGCTATATACATGTATCTTGAAAAAAACAACAAAAAAAAAATGCTCATCTCAGGTGGTGCTTTTTTGTAATGCCAAGTTTATTGCAAAAAGGAAAGGTTAATTTCAAATGAATTTGCAGGGCAAAATGCTATATTAAGTATGATTGTTGAGAATTAATTTTAGTTTGTAACATTTGGACTCTTCTTCATGTTCTATCCACTTCATTTCAGTTAGATACAATTATTTAATTTTCAGACTCAGACTGCCAAATGTCTACAAAGTACATGGCAATGACAGACAGACACTAACTTCCCAGTCACTTACCAATAATTGTTTGCAAAATGAGGGCTGACTAGTATGTTGTTAGCCTTAGCATTGAAAAGGATTAGCGTTGATATTTTTCTTTTTTCAGCTGTACTCTTCCCTGACTATTTAAAGCCATGTACCTGAAGACTGGTGTTATTTAGTCAGTTTATGTTGAATAGGTAGCACTCTTTTTTGAGGAAACAAGGCAAAGTGACTTTTGCAAAACGGACAAAATTGGTGAAAGAGCAGTAATACAGTATTTGTATATAAGGGTGTCTGTATTAATATTGTAGCAACACTTAAGGGAAAGATGCCCTTTTTATATGCTATAGTAAAAGTGTTGGTAGAAGAATTTACATTGATAGGCAGAACCTTCACAATGACCCCCGTCCTTGAAGGATTGTCACTTTTGCATCCCCAGAATTGGTCAGTTAAGTTCATGTTATTTTTATCACTGACATATGAGTTACAGAAAGACTTATGATCAATATAGTTGGTTGTTTACAGGAAAGAGTACTTTCCTTTCTGACAGAAGTTTGTACCTTATATAAATAGTGTCTTTGGTTGAGGGAAATATGGAGGATTGTCTCCCTGAGGGAACATTATCTCACGAGCCCAATAGACGAGGGAGTTTAAGTTCCTAAGGAAGACAATTCTCCATATTTCCTTCAACCAAGGGCACTATTTACTTTATTTTACCAAACAAAAAGTGATTTCTTTTACATTTTATGCTGACAAAGCCTGTCTAAAATACATAAAATTGCTTAAGTAGGATTACTCATAGTTTCTGTGATGGATATTCATAAGTTTCCATGTCTAGCAGTGAACATTGCAATATCCCATGGTAATGTTGACCGCTGCTTTAAACATTGTGAATTGTTTCATACCATGTGAGTAGAAATTGACCAGCAATAGTTTAAGAATTTTCCATGAGGTATAATAATGAGAAAACTGTCTGTTACGTACCAAGATTTCTGACAGTTGAGCAGAAGCACAGGCAGGCACCTTGTCACATGCTTATCTAAACCTTTTAAAAGTAGAATCTGCTAATTTCTTGTTTGATTTGTTACTATGGATGAACTTGGTTCATCATTTTTTTTTTTAATTTTCAACTGCCCGAATTCAAATTCTTAATCTTACAAACGAGGCTCACAACATCAATCAGCCCTTATACATGACAGTGATATCCAGTTGCTAATCTCTCAGTCACAGACAACCAAATGTTTGCAGTGTACATGAATGACATTATCCAGTCACTAACTTCCAAGTCACAGACTACCAAATGTTAGCAATTTTAATGTTAGTATGAAAATATTGCAATATTTTTGAGCAGAAAAAAAATTTTTAGTTGCTATTAGATAAAATTAGAAATTAATGCATTTTACCCTTTTCAGTTTAAATTCTTATATATGCAGACAAATTTCTAAAATGTGATACAATTGTTCTAAATAAATAAAAGTTTTGATCCCAGAACTGTTTAACTTATTGAGTTGCTTTGGCTGTTCTGACAATGTTAGAGGAAGGCTGGGCAATTCTGGGTAATTAAAGGAGATATAAAATAGGATTGGTCACCTTGGGTAACTAATTATATCTATGTATTTTGTTGTCGCAGATTCAGTTGAATCTAAGGACCTAATGAAATGTACTCATTCAGTAATTGCTGGAGACTGAGAAATATTTGTTACTAGGGAGAACATATTTTGTCTTCTAGACATTGTTTTGTATGCCCCTCCCGTCATTGTGATGGGTCATAAAATGAAGTTGTTATGGGATTGTCCTGTTCTATGTATATTAGTTATTTTCCATGACAGCCATTACCCTACATTGTATTGATTAAAAGCAGGAATTTTACCAATGTTGACTCTAACTAACAATGAGAATTTTATTGATTTTTAAGCTCAGCCAACATCCAGTCCATTCAAACATTGATCTGTTAATGTAAGATACTGACTTAGAGGTTACCATAGCAACACACCACATTAATATTTTCTTTTTTTCAGTATTTTTATTTTAAATTGAAACAGAAAAAAATAGGTGAGAAAATAAAATAAAATTGTGTTCTGTCAGTTACATAATAACTATATAATTTTATATATGTGTCATTTAAAAGGTAGTATGTTTTCAAAGTGTAAAGGTTACATATATGTTTTGTATTGAATTTTTTAAATATGAAATTTTTACTTATTAGTGTATCAAATTTATTTTATAAAAATTAAGACTGATAGCTATTGTTAAAATGAAACCTGCTGACAAAATCACCTTTATGTTAAACACCTGTCTTAAAGTCATATATATTTCTTTTGTGCTACAGGTGATCTTAAAAATTAAGACTGATAGCTATTGTTAAAATGAAACCTGCTGACAAAATCACCTTTATGTTAAACACCTGTCTTAAAGTCATATATATTTCTTTTGTGCTACAGGTGATCTGTGTATACCAGTTTTACTGTATATCACATTGTTATAAGCATATAACTGCTTTTAACTGGATAGAACCAACTTGTTGATTTGAATGTATAATATTATGTTATGATGCTTTTAAAATCTGTCTTAATTGAAGAACTGGGAGTGTTTACTGTAAAGGTCTTGCAACAAAATCAATATCATGAACATTCACAATTTAAAAAAAAAAACATGAAATTTCAAAATCTGATGCAAGCTTTAACAGACAAATGTATTGATTGATCTTGGTTTCTTAAGGATTGATTGAGACATGCCTCATTTTATAACTTGTTTACAGTTTGTAGAACATAATACTGGTATCTGTCCTGGAAATTTATCATAGCAAGCTTGCTCTCTGTCCCTTGCTTATCATTCTGTTTACAAAATATAGGTAAATTGGAAAAATATGTAATTTGTTTTTAAAATGAAATTCACAAATTGGGAATTGAAAATTAAAACCAGATTAAATATTAAATAATTTTAAACCAGATTTTATCTTTAAAGATACCCCCCCCCCCCCCCCCCCAAGGAAAAAAAAATATATATATAATAATCGTAATAATAATAAAATAAAAAAAACCTGTAAATTATGATTGAAGAATGTAATGGTATTTATTCTTGGAAAACTAGCATGGCTTTTTAGATTATGTCCATTGTCTGAAGTCCATGATTTGTAAACTGTTTACTTGAATGGCTGCTCTCTAATGGGAACATGCATGGTAGTGAAATTTCACAGGGATGCTGCTATGCTAGAGCCTTATATGTATCAATTTTTTTAAACTGAAGATCTTGACCCTCATTAAAGTTCACATTGACTTTACACGGTAAAACGTTTTAATGTTTTCTTGTATAACCCAAGGCTCTGAAACTTAAAATTTCACTTATAGCATTAGAGCATAAGGCTTTATAAGGTTTGCAAGTTTGGTTGACCTTGACTTATATTCATTGTTTCTGTCCTGAAGTAATAAGGCATCAAAATACCTTCAGAAACTATATAAATATTATCAGGGCATGAAATTTTACAAAATTTGTGAAGATTGTTAAACTTGACTCAATTCTGGGTCAAAGTGACCTTGAGTAGTTAAACATTTTATCATGAACCAAATTGCCTAGAAACTTGAAACATATTTATGGTAACAGATAATGAAATAACGGTAAATATTTTGCAAAGATGTTTGACCAGAATCCTTGTTTTAAAGAAAGTATATTTGTTGCAGCTTTAAAACACCTACTTGTCATTAAATGCTTAAGTGTACACCATATATAACCTCAGCATTTGAAGCTCTATCAAGTTGTGAAACTGCATGATCTTGATATGGTTTTTGTAATAATCATGATTTCCACGATGATCTGAGGTCAGCAGTTTAAGGACCATGTGCCTCCTGTGTATTTTTGAAAGTCATGACGGCAACCTAAAAAGTAAAACTTTCAGCAAGTGTAGTAATCATTAATGTTTTTCTTGTAGAAAATTGACAGTTAAAGACTCAAGATCAAAATAGTTGGCACAATTATTTTTGATATGTTACTGTATGAATTGAAGTATATATAGATGACCATTGGAAACCTAAATCATTGATCTGTGAACCATGTTTAGAATTTTAAATATATATATATATATATAAACTGCTTTGTCTTTATGTAATTACTTTCTTTCTGGCTCTAAATTTATTTTTTTAAATTATTTTTTTAAATTTTGTTTTTGTAGCTGTTGATGAAGAAAATAAATTGATTTGCATGTTAATATTACCAGTATAAGGTTAGAGATACAGAATTGTAACAGTATTGATTTTTACAAGTAATAAACCGCCTACATTTATTTTTCAGAATGACATTTAAGTATTTCATGCATACCAGATCTTTGAGATCCGACTGATTAACTGAAGAGGAACAATGCTGAAACGAAAATTTGAGGAAATAGACAAAGGATGTTCATCATCCTCATCTTCATCTTGCGGGACATCAGATGCTGATGAAAGCTGTAGTTGTAGTTCGGAGGCCACAGACAGTAGTGTTGATGCTTCCGATACATAAAGGTTTGTTACTACTTAGAGACAGATAATAATTCCATGTTCAGTTATTAGACATGTTCAGGAACTTGTACAATTATGGTATTGGTCTTCATATCCATTTTGTAAAGAAAATTTTTCAGAAGTTTATTCTTTAGGTAGTTTTATGATTTTAATAATCATAATACTATTTATTTAATTATAAAAAATATTGTTCAAGATTGATATAAAAAATATAATGCAGTATAGCAGTTATATATACTGGCAGTGATAACCTGAAATCAAAAGTCCAGTTCATAAATAAAATTGATTGCTGTTAAAAACAGTATTACCAGTTTAATTTATTATGTCAAAGTGTTTTTGGAAGACAAAAAGTTTTAAACCTCTCTGTCTGTCTGTCCACTTGTCTGACCTGTAATATATGTAAAAACTAAATTTGCTGTAGTAGAATTTCATCAAAGTTAATATACTGATAAAGAAAAAACCTGTTCGTGTTAAAGGTGAATGTCACATAACTTCCAATGAAGTTAAATGTTTCCATGCAAATAAATAAGTTTTAATTTCTTCAAACATTACAGATTTTTTAAAATTCTAGATTGGTAGAAACCTTATGATTTTCTTAGTTTTCTAGGTCAAAGGTGAAGATGACTATAACTATGAGTAGAATGTAGCACATTGAGACCACTTTGCTATGTGATATCTTGTTGAATACTGTTGTATCAGTGTTGTGATTTTAAGGGGAAAAAAAGGAAAACAGCATGATTTGCAATATATGAACTTAATTTTCTAAACTAGGCCATAATTGTGATTACAGCATCATGCATAATGTTGAAGAAGATATAGTAGCAGTAATCACTATCAGAATTGTTACAATATTACATGTCAGAGAGGTGTATCAAGGCAGACTAGCATAGCACAACATGATATCATCTTACTACTAGTATTTTTTTTCCAGATATTGCAGCTGTCATTGAGAATTCTGTGGGTCATTTATTTTAAGCTCACCTGAGCACAAAGTGCTCAAGTGAGCTATTGTGATGGGTCATTGTCCGTCGTGCGCAGTGTGTCAACTTTTGATTGTTAACACTCCTGAGGCCACAATTTGAGTGCAATCTTAATCAAATTTTCTCAGAATGATCCTACTTAAAAAAAGCTTGCTCAAGTTCTTATATGGGCCATATTGGGTCAATAAGTAGGTCACTAGGTCAAATAATAGAAAAACCATGTGAACACTCCTGAGACCCTAATTTTAGTCCAATCTTCATCAAACTTAGTCAGAATGATCCTCTTGACAAAAGCTAGCTCAAGTTTGTATATGGGCCATGTTGGTTGAATAAGTAGGTTACCAGGTCAAATTGTAAGATAACCTTATTAACACTCCTGAGGCCCCAGTTTTAGTCCAATCTTTATCAAACATTGTCAGAATGATCCTCTTGACAAAAGCTAACTCAAGTTCATAAATGGGCCATGTTAGGTCAATAATAAGGTCACTAGGTCAAATTGTAGAAAAACCTTGTTAACACTCCTGAGACCTTAATTTTAGTCCAATCTTCATCAAACTTAGTCAGAATGATCCTCTTGACAAAAGCTAGCCCAGGTTCTTATATGGGCCATGATGGGTCAATAAGTAGGTCACTAGGTCAAATTATATAGAAACCTTGTTAACACTCATGAGGCCCCAATTTTAGTCCAATCTTCATCAAACTTGGTCAGAACGATCCTCTTGACAAAAGCTAGCTCAAGTTTGTATATGGGCCATGTTGGTTTGAATAAGTAGGTTACCAGGTCAAATTGTAAGATAACCTTATTAACACTCCTGAGGCCCCAGTTTTAGTCCAATCTTTATCAAACATTGTCAGAATGATCCTCTTGACAAAAGCTAACTCAAGTTCATAAATGGGCCATGTTAGGTCAATAATAAGGTCACTAGGTCAAATTGTAGAAAAACCTTGTTAACACTCCTGAGACCTTAATTTTAGTCCAATCTTCATCAAACTTAGTCAGAATGATCCTCTTGACAAAAGCTAGCCCAGGTTCTTATATGGGCCATGATGGGTCAATAAGTAGGTCACTAGGTCAAATTATATAGAAACCTTGTTAACACTCATGAGGCCCCAATTTTAGTCCAATCTTCATCAAACTTGGTCAGAACGATCCTCTTGACAAAAGCTAGCTCAGGTTCTTATATGGGCCATGTTGGGTCAATAAGTAGGTCACTAGGTCAAATTATATAGAAACCTTGTTAACACTCATGAGGTCCCAATTTTAGTCTAATCTTCATCAAACTTGGTCAGAATGATCCTCTTGACAAAAGCTAGCTCAAGTTTGTTAGGGTCAATAAGTAGGTTACTAGCTCGAAATATAGGAAAAATCTCTTTTAAGAATAGAAGCTCCAGTTTGCCAAAATCAAGCTGAGTGTACATTTTCAGGTGAGCGTCCAGGGCCTTCATGGCCCTCTTGTTTTCAACTTAATTTTAATATATTTGTGTACTTTATGAGATGTGAAATGATGATCAGTTCAAAAGCAGGGAAATGTACCAAAATTAAAGCTTTATTTTCACATCTTCATACTTGTGAATTTACATGCCTTGTTTCGTAATTTACTTCACATTTTTTTGGGCAGGAAAGTCAAAACAAAACAGTGAACCTTGTTGTTTAAATCATTTGTTTAGATTTTGTTTTTTATATGCATATGCATATTGTATTCATACTTGTGAATTTACATGCCTTGTTTCGTAATTTACTTCACATTTTTTTGGGCACGAAAGTCAAAACAAAACAGTGAACCTTGTTGTTTAAATCATTTGTTTAGATTTTGTTTTTTATATGCATATGCATATTGTATACAATCCTTATTCAATTCTGATTTTTTTATATATGCTTAGGTGTGTCTAACAGAATTATTTTGATGTTAAATTGTCCCATTTTCCCCAATTGCCTAAAAAAACCTAAATGCAGCATTAATAAATATGCAAATTAAAATTGCCTAATCATTAAATAGCATGGACATCATTGGGAGAGACATGAAATAGTAGAATGGCTTTGCATTATCATTTAATAATACCTGGATTTAAATCTCTTTTATGCAGTAAAAAACAAGTCATTTTATCATACATACATTACATTACATTAGGGAGTTAAATTATTGACTCAAGATTCTTACTTTGAGGTGGTCACTTAAGGAATACTAGAGGGTCCATATAATTCCGCCATTCTTGGTCAAGCAAACTGAAAAACTTCTCACACTAAGATCTGTTATGTCAATATGACCCATACATGTGCACTTTAGTCCACTCAGCCACTGAGGCCCAAGCATTACATAAGGGGGGTGCTATATTACCTGTATTCTAGTAAATTGTGGTATAGCAGGATCAATAATGTGTATCTATATATTAAATAGAAAACGAATACAATATAGCTATGTTTCCATAAATTTAAAATTACTAGTAGCCAAATTTCAAAATTTGTGAAAATATAGTATTTTTTAAAGTATTTTCTCACAAATTTGCTAAAATATGTTACTTTTTGAAAGAATTTCTCAGAAATTAGTAGCCAATAATGGCGATTTTGGCTACCAAGAATGGAAACATAGAATATAGGAAAATAAGCTGTAAAGGTTTTTCAAATTCATGTTTTCAAGTTCATATTTCATTATAAAGACATTAAATAAAAGTTGGTTTTATTCTGATCTAGGTGGTGTATCTGGAAGGAAGAAAGCTAAGAAGTCTGTGCAATTTAAAGATATAACAGTTTATTACTTCAACAGATTACAAGGGTTTACATGTGTTCCAACAGAAGGTGGTTCTACCCTAGGTAATGTATCATTTCATCATTTGTTAGCATTTTAAAATTGTGGAGGCTGGTGTTTGATTTTATGTCATAGTAGATTATTGTTTGTTTCATTGATTTTCTTTGATGAGGATATAAGCCCTGGCACTGACCCTAGGAGTGTGAATAGGGTTGTTTAGCATGGTCATCTAAAATCCAAGATGTCTCTCACAACTATAAAAAGAAGAAACATATTATAGTATATATACATGTATAACCATCACAAATTTATTTATTTATCAGATTTGATATGTTTAGAGCAGATTTTTAGTTATTAAATATATATAACAGGTATATCCTTTATGGGCCTGAGTTCTGAGTTTTCACATAGTATGCAAGTGAGGTGTTTTTCCTGCAACTTTTCAAAAATACCTTCTGGAAATTCAAATGATGTTTGTAGTGAAAAACTTTCTGGTTGGTTGTCTGAAATCCAAAAGCAAAAAAGTGTTAATTGAGTAATACAAGCTATAATTGGCCTTTCATTTCAGTTATTTTAAAAAAATACCAAATATTTTAGCTTTTATTGATAATGATTGTTATTACAAATAAAATTCATCATATCAAATAAAAGTAGTGTTCGGGCCAGGACTTGTCAGATTATTTTGTTTCCCTAAAATTTATCCATATGTTGAGAAATCAAGAAATTCATTGCCGTTGGTGTTTCAGAACAATGTACTTCTTTTTAGCTCACCTGAGCCGAAGGCTCAAGTGAGCTTTTCTGATCAAAATTTTTGTCGTCGTCGTCCGCGGCGTAAACTTTTACATTTTCAACTTCTTTTCTAAAACTATGAGGTAGATTTCAATGAAACTTGGTCAGATGCATATGGCCAACTTGGTCAGATGCATATATGGGCCAAACTTGGTCAGATGCATATATGGGCCAGTGCAATTCAGATTTGTTCGTGACGTTGTCATGGCTCCCAAAACTAGGTCAAGGTGACCCATGGTTCCAAAAAACTTAAAAAATCTTCTTCTCCGAAAGCGATGATGGGAGAAAAAATCTGATGTGATATTTGGCTTCTCTAGGGTCTTAAGCTTATAAATTGTTCATTTCCTGAAATTTGGTAAAAAATTAGGTTACGCGTTTTTGCGTTTAATTTTGAAAATTTCGTAAAATGGCTTCAAATTATTATAACTTGACTATATGAATAGATACTGACATGGGGTTTTCAGTTTTGACTTTTTCTTGAAATAACCTTCAAAATGGGGTCAAGGTCAAAGTTCAAGGTCATGACCTAGTTTTTAATTTGTGCAGTTTTAGGCTTTTTTCTTCCAAATTATAAGAGATATATAATATTAAAACATTGTTAAAATGTTTAGCAGGACAAAATGTAAAAAGGTACAAAGTTTCGTAACTGTATGATAATGCATGAAGGAGTTGTTGCCCCTGAAATGTTATTTTTTTGCTTAAAAAGACTAAAATTGTGCGTTAGCTTGAAAACTATAAACTTTTTGTATAGGCATGTATTATAGAATATTGTAGGTATTGACATGACGAACATTTTGATATATGGCTCAAGGTCATACATTCAAAGGTCAAGATCATAGGTGCATAAAAAGACTGAAATTGTTAATTATCTTGGAAACTATTAACTTTTTGTATTGGCATGTATATTAGATTATTGTAGGAATTGATATGGTGATCATTCTGATATAAGATTCAAGGTTTTACATTTGAATGTCAAGGTCATAGATGCATAAAAAGACCCAAATTGTTAATTATCTTGAAAACTATTAACTTTTTGCAAAGGTCTATGTACTAGAATTTTGTAGGTATTGATATGACAATCATTTTGATATGTGGCTCAAGGTCATACATTCAAAGGTCAAGGTCATAGGTGCATAAAAAGACTGAAATTGTTTATATCTTGGAAACTATTAACTTTTTGTATGGCATGTATATTAGAATATTGTAGGAATTGATATGGTGATTATTCTGATATAAGACTCAAGGTCTTACATTTTAAGGTCAAGGTCATAGATGCATAAAAAGACTCAAATTGTTAATTATCTTGAAAACTATTAACTTTTTTGTAGGAATGTATATTAGAATATTTTATGTATTTTTGCAAATGATTTTGGATATATCCTCAGGTTGGCCATGTCCTCAGGTGAGCGTTAAGGCCCATGGGCCTCTTGTTGTGATAATACATTTATGTTTAGGGAAATTATGCCCCTTTATAGACTAAGAATTTTTCAACATTTGAAACAGATGAGTCTATTGTTTATTTTTTGAAGGACACGAGTCAAACTGCAAATTAGGTTTAAATTCTTACATACTTTTTCCCATGTAAGGTTCTGCTTAGCTAGGTTTTTTTTTTCATATCTTCAGTTTTCTCTGTCTGAAACCTGAAAGTATAGTTAAGCATCAGAAACAACTAAAAATCATAATATTCAGGTATATTAAATACACTTGCATTGGATCAATGTAACAGACGGAAATGTATATGAGTAATTTTTGTCAAACTTTTTTTCTATCACAGATGTAATAAATTTGTGTTGTCTTATAAATTATTACTATGATGTTTTATAGTTGTAAAGAAAACAACAAAAGAGCATGACTTTTTAGCCTCACAGACTTGCGCTTTTCAAAATTTTTTTTTATTATTTTTTTTTTTTTTTTTTCAGTTGGTAACTAGTAAAAATTACCAGAATTTGTCACCTTGAATATTTGCTTTTACAAAAATAATTGCTCTAAATAGATATTTTTTCTATTGTTTGTAGGAATGGGTGATAAACATTCACATAAAACTACATTTACGCTAGCTGACTATGCAAAAGAACAGAAACGAATACGTAAACTTATCTTAGAAGAACATCGTCAGCTACGACGAATGCAAAATATGAACACTGAATGTAATCCTTCTAGTGATGACGACTCAGATGAAGAAGATTCGGCATTTGAAGATTTTGAAGACTTTTATTATCTACAACCAATTTCTGTGAGGCAAAGAAGGGCATTGTTAAGACAGTCAGGGGTAAAGAAAATTGACAATACTGAAAAAGATCAATGTAAAGAAATACGTTTGTCTAGAGAAGTCTGTGGCTGTGAGTGCAGGGTGTTTTGTGATCCAGAAAGTTGTGCTTGTAGCTTGGCTGGTATTAAATGCCAGGTAGATCGCCTGTCTTTTCCCTGTGGATGTAGCAAGGATGGATGTGGCAATAAAGAAGGAAGAGTAGAATTTAATCCAGTACGTGTTCGTACACATTTCATTCATACGTTGATGAGATTGCAACTTGAGAAGAAGGAGGAAGAGTCCCCTTTATGTTCAAATAATCAAGCACAAACTTCAGATGCTAATAAAAACAATGTAGGTGAGGAGGTTAATGAAAATATTTGTTCAGAGGTTGATACAATTGATGACAAAGACATTGACTTAACAGAATTCAACAGCAATGAACTAGGTAGTTGTCGAGACTGTCAGAATTCTGATGTGTGCAATGCTATGATGCAGGAGGTTCAGTATGCCACAATGGAGGCAGAACAACAACGATTAGCATTAAATAATATGTATAATTCCCAGCATAATTTACAGTCCCCTAACACTTCTAGTGGTAACGGCCCATTACCGAGAGTCCTGCTTTTTAATGATAGTGAAGAAGACATTTACAATGCAGAGAATACAACTTCATATTATAATTTTAAACATGATGAAAGTTCGTATTCTGAAACCAGTGAATGTTCCAGTGAAGGTAGTAATACATATGAGAATACTGATTATACTAAAACATATCAGACATTACAGACATTTGATGCTGCTGGTGAGGATGCTAATCAGGAATTCTGCTCAAGAAATCCAAATTCTACACAGCATTTTATATCTGTGTCTACTGAAAATGGTACACAGAAATACGAAAATTTATCATCATCAAATCAATTATACAAGTTGGAGCCAATTTCTGGAATGCTAAGTGCAGTTCAAAATGTTACAAACAATTTTGACAACAGTCAAACAAACTCTTCTAACTGGCGAACATTGCCGCACTATAGCACAATGCCTCTATACACAAGATCATTATTAAATAATTCCACATCGTATAGTAATTATACAATTATGACCAATACAACGTCTGAAGAAATTGCAGCAAATTGTCCAAGTATGATGGGTCATATGACGCACACTGCTCAATCACACATGAATGTAAACAAATACGACAACATCGAGAATTACGAGCATGTACAGGAAAAGACATACACTGATTTAGATTCATCTACAACGCATGAAGGTCAGGCAAAAGTTTACACTGACTTGGACACCAAATCAACACTGGAACAAGAAGGAAGAACCTATGTCAACCTAAATACCAAATCAGGAGGTCATTCTCATAAGTGCCTGGTTTTAGATACAAATGGCACAAACAGCTCATCAGAGGTTACCATAGAACCAACTAATTCATTCAACAGTGTGTTGTTCTCAACTTCAGATACCACTAATAAAATGGAACACAATCTTGAAGCAAGTTCTACAACACTTTATGAAAACATATCAGAAAAATTCACCACTACAAGCGAATCTTGCCAAAATGACATCACAACTAAAGAAGTCCCATGCTCTAATGAATCTTGTCAATCAACTACTGGTCAAAACTTTGGGGAAATCATAAAGGAATCTATGGTAGAAACAGTGTCTGCCTAACTTAATAGTCAACAAATCCTTGTCCAGTTAAGACACTGAATGGGAATATTTGAGGCAACCTATCATCTGGTTCATGAACCAATGATTATCATAGTACTCATGATTATCAATGTGATTGTCATTTCATCACATTATCTTAAAGAAAATCTTCCATTTACCAGAAATTTATGCCGCATTTCTATAATGAAATTTGATACTTCATAATGTTGTTTTGCTTCAAATGCTCTCATTTGGGTTCAAAGTTCTGTTGGTTATTGTTTAAATAATTGACTTGTATTAGGATCTCTCTCCTCTCTTTCTCTGTATATACCTAATGTGAATATTTACAGAGAATGATTTTTATTCTATTATAATGTTATATATTGCTGTTGTTAGTGTAATTTCTGTCTATATATAAGAGCCAGATCAGATCTATTTTATTATCCATTCATCAGATTGATAAGTTTGGACAATAATAGCATATTAGTAAGATAAATAGAGATAGATTTTGTTTTTAAGTTAAATTGTTTTAATTTGTTAGATTTATTTTTTAAAACATATCGTGGAGAGAATTGTATGTTCTATTTGTTATATTTAATATATCTATCATGTATAAAACTATAAATGCCTTCAGGATTATGTAGCATTGACAGCAGTTACCATGGTCCTGAATGAACATCATAGTTTTAATTTCGTTTCTTTTCAAAAATTATGATCTATATTATATTTATATATGAACTTTTTTCCATTGCTGCAATTTATATTCTGCAGTTTGCTTTTATATTAAAAGCAAATGAACTTTGAATTGATTAAGGTAAAGCATCTTCATTTTCTTGGAGCTTATTGAAATTTATACTCTATAAAAATCAAGGGGTATTTTCAAAGTTCCTGCAAATAATTAAATGTATTTATTGTTGACAAGATTTTGAAATTAAATTTTAGAAAAAAGGAAATCAAAATGAAAAAAAAAAGAAAAGTTATTTTTATCAACAAATGATTTTATCTATATACACATCCCAATATTATTACACATTTGAAACTTGTCATATGATCTTATCGTTAAAGACTGAAAATCTTTACACTAGTAAAACTGTTGAAAACTTCATTTTGCTACATCTGAGTGTTTTTCAGCTAAAATATTTTATCTTGATAAAGATGTTTTTTTTCTTATTTTATCTCTACCCCCCCCCCCCACACACACACACACATACACACTCACTCACACACACACACACACACCTCCATTTTTCAAAAATTCAAGGAAGATAAAATTGATTTTCAAAGAACAATTTTGTTCCTTACACATAGCAAAATTTTTAAGACATTACTCAAATACAGCAAAAATGTCAGTTTTTCAATTCTATGAATGAAATTTGATGTGATGATTATAATTAGGTAATATCAATTAGATGAATGAAATTTGATGTGATGATAATAATTAGGTAATATCAATTAGATGAATGAAATTTGATGAGATGATTATAATTTTGTAATATCAATTAGATGAATGAAATTTGATAAGATGATTATAATTTGGTAATATCAATTAGATGAATGAAATTTGATGTGATGATTATCAATTCTATGAATGAAATTTGATGTGATGATTATCAATTCTATGAATGAAATTTGATGTGATGATTATAATTTGGTAATATCAATTAGATGAATGAAATTTGATGTGATGATTATAATTTGGTAATATCAATTAGATGAATGAAATTTGATGAGATGATTATAATTTGGTAATATCAATTAGATGAATGAAATTTGATGTGATGATTATAATTTGGTAATATCAATTAGATGAATGAAATTTGATGAGATGAATGAAAAATGAAAAATGGAAAAACTGTTATTCATCAATAGCAGTCAATTTCAAAACAAAAACAATTCAGTTAGGACTTTCTTTTAACCCTTTTATGTGTTGAATTGACATTCTTCAACATCCCAAGTGTCAAATCATGTTAACACAATTATTTCTTCTTTAAAGTCATGAGTTAAATTCAAAGTAGAAACATAGTTTCTGGAGTCTAAATAGAAGTCCTAATTCTGTAATATGTCTTTAACATTATTTGAGAAAAAAGAAAAAAAACTGCCTTTCAAAATTCTTTAAAAATATCAAAGCTTTATGTTTTTGTTGTTTTTCAAATTACATGTAATGACATAGGAAATGTGTATGTACAAAATATTGTTTTGTTTTATTTACTGTTGTTGACATAAAATGACATATTTATTGTTGTGATTCAAGATCTGTCTACTATATATGTTATTTATATTAAATAGTAGTTTTATTTATTTATTTCACTTTTCAAGCATGTTTTTATTTAGATTATTATAATTATTATTTGTGCTATTTACAATTTTACGCAATTTTTATCAAATGACCATGAATATTGTACTGTTGTATTTGTCGTTAGAACAAAGAAAAAAAACTTTATCAAATGCTGTATCTTGATGAATGACATTTATATGTTTTGTGTAATATCAAATATTTTTGTGTATTTTATCTTATTTATAAATGAAACAAGCTATGTCATATATAGATCTGTTATCAAAGTTTGAGATCATTTGGATGAAGTACAGATAAGTTTCTGTTATATTTTCTGCCTGACCTCATTCGTTCATATATAAGAACTAGAATGTTTTAAATTGACTGAATATTCAGGCAACCTATGCTGTTTTATGTCAGTGCTAAAGATTTGTAGCTTTAAAAAATATTTTGCTTTTGGTTCTTGATGTCATGTGATATTTGGATATTTAATTTTGTAACTTTTCTTGTTGTTGAAAATAACTGCTGGTCACTTTTCTAAGTTAAAAATCAAGATTTGCTTTGTTTATAACATGGACATAGTGGTTGTTAAAGCACATCCTCAAGCAACAGAATGGCTATTTACAAGGAACTGGTGATTTTTCTTCTTTTTTTCTGCATTGTTCAAAGCTTTAACTTTTTGTCCCATGTCTATTTGTGCTTCTTGGATAAAGCTTACTTTTTTGTCTTACTTTTTCTTCATCATAATTTCAGGAAATTTCTTCATTGTCTTTGTTTAAAATGCAAAATAGTGTCATGTGTATTTAAAATACCGGTAATTCAAGAATTCCAGTACTACCTGATTTGGAGAAATGAAATGAAATTTCCAAGAAACAGTACAATGAAATTTTTTTGAATTCCAAATGTTTGTTTTGGCCTGAAGGGTTGGGGATGTTGAAAGGGGATAATGCCAGTGTATGCAAAATTGTAGATCAATGATAAAACAAAAGCTAAGAAAAACCAAATGTAAAACAACACTAAAAAATATTATGTTACCATTATTTGATTAAAGTATTTGATTAAGAAAATCATAACTTATATTGTAGAGGTTTCAAGTTACAATGTGATTGAGCTATGATCTAGTCATTGATGTGATTTATATAGAGGATACAGTCATTGTATCTGTATGCTTTATTGTTTACACTTATACATTTTAATGAAATGTGTAAAATAATGTACCAGGTGTTAGTCAAACTGTTGTTTGAAATACTACCGGTATACTGTTTTCCAAAACGGACAAAATGTTCTGATTATTTTTTTCTTATCAAGAATCTCATTTTTTTCTGTTTGCTTTATAAGATCTGACTTTTTGTTTTTATTTGTCCATAAGTTACATGAAAAGAGTGATTTCATAGCTAGGGATTTTGATACAAACTTTATACCTACACCTTTTGCATTGATTTTTACTTTGTATATACAGTATACCGGGTACTACCCTTAAGCACAGATCTGGTGTGACATTTAAGTCGAGGTATTTCTCCGTCCAACAAAACAGTATTGTAGGTATATTTGTCACTTTTAATATTGGTAGCCTGAATTTGTTATTAATCTATTTTGTACAATAAACCTGTGTATAAGGGACTGGAGAGTTATGTCCTATGTACACAGGGATCTTATAAAACAGTGTTTGATTTTAAAATACATGGAGTGAATTATAATCTTTATTCATTGAAATCCCTTTTTAGATTTAAGAAATATCTACATATCTCACTTAACCCCAATATACCAGTATATAGATAAAAATCCCAGCAAACTGGAATATGACAAATTCATGTGTTAGATTATACATGTATACAAAAATTTAACATTGATGATGAATTATTTTTTAAAAAATGGTGGTAAAATAATCAATCTCACATTAGTGCAAAGAAAAAACACTAAAAAAGAAAAAATCTTATGGATTACAATAGAAGTGATGCCTAATGTATAATCATTTTGATAGGTATTGAAAACCATTACCCCACACTTGACAACTATCCAGTAACATAATAAGTCCAAAGTCTCTAATTTTTCTTTTTTTATGCTGGAGTCTCAGATGAACTATTGCGATGGTTCATACTCCATTGTCTGTCTTGCTTTTTCCGTCATGCATCATGCATTTTAACCAACTCATCAAAAGTACTGTGACAGTTTTAATGAAATTTATTGATTATCATGCCTGGGTGAAGATAGGCTTTAAGGTTTGGGGCCCCATGTTTTTAAATTTCAAGCTTTTTTTCAAATGACAGATATATTACATGTAGTAAGTTATTTTAGAACTACCATATAATATTAATTTGCAAATATCTTAGTAGTGGGAAATTTGATGGGCCTTGTAAATAATGTAATTAATTATTCAACTTCTGCAGAAGATATAGGACATATGCTCAGGTGAGTGTTATTGTGCCTAGGCCTCTTATTCTTTTTTTAAAAAAAGTAAAATTGATCAAACAGTTGTATATTATTGTTGATAAAGTGAAAAGCCTACAGACTAAGTTTTACCCTATTTGTTTTGTTTTTGATTGTTTTATTTACTATTTGAAATGGCAATAATTTTATATTTACTGTGCAACCATTACATAAAACATGTAATAAGTGTTAATGTGTATTCTATTTCTAACAAACTGCCAATCAATTTTTCCCCTCTCTCTTGCTTTTTTTTTTTTTATAGAATATCAGTTTCATCAACCTTTTGCACTTTTGCATAATACAGTGTTCAACAAAATACATATATTTTGAGACTGTAAATGATGTTTTGATATATTTTACACCTGTGGTTGCCTGGCCGCATGGTGGTTTCAGTTTCCAGGGTTTTAATACATTGTTTTGGTGTTGTAAACTGTTTTGCAACATGAATCTGAATTTTGTAATTTTTTGGTTGAAATTTTCAACCATGTATTTTGAAATGATACAGTCATCTTACTTGAATTATGAAGAACAAAATGTATGTTGTCTACTCTGTATTCCTGTTTGTCCAGTTAATCTTTGTTATTTATATGTAATGTGTCAATTTATTATATAATCAATTGGATTTGGTTTGTTTTTTTTTTTTTTTTTTTATGTAATTCAATGTACTTTTTTGGTGCTATTAGCTTGAAGTATTGCTTTGTCAGTTTGCAGGGTGTTTATACTAAAGATACAGCAGTATTTCATATTTATAATATGTAGACTTTTTATTAAATTCTAAATAATGATACACAAATAGAGATATGACAAATTTATTTATGTTTTGACTACAAGTTTAAAGAAAACAGGTGATTTATGAGGTAAATTATAGCTTTATACCCATGATTCATGGTATGTATGATGTAATTCATGACTCATTCCACCAATGATTTAGGACCAAAATAGGACCTCATTCTGAAACACAAAATAAATTCATAAATTCTATATTTCAATTATATATATATATATATATGATCTGTTTGCATTTTTAAATTTCACTCTTTCCAGATGCGGTATTTTTGGGGTAAAATAGCTTTTTAATTTTGAGATTTCAATTTGGGCAGTTAAAATTCCCAAAAGTTTTGAGCCATTATCTTTTTTTACAAGTTAGGAAAATATCCCTATTAAGTAGATGGCTCATTATTCTTGCTGATGATATTAATATTTAGAGATCTGATTTTTGGGTTGTCAAATTCTTCTATTCTAGAACTATCCATATTATTAATATTATCATGATAGTTTCATTTTCACACAATGTGCATGACATAAAAATTTCATATGAAATATAATCACTTCTGACTAGAATGTTAAAAGTCTCATTAAAATTTTTTTAAATAAATTTGATTTCATATGTTATCTTAAGAAGTAAACAAGAAACAAACTTAATTTAAACTGATAAATAAGATATTATTTTATAAGATATCACATTGTCCATTTCAGATTCAATCTGGTGTATGTGAGTTCAAAGTTTGAATTTGTTATTTTAAGGCAGAATTGTCAGAAAAACTTTAATGGCATGCTGCCTATTATTGTTTCATTTAAAATTTTACCTTTATTTTAGAATAGTTCATAGATCAGATCTGTGGACTACTACCACATTTTAAAAGATCTGAAGATAAAAACGATCAATTTTTTGTTATGTATTTATTGAAGAGAGCACTTTTATGATTATTTATGGTAAAAAAAAATGTTGGTAAGTTCATTGTAAAATGTTGTATTTAATGTTGACAAAGAAAATATATGTATGTAAATACGGTAATTGTGTATTATTGTTTTAAGTTTTTATGTATCCAGTGATAAATCAAGTTTTACATTGTCATAGCTACGTACATATACATGTTTGCAGCAAGTTTGTGACAGAAAGCAGCATACAGCTGCTGTAATGGAGGAAGGTTGTTGCATGGTAACCAAAACATTTTTTGGTTCAATTGTACCAAAGTTTTAAATGTATCATGGACTTAGATTTACTATTTTATGTAAGTCAATGTGCAATAAAAATTCAAGAATATAATTCAGTGTGTAATCTTCTATATTTTTTATTATTATACAAAGAACCTATCTATACCTAAAATCTGCTGGCTCTTTGGTTACCGTATCTTTGGATACAGGAGTCTTTTTGGCCAAGTGGTCATAAGTGTTCAACAAATACCTGCTTGTCTGACTTTTTATTGTTTTAATGGTCTTGGTCTAAAGTGCCAGTTAGCAGATTACAGCACTTTTCATTGTCTAGATTTAAACCCTCATACAACAATCATGGTGTGAAAAAGCTTGTCAGCTCACTTGTCCAAGATCCTTTGGGGGGGTCAAGGTACTATGGTTTCCTCCAACATTCTAGAGTACCTCCATTTAAGTTAGATAATAATGCCTTTACTCCACTCTACTTCGGATTTGGTTTACATAGGTACATTTATCAATCAATTGTTAATTGCATATCCTTGAAAGTTTTTGTTTATTTAGGGTATGGTCTAGACAGGTTACACTATATAAATCATATCTTAGCTTACCATTTTCAAAAAGATTGCTTTTCCCTGGTATAACCAGAGCAACGATGTCTGTGCCCAATTTGTTTGGCGAACAAAGGTGAAAAGCTTTCAACAAGCAAAAGGTGAAAACTACCCTTCAATCGTGCTTCAGAGTCGAAGCTTATATCAAGAAAAGTTTAAAAATGGGATATTAAATTAAAAAATATAAATAACATATAATGTTTGTTGTGCTAAATTTTTCTGGGATCACACATTTATTATTTAGGCCTCAGATATAAAATTTACATATAATTCTTTTAATTGCAATACATGTACATGTGTATATAGATTAAAACAATCAAAATACATGTACCTAGGTTCCATCTCAGAATCCCACCAATCCAGAGCTGACGGTCTCTATGTGAGTGAAAGAATATAATTGAATTGCAATATCTGAGTTTAGGAAAAAAGTGCGAAAAACTTATGGTGAACGGGTCAAACATATCTTCAGCAACTTAAGTTGCATGGGATATAAATATGGGCAAAGCAAAACATTGGTAGCAAACACTGCTAATTTTTTTTTCAAAATTGAAAACATAATCATAAAATTAGGGTTAAATTAATACCAAGAAAATAATTTTAATCCAACAACTTTCATTTTCATATATAATAAATATATGATAAGAGTAGTTAGTACTAGTTACTAAGCACACACACAGTCGGTAGATGTATATGACAGAATTTTTTTTTTTTTTTTTTTTTTTTTTTTTTTTTTTTTTTTTTTTTTTTTTTTTTTTTGATTTCACAGAGTATGCGAGAAAGATGCCATTTCTGCCAAGTCTTTCAAAATCTAGATCTCCTCTATAACAACTGATATTAATTGAAAACTTCTTACACAGCCAACTGTTGTGACCAGGATTCGAACCTTGAATTCGGGGTCCAAACACTAAAAGGAGAAGTAAAACTTGTTGAAAATTAACCAATGATCATTTTATTTACGTTTTTCAGCACGAGTTGCTTCCCTTTCAACACAATCCTTAAAATATCTTGAGCATAGTCGATAGTTGTTTTACGTCCAGTCATTAATCTTCCTGATGTTCCATTAATGGCAATTTTTCTTATTTACATCAAGGTTAATCTAAACTCAACTCCGTGTGTTTTGTGTGTTGTGTGAGTTTTGTGCACTATTGTGTAAAAAACAAAGTCAATACGGATATTTTAGCGAGAACACACTCAAATATTCCATTTTGCAGTTTTTCCCCTAGTGATTTCCGTTTTTTTTTTTCGGGGGGGGGGGGAGGAGGGGATAAAAATGTTATATTATTCATTGTCGCTTCCAAAATGTCACATTGATGATGGTGGAAGTTTATATTATGTGATATCTATTTTATCACATGACCAAATACGCAAATTAAAATTGTGGTCAAAGCCTGTATACATACACGTTTCACACACAAGCTGATTTTGAAATGTTAAAAAAAACGTGTTACTCTATTTAAAGGCATATAAAATATCTTTTATTTGTATACGTTTACTTTTTGCACACATACGAATTTTCTTCAAGAAAAATGCTTATTTGCATATGAATTACAAAATGCTTTGTTACTTACATGTAGATGAATTATGAACTGTCCTGTTACATTGTAAACTTTTCTTTCTCCAATCAATTTAAAGATGGTGAAGGATTTGAAACATATTTTTGGGATACAAGAACTTTTTAAGCGGTTAGCGTATACGCTAACCGCTTATTGGCATCGGTTTCTACTAGGAAGTGATAGGTCAAAGCGACTCCTAGTGGTAACCCTAGACCTTTGACCTAAGATTCTAAGATGCTGTTTGGAGAGATCTACTGTGTCACGCCTACTCATAGCAACACTCTCATGTCAGTGATAGGCAACATGGCGGATGTTGTCTTGTCATTCACAAAATAACAATTTGAATGCAGATAGAAGATCGATGTCACGCTATTTCAAACAATCTTCCGTCGGGGAAAGATCGTCTATCTTTACGGCTGCAAGGAGAGTGGTTTTTATGAAATAAAATCCAAAGATTTCAAGGATGTCACTCGTCACCGAACGTGTTTTCGAAGCATGAAGAAGGTGAATCAAGCACCGACTGTCAGTAATAGGTTCAGCTGTTTCATGTGCGTAA
Source organism: Tegillarca granosa (assembly GCA_029721355.1). Lineage (NCBI taxonomy): Eukaryota > Metazoa > Mollusca > Bivalvia > Arcoida > Arcidae > Tegillarca > Tegillarca granosa. Next base: position 7,927,722 of record CM056597.1, on the reverse strand, counting down.
ATCATTTTATTTTTGGAACCTGGATTATTATATTGGAAGAATAAGGTGCGTTGTTGCTATTCAACGTATATAATACGGTATCAGGTCAAATCGTCCCACGGTAAAATCGCCCTCGTCAAATTCGCCCCACTTTCCAAAAATTCGCCCACATGTCAAAATCGCCCCGTTCTAAAACGCCCCAAATTTTTGCAATATCGCCACCACTGTCAAACTCGCGTCCTGACAATTCACCCCCAAATTTTTGAAAGATCGCTCACTTTTCGGAAACAAAGATAAATAACACAAGTACCAGTTAAATTTTGATGTGCGAGATGTGCACATTTCAGAAATACATTCCTCATCAGTGACACTAAGAAAAAAGTTTGATAGATAAAAAACATAAGCCAAACAGTTGAAAATTAATGAATCTAAAGTTCCAAAATTATATAAATCCAAATCCAGCCAAGGAATGCTTTGCATGTGGGAACAAATCTTAGTTTTAAATAAATTTCAAAATTTAAGATGGCTGAAAATGGTACATTTTCTTACAGTACAAAGTACTGCCTATTTTGGTGATCAAATTGCACATATTTTGTGTAATTGTTTGTAAATATGTATTGTTTGTACTGCAATGCACCATGTGTTGTGCTTTCATACAAATGTATTGCCTTAATAAAGATATTTCATACCTTAGAGAGTCCAGGTGTGTTGTGATTACTGTCCTCAGTTAATAAGTGACAAAAAAAATTACATCATTTGTCAGAATTTTATAAATTCATTACAGTGGTTACAGTAAAAAGAATATGTGTAATGTTTATAAAAGATAATGTTTAAGGCGAAATGCAGGAAGTGTTTTCAAACATACTTTGATCATAATGCAAGAGGCACCAGTTATCCGTCTCGAGTGGGATTCAACCTCAGGCGGTGAACAGCACTGTGATCTGTAAGTGTGTGCTTTAGACCACTCGGCCACCGAGACCACTTACTCGTAATTGATGTAAATAAAAAAATGATGTACTGTTTGTGTAAACTGTAGTGTCAGTTTACCAATAAAAGAATTAATTTTCATTATTATTATTATTATTATTAATATTATTCAGGTAAACCATCTCAACTGTATAACTGATCAAATCCAGACTGGGCTAGCTCCTACTTTTAAAGTAAAACAGCTTACCACCAAGAAAGCGAAAAAGGCTTATAAAGACTGACAGGTATTTACAATAATTTGTAACAACTACTGGGATGTGGAGTGCTGATTCAATCATTCTTATGCAGAATAAATTTTGAATACTGACGATGGCTGACTTGAGGTCTGAAAAAGATGGCAACTTTTAGAAGTGAACAGAAACATGTAACTTTTTTATTTATTGCCTGGGTAGCACTGCAGTAACTAAGTGTAAAGTACAAGGTTAGGTTTGTACCAAATTTATTATGGAAAATAGAGTAAAAAATTCATAGGAAAACTGAATTTGAATAATTTGATTTACAGAATGAATATATTTCAAACCAAGATACCAGCATATAGCAAGTTTCTATTTAAAAGTATGATCCTTTTATTGATAATAAGTCCCAGTGAAATGTTTTTTTCTATTCTGCTATGGCCTTTCCAAAAATGTACATATACATATTTTCACTTTTATATGTTGACAATAACTTGAGAGTGACTAAGCAATGAAATTAAGTAAAAGAGTTTTTATATACATGTACAAAATATATATCATGTACTGTTGATGATGTACATGTATTCATTTTCTAATTATCTAAATATTGGAGGTTTTTTATTTAATACACACAACTACTGCACAGGAAGCATTATGGTAAAATAACAATGAAACAGAACATTGTTAGCTTTGGTCTTAATCTAGGACAGTCACAGTTTGCCTTTCTATGCATAGTAAATAGGTTACATGAATAATGTACATGGAAGAAAAGTTAAGAGACTTAGTCCGTTTGCCATCATTGCAAAATTTCTCAGTAGTGATAAATAATCACAAATTTATTATGGAAAGATTAAGTTTACATTGTATATTGGGTCAAGAAATTGTAAATACATTTTATCAAGAAAATAAAAATCCTTTTCAGAAGTTTAATTTTTACAGACAGATAACTGAGTGTAAAACATTTCTGATTATACTTTAGTTTGAGACCTCTCATTGTAAGTGAAATATATTGCAAACTGCTGCACAACAACTTTATAACAGTAACACCAAGATTAAATGATTTTTCTTCATAATGTATTTAACCTTTTTTTGCTTCATCAAGTTATACTCAAAGGTCTTGATATACTTATTTCAATATTTTCTCAGGAATGTTAAATACGATTCATTTTTCAATCTCATTTGTTATTATTTGAAAAGTTTATGTTTTTTTTTTCTTTTCAGAAATAACAGACTGAAGGAGCAACAAGCAAATAAAGAAAAACACCATGCTGCCAAGGCTGTTTAGGATTTATTTGAAAAATTAGTCGAACATTACAGTAGATCTGAACAAGATACCATAAACCAGAATGCACCCTTATTTGTAAAAACGGACACCTTTGAACTAGACAACTTACAATTCTTGAAATCAGTTACAGAATATCCATCTATTGACAAGAGTCAAATTGACAGTGAAATGCATTGATAACAGAAAATGCCCATGATTATCAAAGCAACTTTATTTTGTATACTTGAAAGTAAATCCTGCTAAAACAAACTATTCTTAATACACAAGTGATATTTTTTCAGACATGTTGTAGTCTGTTTAACTTAACTTTTAGATGGATTCTTTTATATCTAATGGCCATATGTCCTTAATGAATATATGTCCTTTTGTAACAGTATAAAAATTAAGATAATAAATTTTAAAAAATTAACATGAACTGGAACTTGTTTTTATTGGCAATATTTTTTTTTCATGTAGCTGTTGATGAAAATTTTCTCCAGAAATTTTTTTTCATGTTATTAAGGTACCCTAACATTAGGGCCTTGGTGGGCAAGTGGTCTAGGGCACATGCTAACATCATTATGGTTGCTCAGCTGGTAGAGTCCTCGCTTTGTATGTTGCATGTCAGGGTTCGAACCCATCCTGGGGCTGATCAAGACTAGAAAACTGATAGTTACTATCCTTTTGCCAAGTACTCGCCATTTAGAAATGAAAATCACAGGGTTTTTCAGAGTAGACCTTAAACACTGGTGTCCAATGCTGGGACATGCATGGCACACTAAAGACCCCTCCCTACACACTGCCCTAAGCACACTGCAAAGGTAAATATTTCTGTGGATTCATCTACAGCTGGTGACATCTTGATATAAGTGAAATATTCTTGACTAGAATGTAAAGCCCAATTAGATGAAATTAAATCACATGCTTACAGATCAAAGTACAACTTACTGAGTAGGTGTGATTCCCACAGTGACAGAACCTAGGATAAGAAGGTTTTTCACTTGCTTGTGGAAAGCCTTTGTCTATCTTCAGACACTCCAGTTTACTCCATCAGCTTAAGACCGACTACCTTGATATTAATGTGAAAGAATTTGTATCTTGATGTGTTCAAAAACACCATTTGCCCTCTCCACTCCACTCCAGTATACCCTATATAGAATCAAAGTTGGCATATAATATCAGTAAACCAATGAATATTGGCTACTTATACAACAGACTGCATCATTTACTCCTTTTTACAACCTAGGGCGAATAATGATAGAGACAAACATGCAGCATTAGTTTTTCAAATTACTGATAATCAACTTATTTAGGTAATTAACTTTAAGACCTGCTTTTAAAAACATTTTAACTGTCTTACATGGTTTGATAACAACTAATGAAAGGCATAATTTCTATTTCAAATTGAGAAACAACTAATTGTAATAATTCCACAATTCTGTGTGCTCATCTACAGATTCATTTCATGAAAACATTTTTCTAATTATTTCTTTCATGAGTGGCATGTTATGTAATTTGGCTCTATTGGTTTTATGCCTTCACTTTGTGTTGCATTAGCAATTTTTCAGCCAGTAAGTAAGACAAGAGTAAGTTTATTAATTTCTTAGGATAAATTAAAGAAGAAGTTTGTTTTTGTGAAAGATGTGGAAGTGTGTTTTACTGTTTGCCATACTCGGCAATTTCCACATGCTAGCTCCTATAGCCAGTCTGCTTCAGACAAGTACCCAACCATTATTCACAGTATGACAATGTGTCAACAGTTAGAACTCTCTCCTCAAATTTTGTCTTATGTTTGACTTGGCCAGGGATTGAACCAACATCCCAACATACACTCGACCCCACTCTTCTTTGGAATATTTTCTGCCTCTGAACCATCAAGCCTGTATTCAGTTGGTGTTGGCCTAGTGGTCCTAGGTGCCAGTCTGCAAATAAGAGTGCATTACCTCTGAAGTGTTAGTTCCTCTGTCATTTGTTTAGTTTTTCTAACAGCACTAGTCTGTGATTTTTTTTTTTTTTTTGGAAACTTCAGTTTCCTTTACCATTGCAAATTTGATTGCTTAAACTTATCTTTGCCAGGTTGTTAAATGCCATCAACATAGCACAGCATAGTATTAGTGTCTAACTAGTTTAGTGTCAGTTTGTATGTCTCTTAATCTTTCCTTGAAAACTGTTAACTTTTTTATAAAAATGTATATGAAAATACTGTAGGTAATGATATGACAATCATTTTGATATGATGATTCGAGGTCATACATTCAAAGATCAAGGTCATAGTTGCGTAAGAAGTCTTAAATTGTTAATTATCTTGAAAACTATAACTTTATTGTATAGACAGGTGTAACAGAATATTGTAGGTATTATTAAACTGATTATTTTTATATATGATTCAAGATTATAGGTATCAAGGTCAAGGTCACAGCTGCAAAAAAAGAAAGAAAAAAAAAACAGAAAAAGGTAAATTATCTTGAAAACTAAAAACTTCTTGTAAAAACATGTATATTGAAACATTGTAGGTTTTGATATGACAATCATTTTGATATAAGGCTCAAGTTCATATGTTAAAAGGTCAAGGTCATAGCTGCATTGGATGTCTTAAATTGTTAATTATTTTGAAAACTATTCACATTTGTATAGCCATGTATATTAGAGTATTGTAGGTTTTGATATGATGATCATTTTGATATATGGTTCAAGGTCATAGGTTCAAAGGTCAAAATCAAAACTGCATAAGTATACTGAAATGGTTAATTTATAAGAAATTATTCATTGCTTCATAGTTTCTGTGTGCTTATTAGCTACCTATAAATGAGCTTTGACTAGATATTTCTTTTTAAGTATTGATTTTTCAACTTTTCCAATAGTCTTAACATAAAGGTTTATACTGTGTAAACCTTGCCTGAAGACAAAATATGTATAAATACGACCTGCTATGAATGTTAACAATAACAGCAGTCATGTAATAATCTGCAATGATAAATAATCTCTGCCCAAACAACTGAACAGATTTCGATGAAACTTCAATGACCAAGATCAAATGCAAGGTCATGGCATAGTTTTACCTTCGTACTTTTGTGACTTTTTCAACATTTTTTGGAAAAAATTGGTAATTAGGCTGAGTCAAAGGTCGTGAGTAAAAGAACTAAGATGTTGGTCTTCCTGTATGTAGGTGGTTATTTTGGATACAACTCATTACTTCTTAATTACTGAATAAGATTTTTTTTGTTGAGAGATATTTTGCTACACAGTTTCAATAAATATTTATTTTATTCAATGCAACTTTCAAAATATCATAAAGAGGATTTTATTTAACACTTTTACCTGTCATTTCTATCAGGTGGGCCTTTTCTATCCCTTATTTCGAAATAAAACTGAGAAATGGAGTAATGATGTTTTACACAATCACAGTTAACAGTCTGTTCATAATGGGGCCTGATCTAAAACTGATTACATCATCATATTTTGTGACAAAAATAACATACATAATTCCACAAAACTAAAGGTCTACCAAAATCTAATCAAAGGGCTGCACATTTTTTTGAGAAATTGAATTTCTCCAGGGACTTTCTGTTGAAAAGTGAGATAAACAAAATTTTATCCAAACTTTCCGAGCTACCAGGCTAACCGCTTTCCAGTACTTTCAGTACTTTGATTTCTATTCTATTGTCAGATGCATAAGTTTGAATTTTTATCTAAAAGAAATATTCAATATTTCTTTGGAAAAAAAATTTAACTTCTACGCTTGACAATATTCTGAATTCTAGCTGAGGGGTGAAATTTGGTATAAATCGCCAAAAAAATGCATAAGTGGGAAATAGAATGACACATCGCAAACGTGACAATGACACCATTTAATTTTATTCTACAAATAATTATAACAGACTTATAAACTTTATTTGAGCTTTAATCAGTAAACCAAAGTATAAAGAGTTTTCGTTTAATTATTTATTTTTAATACAATGTGTTTCAAAAAACTAGCACGACACGACCAAAAGTTTTAAGTACAGAAAATACTCCAGTCGCAGCAGCAGTTATCAAGTCACGTGATAATAATTTGTTGACTGTGACATGTTTGTCATGCAACATGATCTCTTTAGACGGGGAGTGTAGATATATATGTATAAACAGGATGGACAAAGAAACTACATTCTTGTGTCAAATTTTTGATTTTAAGACAGTTTTTGGAACTTTTAGAAGAACCACATGAACTTTACAATCTATAGAAAGAATGGATGGGAATTTGACGTGATATTAAAAAAAAAACTTTGCAAACGTGGAGTAGACTGTAAACTTTGTTTCAAGTGTTTCTTTATATTTAAGCTGTACACAGGATTGAAGTAAGTAAACTTAATTCTCGACATGTTGTGTTTGTCGCTTTGGATTTTTATTTCACTAGGGGAAACAGGTTTAACAATGGCAATTAAAATATCCCATTTCAAGTTATATTTAAAAAACCAAACAAAAACAAGTAGTGAAATATATATAAATGTATATATATATATATATATATATATATATATATATATATATATATAATTTTTGAAAATTCATAGATTGTATTTTTTTTGAACCAATAAAAGATCATCCATAAAAAAATATAAAACAATATTTATTTTAGGTTACGACGTGTTTCTAGACTTTAACGTTATGTTTTATAACTAGATATGTAAACATTCCAATGAAAGTTTTGGGAAATACACCCCAATGTCACCCCTTTGCATGCATAATTTTAAGTTACATTTCAAGAGAGAAGTCTCGATTTCACACATGTGTTTGTTATCAGTTTTTAACCAAATCTCAGCATATCCGCGTGACATACCAACACTCATTATCAAGCACTTTCAAGAGTAATGCCTTTAAAGTCATTTGAAAAACTCGTGATGTTATGAAAATACTGGTTCGGACAGAAAATTCTGCTAAGAACAGTTTACAGTTTTTATTTTTAATTTATTTATAAACAATTATACTTTGATAATTCGGTCATTACACTTTAAAATTACGTCCATTGCACCAGACATACATATCAGTATTGAGTAATGAAAATTTCTGATTGCACTAATCAATTGCTAAAAAAAAAAAAAAATCCAATTTGACCATCTGATCTGACCACCAATTTCATCAGACTATCTTTTTTTATCTTTTTGATAACAAAATGTGAATGAATTCAGAAGTTAAAAACCTTTACTGTACAAGTAGTTCCTTGTATTGGATTTTCATCAAATTTTCTTACTAACTTGGTGATGTGCATAACAGAATGATTATAATGCGAGTTGCAAAGGTATTAGGCCTATCAAGAATTATTGTTGTTTCACGAATAAAATAAATAAATAAATAAATAAATAAATCGCGTAATTGTTTTTAAAAAAAAGCCTTGAAAACGCATTGATCATACGCTACGTAAAAGAAGTCCCGGGAATCGAAGCTGCATACGGTTGAAGTTGATTCATCCGTAACGATGTTTAATTATCGGCAGTAACTTCCGGGGCCAGCTAAAGGTTACATGTTATTTTTTATTTAAATATTCAAAATAAAACAACAAAAGTAGATCATATTGTTGCCTTTCTAATAATTTAAGAGCAAGTCTTATTCTAAAATCAAATACAATACATTGTCAAGGATGCTGTTATATGTTTTTTTAAGAATTCCCCAATCTGGTACCTCCTTGTGATGTTTCAAAGAGCGCGGTTCTTGAACCAAGTTTCACACACGTTGTCTTTGTTTTCCTCTAATCTGTTAATTAAGATTATCAAAAAGAAATTAACGTTATCGTTGTTATAAAGTGATATGATAAGTTAAATGTTTTTACTTAGGAACTAAAATTTCCATCGATAAAAGCCAAGAGTAAGCAGATGTTTCCATTTTGTACGACAGTCGCCGCCACTTCCACCGTGACATGAAAGATGAATGAATGAAACAAACATTGTCATATCTTAAAAATACCTGCTGTCGATAGAAATTTTGCCGCAAACTAGACAGTCTACAGAAGATTATTGCTATAGAGTATAAAGATGCCGTGAGTATTTTAGAATAAAAATTTATTGATTTTAAAAATATTAGATAAATAAACACATAGACATTAAAAATCGGACGCATAGAATATAAATTTGTCTTTCAACAACATATAGTAGCATAAATGTTGACTAATCAGCCCCAAGTTTTAATTTTTGTTTGGTTGAGATAAGAAGACAAAAATTTAAATGGGGATTTAGCGGACCAATTAGTTAGACAGCAAAAACTGTCTATCCAGTTTTGTGGTAACCACAAGGCATTCAACTTTCGCATCATTCACATCCAGCATCTTTTTATTCAATCTGGGAAAATGTACAGTAGAAAGGGGAAAAAACCAAACAACGTTGGACATAAAAAATCTTTTCTTTCTTTCTTTCTTTCTTTCTTTCTTTCTTTCTTTCTTTCTTTCTTTCTTTCTTTTTTTGTTTGTTTTTGTTTTGTTTTTCTTTGTTGCAAGGTCATACCAAATTAGTCCTACATATTTTTTGGTAAAAAGTAGAGGCAAGTGAGCAATTAAAAATTTAAATGTATGTTTTTTCTAAAACAACATTTTTCTTCCGGCAAACAAAATTTGAACCTGCTGAGCAAGTAAAAAAAAAAATGCACAAAAAGATAATTATTGCAGGAGAAGGCAAAAAGTTTTTAAAAAATGATAAAAGAAAAGAATATGCTGTTCTGGCAAACTCCCATCCAATATAAAAAACAATAAATCAACAAAGAACTTTTTTATAGTAAAACACTGGACAAATGTTGCCAGGATGTTGTTAAATTTACACTAAATGCAGCCAAAGATTTTGCAGAAAAAATGATGTGGGATTTTACCAGATATTTTATACAGGTGGAAAAGGATTAAAAAATGAAATTAATTTTATTTTTAATTATAAGTTTTAGAGGCGAGCGGATCTGATAAACTACAAATTAATTTGTCATGGCCAAATAAGTCCTTCTTGTCTTAGTATTTTGTGATTTGTCCAATTTTTTAATTATTCATTTACGTATATCTATGATATTTAAAAGGATAGAATAAAATAAAGTCCCCAGGTTTCTGTCTTTAAGACAATTTACTGCAAGGTAGTGTTAGAAAACATTTAATGCATGTCAGCTTTATTTAATTCCATATAACATCACAGAAACTTAAGTTCTATGGGACATCTAGTTATTTCTGGTAAAAACACCTCGTGTCATATTGAGGCTTCATCATGACTGATTAGATGAACATCTTAAATCAAACTGAAGATGATATTGTAATGATTGAAATCAACTGTAGCTTGTTCTGCTAAACTGGCTTTTAGAAGCATAAACTCCCTTTCTTTTATTAATCATTTTGTTTTGTTTTCTTAAGGTTTGATAGGGTGTTTGGAAGTATTGCGAAATGGTCACGCTTCACCGGAAGTCTTGATGATGACTGGATTGACAGGTTAAACCACATCTGGACAGTGGTACTATTTGTTATGTTTGCATTGGTGGTAAGTTCTAGCCAGTATGTTGGAGATCCTATACACTGCTGGTGTCCTACAGAGTTCTCGTCTGCCTATGTATCATACACCAAGTCTTATTGCTGGATATCAAATACATACTATGTGCCTATGTCCGAAGGCATACCGACAGATTTCAGGACTAAGCTTGATAAGGAAATTACATATTACCAGTGGGTTCCAGTTATACTTTTGTTTCAAGCTCTTTTGTTTAAGATACCCAATGTTGTTTGGCATTTGTGGAATGGATATTCTGGTGTTAGTCTTGATAAAGTGGCTTTGCTAGCTGGCGATACCATGTTAGCATCTCCAGAAGAGCGGAAGAAAAAGATAACTCATATTTCTATTTACATAAACAGATGGATTGAAAGTCAAAGAGAATATCGTTATAATTTATTTGTTAGAATAAGAGAGAAGATTTCCAATGTTTGTTGTTTTTGTATTGGTAAACGTTATGGCACATTTTTGACAGGATTTTACTTGTTTGTGAAGCTTTTATACTGTGTTAATGTTATTGGACAGTTCTTTTTACTCAATGCTTTTATGTCAGACACATACAGCGTGTTTGGCTTTGAGGTTATCAATTATCTCTACAGTGGAGGAGAATGGGTAGAATCACCAAGATTTCCTCGTGTAACACTTTGTGACTTTAAGATTCGTCAGTTGAACAATATTCATCAGTGGACTGTTCAGTGTGTACTACCAATTAACCTTTTTAATGAGAAGATTTTCATCTTTATTTGGTTTTGGATGTTTCTTGTTGCCACTCTGACTTGCATCAACTACCTTAGCTGGCTCTACCATATTCTAATTCGTGAAAATCGGAGCAGATTCATTCGTAAATATTTGAAAATTGTTGGTGAATTGAACACTGCTTTTGATAAAAAACTTAGTCGGAAGTTTGCTGATGAATATTTAAGAGATGATGGCATATTTGTTTTACGAGTTGTTGGTAAGAATTCTTCCCACATGGTTTTAACAGATCTTATTCAGAGTCTGTGGAAGTTATTTAAAGAAGTCCATTGTTCACACAGGAATGCATCTGTGACAGAACCAGAAATTACAACAGAGTTAATGAATGGAATTCCCAAGAAAGAAGATGTGTACACATGCTCATAGTTCCATACTATGCATGCATTATTTTGATTACATTTATTGTTGGGTGATTAGGATTATATAGGGTATGTAATTTTTGTCTGAAATTTTTATTTTTGAAACTGGATATGAATGTGTACCCTGCAATTTGATGTCCATGAAGAAATGTTACCTTCCTTCAATTATGCCAAATAATCAGTTACTTAGTGGCATCATCCAGCATTGTTTAATTTATAATCATGCCATTTATTTATGTAACCAGAAAATGCATATTAACATTGGTCACATGACTAGACAGGTCCTTGTCAAATAGTGTCTTAGTCTTGTCTGAAGAATGTTTTATTTTTGAATCAAGAGATTAGTGTTCCTGGTAATTTATAATGTTCTAGCTCTATTTTGTATGAATCAAATTTTCAGTGATGTTGTGGTATAAATGACACAATGTGATGATGTCATGTGTTATTTTTCCTTGAAAATTATGCAAAATTATTGCCACATGAATTGATGAGACTTTATATAACAGTGTTCTTGAAATCAGGGTACTGGTAATTGAAAAATATTTTTATGTACATTGTAAGAACGGTGAAAATATCTGATTTTGATCTGTTTTAAATTTTGTCACCTTTAAGATAATTTGGTCTTTTGCATGCTAGCCATTTTTAGCTCACCTGAGCACAAAGTGCTCATGTGAGCTATTGGTATCAATAGAGGCAGACCCTCCGTCGTCCGTCCGTCCGTCAACAATTGCTTCAAACGACTTCTTCTCGGAAACTTCTGGTCACATTTTGTTTAAACTTGGTCAAAAGCATCTATAGAACATTGCCTTTCAGATTTGTGTTTTTGGTTGCCATAGCTACCAAATGTGGGTCACAATGACCTACATAGTTAAAAACCTAAAAAAAAATCTTCTTCTCCAAAACCACTTCACTGAGATAAAATCTGATGTGATATTTGGCATCTATGGCATCTTATTTACCAAGTTTGTGAATTTCAAGAATTTTTGTGAAAAATCAGGTTACGCGTTTTTGCGTTTAATTTTTATATGCCCGTCAAAGACGGGGCGTATTATGGGATCACCCTTGGCAGGCGGGCGGGCGGGTGGGCGGATGGGTGGGCAGGCGTACTGGCGGCGGGTTTGTCCGGCCCATAACTCTGACATCTATGGTCAGAATGACTTGAAACTTGGTATGCTTACTTACCACAATGATGTGAAGTGCAGTGCTCAGGAACCGTAACTCTAGCTTCCTTAATTTTTGAGTTATTCCCCTTTGAATGCTGTTAGCATGTTTGTCCGGATCATAACTTTGACATCTATGGTCAGAATGACTTGAAACTTTGTATGCTTACTTACCACGATGATGCCAAATGCAGTGCACAGGAACCGTAACTCTAGCTTCCTTAATTTTTGAGTTATTCCCCTTTGTGTGCTGCCAGAGTACGTGGCGGGTTTGTCTGGCCCATAACTCTGACATCTATGGTCAGAATGACTTGAAACTTGGTATGCTTACTTACCATGATGATCCGAAGTGCAGTGCTCAGGAACCGTAACTCTAGCTTCCTTAATTTATTCTACCTAGGGAGCAGATACACATAGAGTTGTAGGCTGAAGAACTTGCTGTCTTTGAAACAATCCAGTATACTAGAGATTACCTCAATTTTGTGATGAAGGTTACAAGAACATGATGGTAAAATTATATAAATGGTGTGGCTGGTGGTAAGTCTATTTTGTTACTGAAAATAATACCAAAATCTCATAATTACTATTGTTTTTTATTGTACTTGTTGACTTGTGCACTGCATTTTGTATCATTGTGATGAATAATTGAATTGACTTATTGATTATTAACAGCTCATATGAACTGTATAAGTCCCTTTACAGTTCATTATAAACAAAATATCCACATAAATGACTTGCAGATTTGACGGACGTATCATGCTCTGCCATGCGGAACTCTTGTTGTATATGGTAAATAGTACTTTTTTTTACAAAAAATTACAATAATGATTAAATTTAGGTGAATTCTTTTTCCAAACATCATTTTCTTGTGTGAAGAAACATATGTTTGACAATTTTCATGAAATTCTGTGGAATACAAGTCGCTTTTTCGGCCTTTTTCATTTTCAATTCTAGCAACCCAAGGGTCAAGGGTTCAAATCCCATTGAGGCCACTTTTTTTTTTTTTTTTTTTTTTAGCTCACCTGAGCTGAAAGCTCAGATGAGCTATTGCTATCCATCTTCGTGCGTCGTCCGTCGTCCGTCGTGCGTAAACTTTTTACATTTTAATCTTCTCCTCCAAAACCACTGGGCCAAATTTAGTGAAACTTGGTAACCATCATGCCTGGGTAAAGCCCTTTCAGATTTGCACAAATGAAGGAGTTATGTCCCCTTGGGGCCCCACAAGGGGGGAAATAGTGAAAAACTTTAAAAATCTTCTCTGAATCTACAAGAGATATACATTAGTTATTTCATTTATAACATCCTTAGGTCATCTATTTTCAGATTGCACAAATGGTAGCCATGGGGCTCAAAATGGGGAAATTGTAAGGCACTGAGTGGGGAAATTGCTAAAAATTATATATTTGTCACTATATCTTGAAAACTATTAACTTTTTGTATAGGCATGTATATTAAAATATTGTAGGTATTGACATGGCGATCATTTTGATATATGATTCAAGGTCATATGTTCAAAGGTCAAGGTCACAGCTGTAAAAGAAGACTTAAATTGCTAATTGTCTTAAAACTATTAACTTTTTGTATAGGCATGTATATTAGAACCAATCATTTTGATATATGGTTCTAGGTCATATGTTCAAAGGTCAAGGTCACAGCTGCAGAAGAAGACTTATATTGCTAATTATCTTGAAAACTATTAACTTTTTGTATAGGCATGTATATTAGAATATTGTAGGTATTGCGACAACGATCATTTTGATATATGGTTCAAGGTCATATGTTGAAAGGTCAAGGTCACAGCTTCAAAAGAAGACAAATTGCTAATTTTCTTCAAAACTATTTACTTTTTGTATAGGTATGTATATTAGAATATTGTGGGTATTGCGACAAAGATCATTTTGATATATGGTTCAAGGTCATATGTTGAAAGTTCAAGGTCACAGCTGCAAAATAAGACTTAAATTGCTAATTATCTTGAAAACTATTAACTTTTCGTATAGGCATGTTTATTAGAATATTGTAGGTATTGCGACAACAATCATTTTGATATATGGTTCATAGTCATATGTTGAAAGTTTAAGGTCACAGCTGCAAAATAAGACTTAAATTGCTAATTATCTCGAAAACTATTAACTTTTTGTATAGGCATGTATATTAGAATATTGCAGGTATTGCGACAACGGTCATTTTGATATATGGTTCAAGGTCGTATGTTGAAAGGTCAAGGTCACAGCTGCAAAAGAAGACTTAAATTGCTAATTATCTTGAAAACTATTAACTTTTTGTATAGGCATGTATATTAGAATATTGAAGGTATTGAGACAAAGATCATTTTGATATATGGTTCAAGGTCGTATGTTGAAAGGTCAAGGTTACAGCTTCAGAAGAAGAATTAAATTGCTAATTATCTTGAATACTATTAACTTTTTGTATAGGCATGTATATTAGAATATTGAAGGTATTGAGACAAAGATCATTTTGATATTGGTTCAAGCTCACATGTGCAAAATAAGACTTAAATTGCTAATTATCTTGAAAACTATTAACTTTTCGTATAGGCATGTTTATTAGAATATTGTAGGTATTGCGACAACATCATTTTGATATATGGTTCATAGTCATATGTTGAAAGTTCAAGGTCACAGCTGCAAAATAAGACTTAAATTGCTAATTATCTTGAAAACTTTTAACTTTTTGTATAGGCATGTTTTTAGAATATTGAAGGTATTGCGACAAAGATCATTTTGATATATGGTTCAAGGTCATATGTTGAAAGTTCAAGTTCACAGCTGCAAAATAAGACTTAAATTGCTAATTATCTTGAAAACTATTAACTTTTCGTATAGGCATGTTTATTAGAATATTGTAGGTATTGCGACAACGATCATTTTGATATATGGTTCAAGTCATATGTTGAAAGTTCAAGGTCACAGCTGCAAAATAAGACTTAAATTGCTAATTATCTTGAAAACTATTAACTTTTTGTATAGGCATGTTTATTAGAATATTGTAGGTATTGCGACAACAATCATTTTGATATATGGTTTAAGGTTATATGTTCAAAGCTCAAGGTCATATCAACATAGAAATACTAAAATTATTAATTATCTTTTAAAGTTTCTGTACTTAATATATTGTCTATTGCACTTTGCAAACAATATTGGAAATATCTTCAGGTGAGCGTTAAGGCCCATGGGCCTCTTGTTTTTATTTATTTATTTTTTTTTTTATATTTTTTTTTTTTTGACTTACAATGGTGCATGGAAGAGATTTTATGAATTTTTACTTTTTAGTGTAATTATTATTATTATTTTTTTAATTACATGTGATTCTGCAACCCAAGGGTTGAAGGTTCAAATCCCAGTGGAGCCACTTTTTTTTTTTTTTTTCTGAATTTTTATGACTTACAATGGTGCATGGAAGAATTTTTAAGATTTTTTACTTTTTAGGTTGCCAAAGCTACATTGACCTAAATAGTTGAAAACCAAAAAAAAATTTTCTTCTCCAAAACCACTGCACTGAGATAAAATCTGATGTGATATTTGGCATCTAAAGCACTGTATAAAGTTTGTGAATTCCAATAATTTTGTGAAAAATTAGGTTACGTGTTTTTGCGTTTATTTTTTATACATTGTAAATAGTACTTTTTTACCAAAATTACAATATTAATAAATTTAGGTGAATTCTTTTTCCAAACATCATTTTCTTATGTGAAGAAACATATGTTTAACAATTTTCATGAAATTCTGTAAAATACAAGTGGCATTTTTCGACCTTATTCTTTTTCAATTCTAGCAACCCAAGGGTCGAGGGTTCAAATACAGTAAAACTTCGATGGCTCGAAGTCCAAGGGACTTCGACTAAATATTCGAGCCATCGGGGAGGTTCGAGCGATCGAACATCTAGATATTGATTGGAGGTTCACGTTCTTATGTTTACCGAGCGTCAAAGAATCTTTAAATTTGTTTTACATGTAAATAAACTAAAAGGTCAAATAATGAAAAGTCCGAATTAAAATTCCATTATTTATCACGAAATATTTTTTTAAAAATTCAAAAAGAATAAAATGTCCCAATTAAAAATACAAAATTCATTTCAAATTACATGTTGACCTGCAACTGCCGTAAGATGTTATTTAGATACGGGGTTAGAATATGGCACTTTATTTTAATTTCAATAGGTGATGATACAAAATAAACTAACTTTATTCTTTATTGCACATGTACTATAAAGAAAAACAAAACAAAACACAGTTATTACCGGTCGTTTTAATCACAGGAAATAACGATAATACACATAACTATACATATTCCAAGGGCATGTAAATTACAGATTCCTGATGTGCAATCATACGGCATGAGCAACTGAGCTGTTTTAGAAAAAGCGATCAAACACTTCCATGTGTCGTAATCGGATTAAGAGATTAAAGAACTAAGCATATCGACACTTCGTAATTAGGTTAATAATTAATTAATTCATTAATATCTGTCTAGATTAATCGTTTCGTTCCACTCTATTACGTTTGATGTTTCTGTAATATGGCTTCAGCTGTGTTTTGTTTACAATGACCAGGACCACATTTCCTTCTTACAAAAATTGTATTCGAGCGAAAGAAGTTGAATTTTCACTAACTTTATACTTTTGAAAAATATTTATTGTTCGAGCGAGTGGGGGTATTCGAGTTAACGAAGTTCGAGCCATCGAGGTTTATTTACATAGGATATAATAGGAAATTGGTCCGGACCAACAGATGACTTCGAGTTATCCGGGGTATTCGAGGCAACGACGTTCGAGCGATCGAAGTTTTACTGTACCAGTGAGGCCACCTTTTTTTTTTTTTTTTAATTTCTGAATTTTATGACTTACAATGGTGCATGGAAGAGATGTTATGAATTTTTACTTTTTAGTTAATTATTATTTTTGAAATACATGTGATACTGATATGTAGATTTAGCTAAAACCTTGAATTTTTTTTTTTTTTTTTTTTTTTTTTTGTTTTGTTTTACAAAATCATTGTTATGTGACATTATTTAAATTAATTGAACAATTTTTTAAAAAATAATTTGCAGTTGAATTTTACAATTTTTTTTAAAAATATTTTAATTAATGTGTCAAATCTGTAAAGTCTTAAATCCGGATCTGAAAATTGCTCATGTGAGCTTTTGATATGGATAGGAACTCTGCCATCCATCCATACATTCATCAAAAGACTTCTTCTCAGACACTACTGGTCACATTTCATTCATTATAGTCAATAGCACCTTTAAACCATTGCCATTCTCATTTGTGTTTCTGGTCACTTTGGCTACCAAAAGTAGGTCACAGTGACCTATATAGCTAAAAACCAAAACAATAAAAATAATGTTATCTGAAACCACTTCTATTGAGGCAACATGTTATGACTTAACCAGGTATTATCAAGACATACCAGTTACATTTAAACTCAGGTGAGCAAATTAGGGCCATCTTGGGCCTCTTGTTTGATTATGGCTTATGGTAACACCTGTCATCATCTGGGTTTCACTCACACTTTGGCAGATCATAGTTTTCTCTAGATAAACCATTTTTCCCACTATCAAACAACTGACCACTATAAATAAAGTGAAAAAATCTTCTTCACTAAGACATAAAACAATTATTCTTCATACCTTACCCTTATACTTTTTCGTTATGATTTTCCAGTACCTTCATTACCATACTTGTATTTGTTATGACCTATGATACATACAGCGTACAATTGATAGTAGATTTGCTTTGTATTATGCAGTATTACTGTACTTAGTTGTTAAATAAAAGCTATAACTTATGTAGAGCATGTATTTAGCTGAAATTGTTTTCAGCCAGCTTGTGTATAATATATAATGTTCTTAGAGTGTTTCTGTGTACCAGTATTTCATTTATTGGTACTTTAACAACATTATTCTTTGTGATAGGATTTCATTTGGCATTATATTATGATTATAAAAAATTGTATTACACAATTTATACATCTATATATGTAATAAAATCTTATACTAAAATTTTTGACAGATATTGGTAGTATAAGTTTAAATTTATGTGTTTGTTTTTTTGTCTCATTTGTTGAAGTCTAGTTATTGTCATTAAGCAGGGCTTTAATTGTCCAGCTCTGGCATTGACATACATGTCAAAATGTGAAAAATTGTTGTGTTTTTAAAATTAAAGTTTAAAACTTGTACAGTTCAGTGAGACTTATAGTAGAGATCTACATGAGACTAGAAAAATCTTGCCATCACTGTAAGTTTGAAATAGATTTTTCTGAACAAGAGTGTTGACAGAATTATCCTGGGTGAGACTTGACAAGTCTGGGATATTTTGTCATTATACAGACTTTGGATCATCTTGATCCAATCTCAATAAACTTTTATGAATAACCTAAAATTTTCAGAAAGAAAATCATTTTACAACTTTTTTAACAATAATTATATCTGTACATGTATGTGTTTTATGGATGTCTAGTTATTGTGATTTTATTAACATTTTAGTTCAAGTTGTGTATTTTATTTTATGTAAGAGATAGTATGATTTAATATGATTCATTTTAAATGTTAAATGTTATAATAAACCATGATGTACATTTATTATAGGATATATATATCAGTATTATACATTTTACAAGTACACATGTATATATATGCATTTTATTATATATTTTATGTTTTTTTAAAGTGCAATTTTTAGTTCATTTTTAATTTCAATTGTTCAGATAGAACCGATTGGTAACCAAGTGAAACAAATTATGTTGTTATAATTGTTAATGCTACCTAGCACTGGTTTCACAATCATTAATTAAGATTTTCCTTGAGTTAAATCTTGCAAATTTGAACTTGGAATAGTTTTGTTACTATAAGTTTTCAAGATATTCATGGATTGTATTTTGATGTTTTAAAGAACAAAAAATTGAAGGTCATTGTAAGTTTAAAATCTGTAGAGAAAAATCTAGTTGACTTAAAAGTTTGTAGTACCATAGAAATATTACCAGAATTAAGTTGCAGAAAATCTTATAAACAGGTATATACATTTCTAGATATTGTGATAATGATTTTAATTGTGCAGTATTTTACATTATTTTATTTGTTTTAACACATTTTAAACACAAAAAACAATGAGTCTCATTTGTTTTACATTCTAATTTATTCATATAAACTGTAGACTAGTCATTCTGTATTATTGTTAAGTTGTTGTTTCTTCTTTATTTTTCAATACATGTGCCTCTGATGTGAATTATATTTCTTTGCAGTAACATCAAAACTTCAGGATACTGAAGATTACTTGATGGTATATGATATGATTTATTGCTTATAAGCCACTGTAGACATTGTTTAGGTGTCAGTTTAAATTGCAGGATGAAAACGGAACTTGTCACATTTGTTTATATATATATATATATATATATATATATATATATATATCATATCATATAATGTACACAAGTGTTTAAAATAACCAGGATGTTGTAGGTTGATCAAAAAAAAGATCATATCTGCATATCTGGCATTTACAAAGTTGATCTTTTTTTTTTTTTTTTTTTTTTTTTAAATGCTAGGGATGGTTTAAAGAAAGTATGCAATTGCCACACTAAGCTTTTCATTTAAATCATTCATCAGAGAGAGAGAGAGAGAGCATGCATTTTTTGCTAAGCATTAGCCATAATACTGTGAATTGTTTGTAGAAGGTCACTGTTGTCCATCTTATGTTTGTCTACAAAGTATATACCGGTACATGTAGTACAACATGTATATACCAGTAATTACCTGACTGTGTCAGGTTCCGAAGTCCAGAGTCCAGAAAGATCAGCTTTTAAACATCATATATTAAATGTAGATAAGAAGATTAAGTGGGCTTGGTCAGTCACCTTCCTTTTATTACTCCACCAGTTTATATAGATTTCTTACAAACAAGTGCTTATAAAGCTTAGTCATCTACTTAAAACCCCGGTATAAATGTTCACTTATTTTGATGAAAGATTATATCACTTTCTTATTAATCATCTTTTTCGGTGTAACAACATAACCTAATAACGAAACATTAATTTGAAGTCTTTAAATTTGTAACTATATGAGCACTTCTTCATTTAAATAACATCTTTCCCATTTTTGTCAATAGAAAATTAAACCTACAAAATATGCAATGAGAGGGGATATGGATCACATGTTACCTTGCATCATCATCATCATCATCATCATTTCACATAAATGATGATTTTTTATGACCATTAGAGTTGTAGTAAACTTGCCTACAATGTTTTTGACCACTTGGTCCATTATACTGGTACTGAGTTTACTATTTGAACCTTTGACAAGAAAAGATATATATATATTATATATATATACATGTATATATGTGTGTGTGTGTGTGTGTGTGTGTGTGTGTGTGTGTGTGTGTGTGTGTCATTTGTAATCCATCAGTGTTTTAGATTGACAACATTGTGTGGTCAGTCATATTTAATGACTGTTTCATGATTATACATTTCAGTAACCATTCAATTATATTTATCTTTTATCATTATCATTACATTTGTATTTAATATTATTATTTTTATTATTTTTTTAAGCTTTACAATATTGCAAAATTTTATAAATACTTGTTAAGTATAATGCCATGTTGTGTTTGCATATATTATTCCATAGCCCACACAGTGCCAATTGAACTATTGTGTGAATCTGAATTGAAGTCTCTTTTTTTTTTTATTCTATTGGTATTTCATACATGTCTTTAGAATGTACCATAATTGTATTTTGTTTGTATGTGTTATTGCTCATACTGTGTTATTAGGAAGTACTGTTCTGTATTTTCTGATTAAACTGCCTTATGAACAAGTTTTTAAAAACTTCCATTCAAAATGCTCAATTTTTACAAGAACTTTATACAGATGTTTCATCAGAGGTCAAGTCAAACAATGTTATATTTTTATTTTATTCAAAATAATGTTGTGCTGTTATATTTTTTAAATATAAATGTATTAAGTGTTGTAGGTAAAAGTGCATTAAAATTTGTAAACTAAAAACAACATTGAATACATGTAATTGTAAAATTTGCCATTTATCATACACAAGTATGTGTTATAAGGATTTTGAACTAGACCAATTCATGATGATATAGAAATATATATTTTTGTCAATTTATGGACAAAAACATCTTTTTGACACAGTGCATGTTGGTCCTTGTTATTATGGACCAAATTTTATGTTCAGGTATGTGTTTATGTGATCTTTATGTTTTCAGAATTATATCTAACAGCATAAATTGTATGTCCAGGTATGTATTGTGTTCATGTGTTCTTTATTTCAATGTGTTCATATGTTTTTCTTATGTGTATGTGTTCATGTGTTCCTTTTGTGTATGTGTTCATGTGTTCCTTATGTGTCCAGAATTATATCTAACATAGATTGTATGTCTAGTTATGTGCTCCTCATGTGTATGTGTTCACCCTATTTGTATGTGTTCATGTGTTCCTTATACACATGTGTTCATGTGTTCCTATGTGTTCAGATTTAAACCAGTATAAGTATTTGTTCATTACAAATATGTGTTGATAAGTATGCTCATAATGTTGCAAAATGTATAAAAAAAAATTTTTGTCCCTCATGTTGTTAGAGTCGTCTGTATATTTGTGATTCTTTAGTGTCAGATACATTAAAGTCTTCTAAAGTACAAAAGCTGACAAATATAATCTCAGAATTTGTCAGACTTCTTAAGTATTGGTTATATCTCCTTCACCGACCAAATTCACATGTTTTTACGCAGATTACATCAGCATATGAAAATATCTTGTCCAAGATTTTGACACTTCATAACTATTAAGTAAGAGTAAACTAGCCTTGATCAAAAAATTGATTTTAAAACTGGTCAGACTGATGAAAATAATTATTTTGTGAGTGTTATTAATTACATAAGTCATAACAACTTAACAAATAATTTTATTTTCTCATCTATTTCTAAACCTGTACTGAGTTTTAAGCAATGAATTAATGAAAAACTTATTGGAATGATTAGAAAATACATGTAGTAAAAAGTTTCACATTTAATACGTGACAAAGTTTTTCAGAACTTGTTTAAAGTTGAACTTTAATTACTAATTTGAAATATATGCAGCTTTTTAGTTTAATGAGAATTAAAATCAGTTTGTGAATTCATTTTGAATTTCTATTTTCTGCACAAAATGATAAGTAATTTTTATCATTTTATAAGTGAAGAATATCAAAAATTTAAGTTTATAAGTCTGTTGTATTATCTTAGGTACTGTGTATTTGTCTGTCCATCTGTCTGTCTGAGGACAATTGTATCCAAAGCACCAGTGAAAGTTATCCTGAATCGATTAGAAGAAAAAAAAACAACACAACTTTGTATAGATCTTTAGTTGCACAAAAGAATATAGGCCATGTACCTTAATTATTTAGGAGTTATTCCCCTTTGACTATATACCTTTAATAAAAATTTCTTTGTCAAGATAAAAACTTTGGGTTTTCAGTTTTGTGTGTTCTTAAAATGTTTTTCACATTGAAGTCAAGGTCAAAGTTCATCAGCTAGCTTTTAACCTTTGCCTGTGGTACCATATTAGCTAATGTTTAACATATTTTAATGCAGATATAATTTTTGAGTGTTTTATATCACTGTTTATCGAAAGTAAATGTCAAAGGTCAGGTGCAAGGCAAGTCCAATACTTTATTTTTTGCTTTGCATATTTACCTTATTTTTTCAGGTTTTGGTACACCGATTTGATTAATCTTGTCTTAAAATAGGACATGTAATTTTTATGGCATCTGTATTTCAAGCACTAGAATCCATTTAACATTTCCCAGGTCAAAATATTTGACAGGATTATATTAAGCTGTTTGATGTACTTTGCTTGTTTTTATCTCCAGGATAAACCTATTTTGTGAATTATATTTTTGGTAATGGTAGATAATATATAAATTCATTGATACTATATATGTAGATAGGTAGTTGATATATATATATATATATATACTGTAGTAATAAACTATGATGATTGTATGATAATAGAACACATTACAGCTGGTATTTACAGGACCAATGACATTTAAGTTGTACAAATTGTTTCATTCCATTGTTTGTTAGTTACAAGTAGTTATTTTAGTACATTATAATAGCATTGTAATTAGTAGTTAGTGATGACTCATTTTTTGATATTTAGATAACATTATTGTTCATTTATCTAATAATTTGACTCCTGGAAATTAATAAAAAGTATTTGTATTAAATTACTTTACATACAATTTGTTATTCATTTTCTTTTGATCATTTTATACACTGAAAAGATTTTGGTTTTATTATGTTATAAAAAGCATATGTGTTAACTGATCTTCCACATTAGGTTTAAATTAAGCAACTCTTACACAATTGTATAGAGTTGTTTTCTGTTTAGATGTTTGACTTGGATAAAGAGGGGTCAAGTGAAATTCATTGTTACTGGAGTTAACGGTATTGCCATTTTTTTTTTTTTCAATCAAAAATTTGTCAAGTATTAATTGATTTGATTCATATTTTGCATTGCTTTCTGTAAAAAAGACCAAGTTGGATATTGGTTAAAATCTACTCAGTAGAACATTGTGACCTTTTTGTATGGGATTTCAAAAACAAATTCCATCATTTGATTTGTATTTTGCAGGAATGGTTTTGGTGAGAAAGGGAGTTCGGTTTAAATTTTAGTTAAAATAAAGTTCACTTTACTAGAATCATTGCCCTTTTTTGGACAGTCTGCCAAAATGTAGTTTCTGATTTATAACACGTTTTGTTTGCCAAAACTAGTACTTGGATGGCTGATTGCCTGGGAAAACCAGGTGCTGTAGTCTTGTTAGTACTTGGATGGCTGATTGCCTGGGAAAACCAGATACTGTAGTCTTGTTAGTACTTGGATGGCTGATTGCCTGGGGAAACCAGGTGCTGTAGTCTTGTTAGTACTTGGATGGCTGATTGCCTGGGAAAACCAGGTGCTGTAGTCTTGTTAGTACTTGGATGGCTGATTGCCTGGGGAAACCAGGTGCTGTAGTCTTGTTAGTACTTGGATGGCTGATTGCCTGGGAAAACCAGGTGCTGTAGTCTTGTTAGTACTTGGATGGCTGATTGCCTGGGAAAACCAGGTGCTGTAGTCTTGTTAGTACTTGGATGGCAGATTGCCTTGGAAAACCAGATGCCGTATTCTTGTTAGTACTTAGATGCAAGTCTGGGAAAACCACTTGTCATAGTATAGGTTAGTTACTTTTGTGGTTGATTGTCTGCAACACCAGGTGCCAGAGACTTTTCCTTTTTAGCTCACCTGACTGAGAATTTGGTCGTAAAATGGGTTAGGCGTTTTTGCGTTAAATTAAAAAAATTTCGTAAAATGGTTTCAATTTTTTATAACTTGAACAGATAATGACATGGGGTTTTCAGTTTTGACCTTTTCCCGAAATGACCTTTAAAATAGGGTCAAGGTCACAAATCAAGGTCATGACCTAATTTGTGATTTATGCAGTTTTAGGCAATTTTCTTGCAAATATTAAGAGATAAATGAATTCAAAACATTGTTAAAATGTTCCCCATGACAAAATTTTGAAAGGTACCAAGTTTCGTAACTATATGATAATCCATGTAGGAGTTGTTGCCCCTGAAATGTTATTTTTGGCTTATAAATACTAAAATTGTGCATAAGCTTGAAAACTAATCTTTTTGTATAGGCATTTATATAAAAATATTGTAGGTATTGATTTGACAGTCTTTGTGATATATAGTTCAAGGTCATGTGTTGAAAGGTCAAGGTCATAGCTGCATATGTGTACTGAAACTGTGAATTATCTTGAAAACTTATTAACTTTTTGTATAAGCATTTATATTAGAATATTGTAGGTATTGATATGACGATCATTTTGATATATGGTTCAAGGTCATATTTTGAAAGGTCATGGTCATAGCTGCATATGTGTACTGAAACTGAATTTTCTTGAAAACTATGAACTTTCTGTATAAGCATGTATATTAGAATATTGTAGGTATTGATATGACGATCATTTTGATATTCTGTTCAAGGTCGTATGTTCAAAGGTCAAGGTCATAGCTGCATAAGTGTACTGAAACTAAATTATCTTAAAAACTATGAACTTTTTGTAAAAGCATGTATATTAGAATATTGTAGGTATTTATATGACGATCAGTTTGATATATGGTTCAAGGTCATATGTTTAAAGGTCAAGGTCATAGCTGCATAAGTGTACTGAAATTGTTAATTATCTTGACAACTATGAACTTTTTGTATAGGCATATACATGTATATTAGAATATTGTAGGTATTGATATGACAATCATTTTGGTATACGGTTCAAGGTCATATGTTGAAAGTTAAAGGTCATATCTGTAGAAGAAGACTGAAATTGTAAATTATCTTGAAAACTATGAACTTTTTGTATTGGCATATATATTAGAATACTGTAAGTATTGATATGACTATCATTTTGATATATGGTTCAAGGTCACATGTTTAAAGGTCAAGGTCATAGCTGTTGAAGAAGACTGAAATTGTAAATTATCTTGAAAACCATTAACATTTTGTACAAGCTTATTTATTAGAATATTGTAGGTGTTGATATTACGACCATTTTGATATAAGGTTCAAGTTCATATGTTCAAAGGTCAAAATCATGGCTGCATAACCATATGGTTAATGATTTGGAAATTATTCATTGTACTTTAGTTAAATCATGCATATGAGCTATTTATAAATGAAATGTGACTAGAAATTTCTGATTAATTATTATAGGATTTTCCAAACTTGAGGAATTTTATGAACCTTTTGTAATTAAGTTCTTTGTAAGTTTTTGGACATTTCCTCAGGTGAGCGTTAAGGCCCATGGGCCTCTTGATTGTTTTTCTTGTGCTTTTAGAGTTATTATTTTCCTCAACACTTATTTAGAAATTTACGCACCAGTATCTCTGTACTAATAAACATTCACAGACTTGTTTGTCCCATGTAGTGTAAAATATGCAACAGGCTGTGAATAACATCTCATGTTTGAGGTTCCATCATTTGTTCCTGAAAGGATTAGTCTGTTCCATAGAACATCAATGACTTAAAATATGAAACCAGGTTATGATTATGTCTCTTGATAAGGGGTGTGTTGTTATTTGAATTGAACACCAGTAACTGTAAAAATATTACACTGGGTTCTGATTTCGCAATTTGTCTTTCACAATAGAACTTTCGAGTTCTTTCTAGCCAAGGTTTCAGTATGTATTGTATCATTTGTTTACATACTGTAAACATGATTACAACCAACTAGATATGTATTTTATCGTTTGTTCACATATGTAAACAGGGTTACAAACAAGATATGTATTGTATCGTTTGTTTACATACTGTAAACATGATTACAACCAACTAGATATGTATTTTATCATTTGTTCACATATGTAAACAGGGTTACAAACAACAAGATATGTATTTATCATTTGTTTACATACTGTAAACATGATTACAACCAGCTAGATATGTATTGTTTTATTGGTTCACATACTGTAAACAGGATGACGACCAACTAGAAATGTATTGTAACGTTTGTTTACATACTGTAAACAGAATAACAACCAGCTAGATATGTATTGTATCGTTTGTTTACATTCTGTAAACAGGATTACAACCAACTAGATATGTATTTTATCATTTGTTCACATATGTAAACAGGGTTTACAAACAACAAGATATGTATTGTATCGTTTGTTTACATACTGTAAACATGATTACAACCAGCTAGATATGTATTGTTTTATTTGTTCACATACTGTAAACAGGATGACAACCAACTAAAAATGTATTGTAACGTTTGTTTACATACTGTAAACAGAATTACAACCAGCTAGATATGAATTGTATCATTTGTTTACATTCTGTAAACAGGATTACAAACAACTAGATATGTATTGTTTCGTTTGTTTACATACTGTAAACATGATTACAACCAGCTAGATATGTATTGTTTTGTTTGTTTACATACTGTAAACAGGGTTACAAACAACTAGATATGTATTGTATCATTTGTTTACATACTGTAAACAGGATTACAACCAGCTTGATATGTATTGTATTGTTTGTTCACATATTGTAAACAGGGTTATAAACAACTAGATATGTATTTTATCGTTTGTTTACATATGTAAACAGGATTACAACCAGCTAGATATGTATTGTTGTGTTTGTTTACATACTGTAAACAGAATAACAACCAGCTAGATATGTTTTGTACCGTTTGTTTACATTCTGTAAACAGGATTACAACCAGCTAGATATGTATTGTATTGTTTGTTTACATACTGTAAACAGGATGACAACCAACTAGAAATGTATTTTAACGTTTGTTTACATACTGTAAACAGGATTAAAACCAACTAGATATGTATTGTATCGTTTGTTTACATACTGTAAACAGGATGACAACCAACTAGATATGTATTGTATCGTTTGTTTACATACTGAAAACAGGATTACAAACAACTAGATATGTATTTATCGTTTGTTTTCATACTGTAAACAGGATTACAAACAACTAGATATGTATTGTTTCGTTTGTTTACATACTGAAAACAGGATTACAACCAGCTAGATATGTATTGTATCGTTTGTTTACATACTGTAAACAGAATTACAACCAGCTAGATATGTATTGTAACGTTTGTTTAAATACTGAAAACAGGATTACAACCAGCTAGATATGTATTGTATCGTTTGTTAACATACTGTAAACAGGGTTACAAACAACTAGATATGTGTTTTATCGTTTGTTTACATACTGTTTGTAGGCTAACAAACAATTGGATAAGTATTGAATCATTTGTTGCAAGTCATTGTATGACCCAGCAAAATGCGTGAACCACACACTTTGGTGTTTATTATGTTTACACGTTGGTATCTGTCCCATGTCGAGGTTTTACTTATAATCAGTGATCTAAGTTTGTGTTTTTCATGCTTTTATTTAGATTTAAGTAGGCTAAAGCCAGCTAAACTCATGGCAAGGCGAATCGTATGTAAATTCATTCCACTGAAAAAAAAAACAACTAAAGATGATATGTTGGATAACACGCACAGAATTCAAAAGATACCCGCTGTTATAAGTGACCTTGATCTTATTTTGAACGTTATGTTAGAAAATGGTAAAAATTGAAAATTCTATTTCAAAATCTTTAAATGTGGTTAACAAATTGCCTATAAAAGTTGCTTTCTCAAGTTTTTATATTATTATGTTATTAGAAGACAGAGCTTCATTGACAAACAATAAATTCTGTTATGATTTGTCTTTAAGCATGCCAAATATTATTTTCTAAGCGCCTCTTGCAAACTGACACATGTTTTTATGTAATATACAACTAACTTTCCATGAATGGGGCTAAATGTTTTGAAATAGAAAACTACTTTAGTATTATAAAACAATTGATCATTCAGTAGACGGTGTTTTCCGACAACTTTGTAAGACTTTTGCCATCACAAGTTTTTAATCGCTAAAAGCTAGACACCAAAAAAAAAAAAAAATCAATCATCCGTCCTATGATTTAAATTTTTTCACTGCAAGTCTATAAATAGAAATTTGGTTTTATTTTAACCTGTTAAAAGCTGTAGATATAAGTAATCCTTTATAAGAAGCACAACAAAACAATGGCTGTCGGAGATCTTAAATCTAAATTGCACTCGAAATAGAGGTCTCCGAAATAACATGGACAGGAATCCGTACTGATTTAATTTTAACGGGAAAAAAGCCAGTCTAAACATTGCGTCCTACACTTAACCCAGATTTGATACATGTACTTTAAATTATTCTTATTTTCCATTTATATGCACCATTTTTATACCTTTTTGTCTTTAATCATTGACTGATGACTCGTATTCAGATAAATGTCCCTATATAGTGCTCCGTCGCCATTACAATTAAATGACAGTGAAAATATGTTTTATAGCATACATGGACCTTATGTCTTTTGTCACGTACAGAATTCTGCATTTTTCTTTTTAATTGTCGTGCAGAATTTTGAATAAATATAAATGTAAATAAAAATAAATATAGTCCTATCATTCTTATATTTACCTATATTTCCTACAATTTTGACCCTTTCCTATATTTCCCTATATAATTTGAAAAACTAGTATACTTTTCTTACTGGTAGCTTCAGGAATTCAGAATACATTTAGTACATATCTGAAGCAAGATTAACATTTATGTATATCTATAACAGTAAGTGCACATTGTAATTAAAACTGTGCACTGCATTCTATAAATAAACATTGATAAGTCACTCTGTGTACACTGAACAAGTAGAATGGTTTTTAAGTCCATCCAAAACATGAAATTAAATGGCTGTCTACTTTGGAGTGCAATGGACAGACTCTAAACTTATGATATAAAAAATGGAAAGAGTGAATATGTTGTAGACAGTGTTGTTCATCATAAGGAAATAGCATGCGACAATTCAAGATCGGAACAGATTTTGCTACATGCTAAAGGGTCTAAACATAAGGAGGCTGCAAGTTCACTTTCCAGCTCACAGACTACACTAAACTTTACTTACTGTACATGGCACTGCTGTTTTTGTTTCAGCTTATTTATTTTTCGTCCAGTTGTGCACATAATTACTTATATTTCATTTGATTTGACAAAATAAAAAGCTGGGTGAAAACTTTTTTTTGTGGTTTGCCCAAACCTTATTTAATCTGGATTTGAAACTGTTCAATGAAGGGGCACTTACAACTATTTCTGGTAATTTGTTCCAGGTGTCAACAATCCTTATACCAAAATTATTGCCTTTTAAAATAAGTGCCATATCTTTTCTTGAATAATTTTTTGGTGTGCTCCTGGTATTTCCACTAGTATCATTAGTTAGGACAGTATGATTGACTGTGAACTGTGAACAATTTTGTATACCTCAACCATGTCATCTCTTAGACTTTGGTACAGGTAATCTATTGTTGGTAGTCTTAGGTTTTTTAATGTCGCTGGGTAAGACGGATCTTTCAGCTTTGAAACTAGTTTCGCTGCTCTTCGCTGCACCCTTTCGAATACTACATAGTCTTAAAAAAAAAAAAAAAAAAAAAAAAAAAAAAAAAAAAAAAAACAAGGTTGATATACTGTTGAGGCATACTCTACACGTGGCCGAATTAGTGATTTATACACAGTAATAAATGTATTGTTGTCCATAGAATTAAACATTCTAAATAATATGCCGGTATTCCTGTTTGCTTTCAAAACTGTAGCGTTGATATGATCTGTAAATTTCAGATTATTGTTGATTAGCACACAAAAGTCTTTTTCTTCAGTTACAGATTGTAACGGTATTTGAGATTCAGCATCTGGCATCCAGTATTGATGTTCTTAACATTGTAAACAGAGATGAATGTTCATCTGTTTGCTTTTTGCTTTGTTCAAATTCATTAACCAATGATCCTATTTTGTAGGACAAAAGCAGACTAGTGTTTCAGGTGTTTGCCAGAGAGAAAAAAGATTTACAAGAGAAACTAACATTAACAATTTGCTATATAAGGGATGATGTTCTCAAATCTGAAATATTATGGTGCATGGAAGTTGCAGAGTCTTATTAAAAGTTACAATTCATGTGATGGCATATGAACTTTATTTCAAGCTATGTTTCCATGTCCAGTGTCTTGTGAATTAGGATGAAGAGTCTTATCTAATATCAGATGGAATAGGCCCTTTTTGTAAGCAAGAACGGGTAAAGGATGTAAATCAGATGTACATTTTGCATTACATATTGATGAAACATGCCAGACTCGGTGCAAAAAACAGATGGATTTACTGTTTTGTTATTGGTCACCCACTTTAAATTAAGTTTTCTGTAGGTTCTTTGAGGCTCTTCTCTTTGGTCAAGCTAAAGGGGGTGATGTCAGTGAAAAAATGATTAAATCACTTGACCAAGAAAATGTTAATCTAGAAAAACTGGATGACCTTAAGTAGTGATGGTCCCAATGTAAATAAGACAATTTTCAGAAATATGCAGTCTGAGGTGAAAAGTAGAGGTTTTTACAGGAATGAGAGATTTTGGAACTTGTAAACTATTAAAAAATATTCCTATAATTGTAGTGAAAACTCCTATAATTTTCTATTAAACTCCTAAAATTTTGTCCCCATATTCCTATTTTTCCTATATTTTTGGACCCCAAAACTGTTAGGACCCCTGATATTTCTTTTTTAAAAATTAAAAATTCTGCACAT
The DNA here is from genome assembly GCA_029721355.1 of Tegillarca granosa. Lineage (NCBI taxonomy): Eukaryota > Metazoa > Mollusca > Bivalvia > Arcoida > Arcidae > Tegillarca > Tegillarca granosa. The sequence goes on along the minus strand of CM056597.1, from coordinate 7,896,343 downwards.
GACACTCTTATATGGAAACAACTTTATTCTAAACAACTTGTATTGAAAAGAAATCAGTTTGGGTTTAAAAATATATTGGACACAATAACTACACTAAAGAAAGGTTTGTACTTGGGCTCTCTACTTTACTAGTATACATGTTAGTTGAATTAATATAATCAACTCTTTCTTTAAATACCGTTTCAGATATTAGATTCAAATTATGACTTTTTAGCTCTATTTAATTACAATTGTTCCCTGATGAGTCGTGCGAAAAAGGGGACGCATTTTACTACAGTTGTAATGTGCTGATTTTGAATTTCTATTAAAATATTGCATTCAAAAATTTACATGTGCTAATTTTGAATGCATTATTATAATAGAAATTCAAAATCAGCACATGACACAATAAGGTAAATCAGTCTGTCCGAGAGCAGATAAATTCCGAACTTTGAACACCGTGGCATAATCCAAAAATTATATACATCTTAAATAGTAAAATATCTTCTTTGTCAAAGCAAACGTAACATACATGTATATCTATGTGTTTGTAAAACATCTTTCTTTCTCCTTTAAGATTACTAACGAATACAATTAGATTCGCCAGTGTACTTAAATGTTTGGACGTAAAATCCGGGATAAAGTCTTTTTTACAGGAAAGCATCAACTAATGTGATTCCTTTTTAATGGAAATAATTGTTCCCCACATTTCTTATTTCAATTATGAGTAGCCGAGTTTGATATTACATGTGATTTATTTTGATTTTTTATACAATTTACAAACATAAAAAGTAAAATCAATTCAGTTGTTTTTAGTCTGTTTTTCCACGTATAACTTTTTCTATAGAATTAAATTCTTTGAGAAATAACCAATACAATAACAATGTACAATAATGACGATGTTCTTTGAAGTTTGTTATCATCTTGAGGAATGACTGTAGTTACGAGCCTATGTTCCTTTTTTCGCGAAAAAGCTTATATGAATGCTGAAATTTTAGAAGCGATTTTTTAATTTTAAAAATAAAGTTGTGGTGGTGCTTATGACAATGACAAAAACTTGAAGAAATGATTATCAGTATAACCAAGAACATGTAAAATGCATGTAATAGGTATTGTTATTGAAAAATATTTGCACGTATTTTCATTCACTCGTACTTAGATCCCCGTTCATAAGATCTGTTGTAACTGTTGTACTTGGCTGTGTACCCTCGGTGTGACAGTATTCCTCCTTGAAACCCTTCCATAACTTAGCTACAAGGTCCGTTACCACCATCTCCGTGGAATTTTTCGCCACAATTTTCAATACGAAAACACCGTCATTTCGAAGATACTGGTCCGCAAATTTATTGCATATTTTCCTGTCAAAAACTGTATTGAGTTCGCCTAATATTTTGAGATATTTTCGGACATATCGGCCTCTGTTTTCTCGAAATAATGTATAATACAGCCAACTTGTATAATTGAAAAAGTTGACAAAAGCTACAAAAAATAGCCAAAACCATATAAAAATGAAGATTTTCTCGTTGAAAAGATTGATTGGAAGCACACATTGAACTGTCCAACGTTGAATGTTCTGAAGTTGGCGAATTTCAAAATCACAAAGTGTTACTCGTGGGAATCTAGGAGATTCTTCAAATCTTCCGGTCGTGAATATGGAATCCATCACTTGAAATCCGAACATATTGTAATCCGTAGCCATGAATGCGTTAAGAAGGAAGAATTGTCCGATGACGTTTACACAATACAGTAGTTTGATAAAGAGATAAAAGCCAATTAAGTAAGTACCATCGCGTGTTCCGATGCAGAACAAGAACACATTCGAGATTTTCTGTCTGATCCTGATTTTCATGTTATATTGGTACTCTCTGTGTGACTTAATCCAGCGGTTCAAAAAAATTGCCATGTGGCCAATTTTCATGTCCCGTGTATCAGGTGGAACTAAAACCGTGTCTGCGGCTAGAGTTGAGATTTTTGACAGATTTATACCCGAATGACCGTGCCACAGCTGCCAAGCCAAGTTTGGAAGTTTAAACAGAAAGGCCTGAAACAAAAGAATCAGTGGAACCCATTGGTAATAGACCAATTCCTCTCTTTCTCTTATATTAATGTCACGTGGGATTTCCTCCTCCATGGGTATGTAGTAAGTGTTGGCTATCCAGCATATTGACTTAGCATATGATATGTAAGCTCCCGAGAACTCCTTCGGGCACCAACAATGAATCGGGTCACCAACATATTGCCCAGAGCTGACCACAATAGCAAATAAACCAAGGATCACAACAGTGTAGAGGTGGTTTAATCTATCTACCCAATCATCATCAGAGGTTCCGGTCAGTCTTGACCAAGTGGCAAAACTTAAAAAAGAACCAAACCTGAAAACAAAGAAACTTGTTAAGTAAGGGGATGCTTATGAAATATTTTTCCTATAAAAGCTGGATATTAGGTGTCCTAAACATGCAAGGATCCAGAAAATTTGAAAGGTTGTGTGTCTGGATACCTCATCAGAAGAATTAAGAATTAGTTGTGTTGAGTTACATAAAACAATTACAAATCAAACAGTGAACATTTAATTTTACTTATTTTGTTTTGATTTTCAATACTGTCATATGTTACTATTGAATTTCGATGATGTCGTTTGCTTCTTTTGAATGCATTAAATTATACAGATTTAAAGGTAACGCATAACAGTAACAAAAATCAGAACAAAATAATTGAAATGTGAAGTTCAACGTTTGTTTTTGTTTTGTTTTGTTTTTTATTCAATTATTTATTTATTTATTTATTTATTTACATGTATTTATTTATTTATTTATTTTTGTTCTAGACATACTCGTATACAGAGAACCAAGATTATAACGTAGCGTGGTATGTTTTTTCTCTCACGATGATGTTCTATGATAAGTATTGAATGATGAACCTTGATCAACAAACACTTACATTTTTTATGACATAAAACACATACAAGATAAAATTAACTTTTACATAAAAACGAATCACTGTTGATAGTGGTTTTCACAACCGAGAGTACGTCGTGTTATTATCGAGAGCGTATGTTGAAACTAAATTATTTATGATCACTCAAAACCGTTCTTTTAAATACTAGTATTTTATTATTATAATTTATTGATTTAATTGTTTGCCATAACAGAAGCAAAAATTTTAACAACTTCTAAATTTGTTTCCAAAATGTTAAATCATCATATTCTCGATTAAAAATAAGTAAGTTCCGATTTGAAAGTGGAAAAAATGACAAAGTTTGCCAAGAACGAAGTAATTTTTCGTCCTCAAAAATTTATAATAGATGAAATCCGCAGTATATTTGATAATTCGTACAAATACTTACATGTTTCTTCTGTGAAGTCTTTTTCAAAAGTCACTTTTGTCACATAAAACATAGTAAAGAGCCAGAATCCATCTTGATTGTGATATAAATGTACCTTACGGAAATAAACAGTTATTACTAATGTTTGATTTCTTACAAATGCACTATTGCTACATTGAAATGTGTATTGTTTATTAATATTATTATTAATATCATTAATCGCTTAATCGTTTTAAGATTAGTTAATCCCCTTAATCCCCTTAACTTAGTCTCAATAATCCAAATTGTTGATTATCCGCATTAGATCATTAAGAAGTTGCACAGACGATTAAATATATATATACCCTACAATTTTGTATTTAATTAAAACTGACGCATAATATTGGTTTACTAACAATTCTATATGTGTGAAGATTTATTTGGGAAGAGAAATATCCATTTAGGCCACGCAAATTTTATTCTTTGATCTACAAGATTTAATGTCTCATACGCTAATTGTTGAATAATTAGGTTCTGAAAATGCTCAATGCACTTGAATCACAGAAAGCTTATTATTTCCAGGTTGTTTCATAAAATTTCAAAAGAAGCGCTTCGCCAAGTGGCACATCATACACCAATGATTTGTTTGTCCAAATGTAGGATTAATTATGTATTATTTTAAGGTAATACTGACTAAATGTTTCCTCTGCATTGTATTGTATTAAATATTTTTTCATACTTTTTTCTGCATGTTTTGACCTTGACCTTTGACCTTTACCTTCATGTATTGAGCTCTTCACATATTCTTAACTGATAAACTTGCATGTGTAAAATAAGATTTCTCACTGTTTTTGGGAGACTATTAAACCATGACATAATTATTAAGTACCACACTAAAAAAATCATCATTAAACATTATGTTACTATTGGCTTCAATGTCAGTATTCATCCGCACAGGGGTCCGATATACATGTAGTGCCTAACAATAAGAATAGTCCTGTGTTTTGGTAAATAGTATAAACTTAGGCTTTTGTCAAATGATATTATAGAAGGATGCAAAAAAGTTTGCATATAATATTTTAACAAAAACTGTTTCTTCTAAAATGGTTTGTTTATCGGCGTAGTAACATGGTCAGATGATCAGAGCCTGAAACTGGAAATTTTAAGAGCATGATCCTTTTAAGCTTTAAGACATGCAGCTTTATAGCAATAAAACTTAGGTTAATGTTAGTTCAGATTTGTTTTGTGCATTTTGTCCTGTGATTTTTTTTTTTTTTTTTTTTTTTTTGTAACTTGGAATGGCAGGATATAAGAGTCAGTTTAAGACAAATTTGTGTTTTTAAAGTTTAAATCTGGAACTTGACTTTCGTTCCTCGTCGGAAATTATATTGACTTTAAGATGTTTATACAAATCTTGATTATTTAATTATTCATTATCAATAGCTTGTTTCACCACTAACAAGTCTCCACGTCATGTAATAGCCGATAAAACGTGCCTATAAACAGTCGGGAGTTTCAGAGGGTTTCAAAAAGGCCTGTATGCTTGATTTTTCTTTAATTTTTTATACTTTATACCTTCTACTATAAAAATGAATCTAAAATTTTAAGAACGCGTTAAATTTAACAACAAAATAAAGAACCTTTAATAAATAAATATATACAAGCATGTTCTAGTTTCACAATCATTTCATTATCGATTTTTCTAAGTCCCATTTTATGGGTTTCGATGGCTAAGTGGTCTAAAGAGCGCACTTACGAATCACAGCGCCTTTCATCTTCTACAATGTGACGTTCATATCACATAGTTGACAACAATATGCTGGTTTTCGAAAACAGCAAAGTATGGTCCGAAGGAGTTTTATACGGTTAAAGATGAAAATTTCAACCCATCAGAAACTTAAATTAATGTAAAATTTAATTATTCATAATTTATTTTATAAAAAAGTTAAGACATGATTGTAAAATTGGAGCGATATATAGCTAAAAGAATTATGAATGTTCCGTATAGTTATATATATACATGCAATTCAAAATTATTGGCACAGCCTTGGTAAACAGCTGGCATTCTAAACTTTATTATTTAATGTTTTAATTTTTGAAATTATTCTGTCATCAAACGAATATCATTGTAATGACGCATTATTAGTATTTATATACCGATGGTTTTTTTTTTTCCTCTTGTTTAATTGACATTTTATGCGTGAGTACTTATCAGACTAGCATTTCGGGCACAGTTTCTCAAAAGATTGGGACATTTGAGACCAATAGGTTTAGAAAGCTTAATAAACATGAAGTTTTAATGAAGTTAAACAAGAATAACCTGTTCCATTGACAATAACCAGGGCAACCAAGAACAACCAAACAAAGCATATGGCATGAGTTCTGAACAGTGAAACCCCGTTATAAAACTACCGATTTTACACATGTACCGGACATTACAAAATGACATCTAAGACCTAAGAACTATCTAATTAAAAACGACAGTAGAATTTTTTTTAAAAAAAGAAATCGTAACAGACTGAAGAAAAATGTACATGGTAGATTGTTTTTGGTCTTAACGATTTATGATAGTACCTAACATAGAATGATTGAAGTATTTAGATACCTACATGAAGATGATTATTTTTTCTTTGTGTCATGTATTTTAGATCATTCATATGTATAGCAAAGTGGCGAGCAATATCCCAAAAAACAGAGGTCCGTGGATCGCAACCAGATTATTTTAGAAATTAACAAACCAGTCTTCTTAAACGACGTAAGTGGGAGGTCGCGGGTTCGAACCCCGACCGTGTCTGACCCAAAACTTGAAAGTGGGAAGTGACTGTTCTTTCGCCATGCACTCGGCATTACGAAATGAAAGCCGTGGTTCTTTCGGATGGGAACTTAAAATAAACGAGGTTCCGTGTCACGGTAGGCGTGACACGATAAAAAAAACCTGCTGTATAATGTCATCAGCGCAACGCACAGGCAAAATTTCTGCACCTTCGCCTATAGCTGGCGACGTCTCGATATAAGTGAAATATCCTTGACTGGGACGTTAAACATCATTACTCAACTATTTTTAGACAAGACTGCTCCTATAACAGATAGATATAACTCTGTCAACGTAATTATAATTATGTTCAAAATAGAACAGAGAAGAGTAACGGCGTTTTATTTTCATTTCAAGATTTTGTCACTTTTTCGAGGCGTTAGTTCCGGGACAGTGGAGAAAACCGAAGTGGCCTGGCTAAATGGGAATAGAGCCTAGGTGGTGAGAGGAGCTGTGATCCTTAAGCGCTTATTTAAACCATATGGTCACCGAAGCCATTGGAAGTCCAGCCATTATTTTTAAAATGACAATGATTATAAAACCGTTACTTTCTGTTACAAGAACATGCAGAGTACATTTTGTGCAATTTCAGCATGATATTGTAGTCGAAACATATATAACAATGAAATATCTAAATTGATTATGAAGAAATATTTAAAACGCTTGAACAGAAGTTAAAAAATATTCTTCACAAAAAATGAGTGTACCTTGCACCTATAGTCTCTATGGCACTTGGCGGGAATATTGTTTATCTACAACTAAAACACGAACACTACATTATATTAATTGACTTAACTTTATCAGTTAATTCCGAGACATAATATTAATAGCAGACCCAGCAAAGTAATTTTCTTAAATTCATTGAAGGCTTAGACGTGAAGGAAGGGAGCATTAGCGTTTTGTAAGCGTCCCAGCCGAGATTATTTTACTTACTATGATATCGAGGCGGGACCTCGGTTCTCGGATGTGAAGGAAACCGGATTGCACAAAGAAAACCATTGACCTTAAACAAGCGAATCGACAATCTTAGTCAAACCAAGATCTGTCCAATTAGGATTCGAACCTTGGCGATTAGGTATACCGAAATTTGCGGTTTCATCATAAGACTGTCCCAAATATTGGGTGTTGTAATGTAAAGTAACCTAACTAATTGAACCACGAGTTATCTCTCTTTGGTTAAAGGCTGGCTGACGCAATGCCATATTTGTTGAAATTAAAATCATTTTGAACATTCATATGTAGCAGAGTGGCGCAGTGGAAGCGTGCTGGGCCCATAACCCAGAGGTCCGTGGATCGAAACCACGCTCTGCTATTAAATTTATTTTTATATTTTTTCATATTAAATGAAATAACAGAATCAACATAGCTACCATTCATAAATATTGTAAACGCGTTTTATACATTGTAGAGATTACAATACGTACAAATCTTTCATTTGTTTGGGCATTTGATAATGGTGAATTATAGAAATTTGGAATTTTACACACACACACACACACACACACATATATATATATATATATATATATATATAATAAATTGAATAAAATATAATAATACAATATAATAATAAAGGGGCTATCTTTATATATTTTTGAACAAGTACTACACACATTTCAAAGAGTTGTTTGGCAAACGGTAAAATGGGAGAATTAATCATTCCTCGAGTATGGCTATGAAAACATGCTTCGAAACATAATATACTCTACAACTTCATATCAGACAGTAGTTTTATGACAATCACGGTTGCCTTTCTGCCTGTCCTATCGATGACTATAACTTATAATGAGTTGACTCCGCTGAAATAGGATTGGTAGACAATAACACGCTTGAATTTTATACACTTCCTGTGAATATATACTCCTAAACATCTGCCATATCGTAATTTAATTAATATTACTAGTTACTGATTGTTGACATAGAGGCTCCAATATAACTTTTTATAAATGCTGTTGTTGTTTTGCATAAAATTGTTGAAAAAGATGAACTGACCCTTTCAAAGTTGTCAAAGGACAAACAAATATCGATAACCATATCTAAATCATATAAAGTAGAAACATTAATCTGATATTTTAAATATATATCTTAGGTCTTCCGAATTAGACTCATGGCGGATTTATGCAAATAGACAAATTTGAGAAAAATTATCACTCTGAAAGCTTTGTGTAAAAATTAAACCCAAGTGAACAGGACAATAAAAAAAATATACTTCTCACTTCAAAAAAGTTTTTTATCTAAATAATTGTGTTATACACGTGGCCAAAAGAATTTTGATAATTTGTAAAACAAAAGTGATATTTTTCCTGAAAAAAAAAATCCCAAAAGCAACAAAGCAGTTACCATTTATAGTACGAGTTATTTCTCTTTGGTAATCTGAGAGTTTTGGCTGACGCAATCGCTGAATCAATTTTTATTCCATTGACCTGTATAGCAGAGTGGCGCAGTGGAAGCGTGCTGGGCCCATAACCCAGAGGTCCGTGGATCGAAACCACGCTCTGCTAATTATGTATTTTATATTTTTCAAATTCGATAAAATAATTAACAGAATCTTCATTTAAGAGAATGTTCGCTTTTACTCATAAACATGTTAACATTTTACATCCATTTTTGTTGTACACATAAATTATGTTGTCTGTTTTGGGCATTTGATTATTATTGATAATGGGAATTTCATCGCCAAAAATGGCAATCTAAATATGTTTTTGAACAAGTGCTACAAATATTTCTTATACTCTATTTATTTATTTATTTGTTTATTTTTTGGCAATGGCAGGCTGATTGGAGAATTACGTTCCTTAATCTGTTAGTTGTTTGTAATGTTGTTTAACGCCGCATCACCATTTTTCAGCTTTTCGCGACGAGAGCAGAGCGATCAAACTCCATGAATTATTCTATATTAAAATTGTAATGATATTAAATTTTTACTCCCAAACATTTGTCATGACATGATTTTTAAAAAAAAAATTTACTAGTTTTTTTTTCTTATTTAGGTTATAAGGCCTTTATGGGTATCAAATTAAATTCTTCTGATGTTTGTCGACATTAAGACTGAACTGAACTAAGATAACTTTTATTTAAGACTCAACTGAACAAGAAACAATGAAAAAATGATAATAAACACATGTCATTTAAAAAAGTCCTTTGTCTGGATATTAAGATAACATGCACGTAACCAAAGATACCTTTGATAAAGTGTAAAACAGTGCGGTTCTTCCCTGAAATGCTGAAATAAAAAAAAAAAAAAAAAAAAAAAAAAAAAAAAAAAAAAAAGGCGAAAGCAACAAAAAAGTTACCATTTATAGTACGAGTTATTTCTCTTTGTTTATTTTGTCTTTCCGAACAAACTGACAGTTTTGGCTGACGCAATCGCTGATTTACATGTTAAAATCAATTTTATTTCCTTTGATCTGTATAGCAGAGTGGCGCAGTGGAAGCGTGCTGGGCCCATAACCCAGAGGTCCGTGGATCGAAACCACGCTCTGCTATAATTTTTTTTCAAGAATTAATGAAAATTATCTTCATTCTCTAAACACACACATAAAGTTTCCATATGCCTATTTTTAATCATTTCATTTTACCCTGGAAAAATATATTACCACTCAATACATTTTGAAACAAAAGATTACATATGGACACAGTTGTACTAAACAACATTAAATTGTCCATAGTAAATAAAAAAATAACTCTTTATCGTTTAAAAAAAGGTTGAAATCTTGAAAATTAAGATTTTATTGCAATTTGAGAACGATATGAAACTGCGTAAAATTTCATGTAGATAAGGTCCCCCCCTTCGTAAAAAGTAGTGAAAACGTTTCATACGTAAAACTGACGAGATATTCCTGGTTTTGGATTAAAAGTTATTAAAGACCGTTTTAATTAATAAATGGCTATAAAATACATCATAAACAATAAAGTGGAGAGTGTGATAAATTAGAATTCTTTCACTACTATCAAAAGATGGTATAGGCAACCGGGTGTCTTGGCTCCAGCAAATTGTCAAAATTTCTTATTTAAGAAGTGGAATTCGAATCTTGGCGCTAATAGACAAGTTATGAATATTACCCGAGCGCTTTAGAGTACTCTGTTATCAAGGCCCATTTGACAAACTTAAAGTTACTTCAGTTACACGAAATTTATTTTAATATAGACAATGATAAAAAACATATTCTTAAAACTACGAGGAGAAAGGATAAAATATTGAAGTTGAGGCTAGTTTGAAATTGTATAAAAGATTTCATAATATCTAGTTAGTGAAGAATTGGTAGCGTGTACATTTCTTTATGGCGTAAGTTTGGTTTCACGGGTTGACACGTATATATTTGCTCCGGTTTATTATTATTATTATTATTTCAGTGGTATTTAACACGGTTTTAAATATAGCCGATTATTTCTATGACGTTATATAAAGGCGCCCTAAGGTAGGAAGTTAAAGAAGCTATTTTTCTTTAATAATTTTTAAAGCTGTTCCAGTCTACCAGTTACTCTTTCTTACTTGAAAGATTATAATGCAATTCAAATGCAAAAAAATGCAAAATTTTAATATCTAATGAAGAATGAAAAACAAAGATACTGAAACAATTTAGAATAAGAGTGGTCTCCCATGAGAGAGATACTACCAGCTCTGTGCTTAACATACTATGGATTCAGATTTGATCTCCTAACTTTGATTGTGACCTACGCGCCTCCTTTTTTTTTTTTTTTTTTTTTTTTTTTTTTTTTTTTTTTTTTTTTTTTTGCACGTTATACTTTCAATATTTCTATTCTAACCATTGGTTACAAGGCTTACGATAGATATTTTCTTTTATCCTTGTTTATTATTTTTTACGACTTGCCAATATTATGTGAAAGGATTTAACATGCGAGTTCTCTCCCTTATACCACATCGTATTCGTGTACATCACTTAATAATTCTGAATATTTTTATTTTTATTTTTATTATCTTTGAAAAATCAACATTTTCTCATTCTTGTACATTAGAAAAGTGCGCTGATATGCACAATGTATACTTATACGTGTAATTAAGATGTGTGGAGATATGAATAGCTGTTTTAGGAAGTTTACATATGTATCGTTGACAACAGCGACATGTTATATACTGCAGTGAACAGTAAGCCAATGTCACTTGCCAAGAAACTACAATGAGTTAACTGTTATTAAGGTTCTGTAAATTTACAGAATAAATGGATGGATGTTAATTGTCGTTATTCAGTATATTCGGTAGTCCAGTTGAAATACTTTCCAACTATTACAACAGAAATTTTAACTATAAATGAACCCAGTAACATTATACTATATATGTCGCTACCGGTATCTCTGGTAAATAAATGTCATTGCAGAACATATCAGATAAAATTACGATTAAAATGATAACAATCCTAATTTAGTAATCAACCACTAAATATTCCATCTATTTAGGTACACACACAGGAGCGCATTATACTATTTACAGATTTCCGATACATAGTTGTTTTTTTTTCTTTCACAATTTTAGCTCAATTGGCTACAGCCACCTCAACTTATGGCATGGAAAAGCGTCCGTGTGTGTGTGTGTGTGTGTGTGTGTGTGTGTTGTGTTGTGTGTGTGTGTGTGTGAACCTCAATCTTCCTGTCTGGAATCACTTGACCAAATGAAACTAAATTTAGTGTGGAAGGTTCTTAGATGAAGTTATTTTTTAATTATCATCGGTGGAAGACTATAATAAACAGGTGGTGTTTATATAGTCAAATAACGTTAAAAATAAAGAACAAATTGGCTAATGTTAAAAAACATGTGCTCTTCATATGGTTGGGATGACCATTCAAACGCTTATCAAAGGTGATTTGTAGTCAAAAACTGAACAAAATCTAAAGTAAGTCATTTTTCTAAATGCTTAACTTGAAATGTTTCCAAAGGAAAAAAAAATTTTTATAGAATTGTATTAATCTCGATGTAATAATGTGAGAACGTGTTATTCACGGTACAGTTAAACATATGTATACAGATTACTCACAGTAGCTTAGAAATGCGGACGGATATTCTTCACTATGACAGGGCAATTAAAGAGAAAAACTTACTTGAACATTTTTACTTCGTGAAAATATCATCATTTTTACACCTGACAAAGAAAAGGTTTTAGTTCAGCTTTGTACAAATCAGAAAATAAAAAAGTATTCCCCACCCCCTGTGAAAACAGAAAGGAAATTCCGGATTAATACAACCATCAAACTCCATTTAATAAAATAATTACTTTCATGATTATCAGACTGTATTTTTAAATTTTTTGCCGTTAAATAATTACATTTCTTACACGCGGAAAAAATCTTCATCCACGTATATTTACTCTACAACTGACATTTAAACAACCCGGTAGATATCAATCGTCAGAGAGAGAGAGAGAGAGAGAGAGAGAGAGAGAGAGAGAGAAATATTCAAGTTTGAACATAACTACCTAAAAGTTTTGATAAATTTTGGCCATTGCCTAATTTTATTGCATAATAAGAAGTGGGAGTGGCTAAACAACTAGTCTGGTCACGTGATATAAAAGAGGTAATCCAAATGTTGACCTGTCGCGTTGTAGGTTTTCCTTAAGTTGAGGCACCAAAAAGGAAATTTGTAAAAAAAATTATATATAATTAAAATAACGTCGAAAATTATCATAACTATTAAATTTTAGCATTAAAAAATGCGCATCTATTGGAAAATTAAATGCAAAAATTAGTTATTTAAAAAAAACACATTTTATTGATAACTGAAAAAAAGACATCGGTTGATTTGGTGCAAAATATTTTGTAATACCACTGATTACTCCAACATAATTAATTTCTTATTTCTCAATCATGTTTATATGAAAAGCAGACAGAAATTTTTATCAAATTTCAAATTATTTATTCGGACACTTTAGATCCGCGTTAATTACAAAACACACACATACAGAGAAGGATTTAAACAAGCCCCTACAGCAATGTTTTAACCTGTTTACAACTGGCCTCTGATTTACCTATCTCAGAGCAGTAAAGCGTTTCAAGGTATCGACGACATTAGTCTAACGTGGAGGAGATATTTATAAACTTCTAGTTGGTGGATTCATACCGGATAGACAGATCGAAGAAGAGTAATTTCTGATCACAAGGTAGGAATAATAACTGTTTTTACTTTCTTCAATATTAAGAAAAAGTTTTACATTTGTATAGACAAAGTTCACAAACATTTTGTAGTGTGTTTTCTTTTTGTTTTGGTATGGTAAATGTTAGTCAATCTGTTTATGTCATGTGGACAACTAGACAACTCTCGAAAGTCTATTAAATGGTTCAATTTCAAGTCATGAAAACCTCCTTTTTATTCTAGCAACTTTTAAAAGTTGTAATACTGTTGTTCATGATATCGTTATTTTCAGCTTTCCAAAACCGTCGCACTTCCGAGATTTAGGTGATTTGTGTGTAATTTTTTTAATATGAAAATTATTTTTACATGAAGAATTATTATTTGTACATAAATCTCAAAATTTTGGTTCTTGGAAAATCCAAACAATTATAAGTTATCCATAGTTATTTGCTAATTAATCGATTACCCGATATTCAACAGGTGGCAACTATAGTGTAAACAAATGACACCCCCCCCCCCCTTTTTTCCCAGTGCCAGTGCGAAAATAAATTTATTTTAAAAAAAACCTTAACGAGTATTATTGATTACAACATTTCCTAATTTGCGGGTTTTAATAAGTAAATGGGGGTTAATTAGGTGACATAGGAATTAGGACACAATTGTTGTGATGACAAAAGTTATCTGCCCTTTGACCATTGATGAATACCGCTATAGAACATGTTAATAAAATGTATGCGTATTATATTTGTTCACTCGATTTGCATCCAAGAAGCTTACGAACAATTGAACCAGATCAAATAAAAATATTTTGAAGGGAAAAAATGAAGTGACGTAATGTTCAACGTTTAACTATGCGACTACTTAACGATTAGCGGAAATGTTTATAATAGTCTTTAATACGGTCAACAATTAATGTAACAATGGATTAATATCGGATAAAGGTGTAGGATATACTAATTCAAGTGTTTCTCAAATGCCACATTCCTAAGGAGGCACTTAAAATATGACATAACCTGAATTTTATGAGATAAAAATTATTTGACCATCCGGCAACCAAGCCCTTTGAACTTTGCAATTTGTCTCGCGGGTTTATTAATATTATTTTTATGGTTTTATCATTGCCCCATGCCATCGGCTCAGTAATCATATTCTGTCAACTCGCGTACAATACGAAAACTTGACATTTCTGGGAAAATTTGATATTTTTAACATTGCAAATTATTTTCATAATAATTAATTCTTGTCAAGTTTTCACTGCCATTAATTATTTATTCATCCACGATTTTCCTAGCGAATTTAATGTGTTTGTTCCTTTGATGTTCACGATTTATGACGTCATTTTGTGGATAACATGATATCTTTGATTTAATTTTTTTTATACCAAAATTTATTGAATGTACTACTATTATAACTTTCCAATGTACGCTATTTGAAGATAAATTTTATGTAAATAAATTATTTGTAAAACATTGTTCTAAATTTTTTCTTTTATTTATTTATTTATTTATTTATTTATTTATTTATTATATCTAAACTGATGGAGAATTACTGGGGTGACCTTCATTGTATATTTTTAACTTTTAAAGGCTTACTTTTTGGCCCATTAAAATTGAATGACAAGTTTCAAGTTTTTTTATCTTTTATTTCTCAAATTGCAATAACACACGAACTGGGAACATAAATTTAAATATAAAAATAATTAGAATAACACTATTACATCATTATACAAATATCTTAACCCGGAGGACCAATTCGTTCATTTATAATTCTAATAAATTTTGTAAAGATGAGTTTGTATAATAAAAATTGAATAAAACGTCAGAGTATTTTGTTTGACAGAATAACGTGCTGAAATAAACATACATCTTTCTACAGATGCCATATATTAAATATTACCATTATTTGACATTAAACACTTTTATATATAAAATTGCTGAACTTTAAATATATATATATATATATATATATATATATATATATATATATATATATATATAATGTCAAATTGTAGAAGTACTTTTGTGTTAATGATTTATTTCATTTATGCGCGTTGATTTTATAATAATGATATAAGTAATAATGTGTTAGACTAATATTGAACCTGTCTGTTCATAATTATGGAAAATGTGTAAAGAATAAAAGAAAATTACCACATTGTGAAACTGTTATTTCGCGTCAAATGAATAAAACATTTGTTATTATGAACAACCTTATACAACATAACAAATGTTGCGATAGTTCTTATACTACTGTCATGTGCCACATTTGAATGTATTATTTCATAAAAATTCAAAAGTAGCAAATGACACTACTACTTCGCTGAAATTCAAGTGTAAAATGCTGCAGTCGATGGACGAGCCTAAGTTGTTATATAATTTTTGAAAAAATATATCATAAAAATTAATTCACAGTTTTAATTCGGAAAAGAGTTTTGCATACAAATCGCACAATGGTCAATGTGGGGAAATCAAATAGGCCTATCATCAACTAAAAATAACTTGTACAATTAACTCACGTTAGTTGCTATTTAAATCCAAAACATTGTATATAATTGTCTGCTTTGGTACGACACTTGCTTTCAAACAGAAGGTATCTCGCCGCTGTGGGTGCGACCAAGTTTAAAAACAAATGAGGAAGGCTTTTATTGTAGAAAATCTCGTGCCAATTCTAAAATTTCTACCTAACTTAATGAACATTTTAAAATAAGGCATTTCATGTAAGCCCATGTCAAATGGCCTCGACTTTATTGTTTTGTAATAGTTTACTAGACTGAGCGGTTTGCTTATTTTCATCTTTGCGCCAAGCGAACTTTCACCATAAAGATTGCCATATTTGCTACAAAGCTTGCACAATACTAGGGCACCACTTTCGGAAAAACTTGAGATTTTTCGCATCGAATAGCCAAAAGATTACTACTGCGTTCTGCAACAAAATCACACACGCCTTGACTTTATCTTTTTTTTCAAAATTAAAAAATCGGAATATATCAGAAATTCATTTCTTTATATTTTAGGATGTCTGAGCTTCTGGGCCATGTCCCGGGCTTTTCGAAGCTTCGTGGGAAGCCAAATGATGACGGTCTGGATAGAATGAGCCACGTGTATTCAGTTATCCTGCTTATTATCTTTACTGTGGCGGTTAGTACGGGTCAGTTCTTTAAGGACCCAATACAATGTTGGAATCCAGCAGAGTTCAAAGATCACATGGAGAACTATGCAAAATGGACGTGTTGGGTGTCGAACACGTACTATATACCATTAGAAGACGCCATTCCTACAAATATAGTAACACGTCAGGAAAAAGAAATAACGTATTATCAATGGGTTCCACTAATATTGATTTTTATGGCATTTTTGTTCAAATTTCCCAATATGGTTTGGAGAATTTTTAATGGCGGTTCTGGATTAAATCTGGATAAAGTTGTACTTTTCGCTGAAAAAACACAATTTGGCTCCCCCGGTGATCGAGAACAAACCATAGAGAATTTAGCAAGATTTATGGATAAATGGCTGAACGCAAACCAAGAATACAAATGGAATGTTATAGTCCGCACTAAACACCGGATGTCACGTGTCTTCTGTTTCGTCTGCAACAAGAGAGCTGGGAAATACCTTACTGCTATGTATCTTTTCGTTAAAGTACTGTATGTTGCAAACGCAATCGGACAATTGTTTCTTTTGAATGCATTCTTAGCAACCCAGTACAATTTCTATGGAATTGAATTTATGGATAATTTAATGCAAAATGGTCCATGGAGAGAATCCCCAAGATTTCCACGTGTCACACTCTGTGATTTTGAAATCCGTCAGCTTCAGAATGTCCAGCGTTTCACGATTCAGTGCGTCTTGCCAATTAATCTTTTCAATGAGAAGATTTTCATTTTCATCTGGTTTTGGCTATGTTTCATTGCAGCCGTGGCCATCATTAATTTATTACGATGGCTTTATTTGATCATGTTGACCAGAAACAAAGTGGACTATGTCAAAAAGTATCTCAAGGTCAACAACGAGCTTCATACCAATTTCGATAAAAAATTAGCCATTAAATTTGCCGAGAATTATCTCCGTGATGATGGCATCTTTGTGTTGCGTTTGATCGCTAAGAACTCTACCGATCTCGTAGTAACTGATCTCGTCCGCGATCTATGGAAATTATTCAAGGAGAAACAAAACACAAAGAGACACAAGGAACTCGAACCAACAGATGAAGTAAACATGGGAGATAATATGGAACCCGAAAAGCAGCCATTGACGTGACGTAACTTTCGTTTAAATTGAGACACTTGTTCTGTGCACCCATTGTACTCCCAGAATTGGCAAATTTTGGTGTTGCCATTGGGATTAATTTGGTGGAATTGGTTTTTAGCGGTCAGACTCTTTTGTTGGATTTGTCATATCTTTTATGGAAATGACAGTCTATATTCTAAAATATGACCATAATGCATAATCTTCGGTCATCAGATTTTACATGTAACTTGAAACTATTCAAAAGGTCAAATTTTCGGTAACAGGAGTTATCAAACAATTTCGATAAACTGAGTGAGACTGCGTTTTACAAATCATTCATAATTATAATGTAATTTAAAACTGTAATTTCATGTTTGAACACAAATGAAGCATATACCATCAAATCAAGTACATTGTAGTTATTCCAGGTCGTTATAGAATGATATTAGTATATTAAACATTGTAGATTTATATGTAGATCAAGTTCGATTTTCATTAACATTGCATCATTGTAAATAGCGTTAGGTTGTTTAGAATACGTTATTTCATTATTGAACAGTATTGTTATCATTCTCTGAACATTTTTTTAAACGAACTTTTTTCAGTTGCTGCAAACTTCACATGCAAAACCGTTTACACTTAAAGCGCACATGGCCACGGTCAGGCTATATAGAGAATTTACTATCGGCGTATATTTTTGCATTTTTTAAAACTAAAATTGAAATCAAGACTTCAAATTTTCTGTGATAATTTGTAATCAAGGATTTATTTCGAATGTGCAATGCTTTTCGTTATTTTGATCTCTTTTGAGTAATGTCATAATGTTTTTTTTATACCTTTGAACGTTTCAGCTTCAGATGAAGCTTTTCGTCATTCATGGAATGTTTTTCAGAATAGGAAAGCTTGTTGCTTCTATATATCAACGAAAGGTGCTTCTGCTCAATACGAATCATACAAGGTTGTATCAGTTATAATTTTGATTCTCTCATTAATTTCAAAATCGGCCCATGACAGTCGTTTAAGTGCGGTGTTCAGTATTCGATTATTTTGTTGTTGGCTAGTCTTCCTAAAATTTAAATTTTCAATTAAAGTCTTTCAAGGTGCTTTTATATAATGTTTTTTTAACACCTGATTTGTATTAAAGTTTGTCTGTGATGTAGGGCTGGTGATTTATTCTCGAGTTGAATGCAAGCCTCAGTCGTTTGCTAACTACAAATTTAGCGGGTTACAACTTAAAATGCACAATATCTGAACTATTCGCAGTATTGTAATGCATTTTGATACTAGCATACAGACGTACAATAAGCATTAGAAGTTATATTTTAATATTCTATATTTTGGATTTGAAACTATTATAAAGTAATTAAAATAATGAAGATAACTATTTCAGATGATATGGCTGATGTTATAATAAATCTAAATAATCTATGCATTTCTTTATGATTAACAAATGAATAAAATATTTTTTGAATTTTATATTTACTTGATGTCTTTTTAAAAAATTTGTTGAATTTTTTAATTTTTCTCTTCAAAGTACAGGGACTATTTAGATAAGATATTTTTCTAAATCTAATATTGGGGTTTTAGTCCCAAAAATGTTCTTGCCCTATGACAATGTTGTCTTCTTTCAGGTCTGAGTGACTTTTAAAACAGAAAAATACTGGCATTTATGTCTTATGTAAGTATTGATGAGCTGAGGTTTTAGAAACAACTTTTACCAATGTAAACCATTAAAAAAGCAATTAACAAAGCTCCAATTTTTACAGAGCACACATTTTAAATAGGAAGATAATTTTATTGAAATAATTTCGTTCATGCAATCTATATTATCCCAGGACAAAGGGGACAGGTGGGTGATAACCTGTTATATTATATCTTCTTTGATGCCCGGTGTAGGTATATAAATAATTCTATATCTACATGTACATTAAACAGTATAAGTCACGTGAATATTTATCTTAGTGTCAACACCTGGCGCTAATTATTTACTGATAAATATAAAATTATTTCTTTGTTTGGTCTTACTTAATATAACTTATTATAATGAGTAATGGGTTCTGTTTATGGTGCACTGGCACGGTATAAAATATGTGTGACATCACGTCTTTAATCTTGTCAAAATCAGATTTCTTAATACGTATTTATGGTTTCAACGCATTTACTCGTTTGAACATGAAAACGTGAATGTATCCTTATCTGTTCTTTTTGGTAACCATAAAACAACTAAAACATCACCAGATTGGAGGCCCACGATCCTAGTTAACTAAAATAAAGATCCATGGTTTTGCCCAGAGACAAATGGCTTCTAATTTCAAACATTTTAATTTTTCCAAAACATTTCAGTTTTCTCGGAGAAACTTATTTTAATTGAACCATGTCTAACTCATAATTAGGCGTAATTAGAAGGGTTGAATGACCAACAGTTTTTATGGACTACCAACGAAATTTAACAAAGCTACGAAAAAGTTAATAATATTGAATAATTATAACTCTTAACGTCCAAAACTTGTCGTTAGGAAGCGTTAGAGACCCAGGCAGGGTACTCAGTCGAATTTTAATTTAGATAACTTCATTATTTGACTTCGCACTTCGGTAGGGTATTGGGTAATATTTGACAAAAAATTCGTAATCAATACATCTTAGCAACGTTGTGTGTAGTCGTTTCTCCTAAACATAACGGAATTGTATAGCGTTGATAACACTGATTTGGCCACAATCGCGCATTGAGACAATATATTATTTATCTTTGGAACGCATAACAAAATGCATTTGGATGTTTTAGAAGCAATGTCCAGTGCTGGTGAAGAACATGCAAATACTTCAAACAAATCTGACAATTTTGTATATTTGGATATTTATTTAAACGTAATTTCCTCTTCAATTTCAAGGCCACAAAGGACATGGAATAATTGCAAATTTGAGGTCTGTTAAACTACAACTTTTACTGTTTCACATTACCTTCAAATTAAATTGTTTTCCGGAACAAAATGACCTACTCTTAGCATCAAGTATACCAATTGTTATCCTTAACAAAGCCATAGGGACCTTGATGACATGCTTGATTAAATTTTTCAAGGCAATACCCAATGAAGCGACGAAATTCAATGTTGACAACATTCACACACATTTGAACAACACGGCTGTCTGTGTCAATGAAATGTCACGATTTTGCATAAATAAAAGTTAATTTCATACAGTTCTCATTGTTAAAGAGTTAAACGATAATTTATTGTATTTAATTCGCGTATAAAAGACACATTGAGACTTTATTGCCCCTAACTTATGCATGTCATTGATAAATTCCCAACACAAACAAAGGGCAGTCAACTCCGACCAGGAAACTTCTTGTACAAAGTTCTTGCCATTTAAATATTTTCAATTAATTTCTCTTTCATTAATTCTCACATCGTCTTTCGCTGAATGGAATCGACCACAACATTATCAGATTTTAGTACGAGAAACATTGTCAGTTTGTTTGCTAAAGGTTGATTACCCCTCGGCACTCTGGTTTCCTCCACCATCCTGTAACTGACCGCCTCTATACTAGTGAGAAGTCTTGATTATGGCGTTAAACATCATTACCCTATACATGTATTTGATTATATCAACGCCTGTAGTCACCCTAATGAAATATCTTAGTCTTAATTCTTTGTATCACAGGATCAGTCACCCTTTTCTAGAGCAAACAGTCTTGTATAATATCCAGAAGAGTTACAAAAAAAAAAAAAAAAAAAAAAAATCATTTGACGATATTCAACAGCCGAAGGAAATGTTTATGATAAACTCAGTCAAATTATTTAATGAATTTGTTTTTTTTTTTTTTTTTTTTATCTTAATCTACATATCATTAGATTAGTGATGATACATTGGTTGACAGAATGACATGGGAGTTTAAGTTTGTTTAGTGCAATATTTGACGTACGTAACTAGAGGTTTTATTGTATTTTGCCAAAGGAAGTGGCCTGTCACCAATAGGCGGTTCCGAGTACTAGTAAATTTCATATATAGTTTGTTTATGTTTAACCGGTTTAATATGTATTCAATCCAAAATAACAATAATAAGAAAACATGAAATATTATGAATTTTTGACATATATAAACTGAAATGTTTTGTCAGCTTAGAATGTCCATTATTAGGCCATGTAAACAAATACTACGTTTAATTAATGTATTGTAAGAAATGACCACTTGTAAAATCAACCCACGCATGACAAAAACTCATGAACGTCCTGATTAACGATATACAGGTTAAAGTAAAGTAGAATGCCACTCTAGTCAATTTATTTAGAAAATGACTTATTCATCTTCGAACAGGATAACGTGTTAAAAGTTGTGTCCAATGGTCATTTTCTGAGTATTGGTGCTGAATTTTATGTCAATAATCTGGACCCCGTGATTTCTCCAATATGGTAGCAGGGTAAGTCTTAATAAGCCTAGTTAAGCTAATTTAAATGTTTTATAGATTTTGATATTTTTATGATATACACACACACACGTATATAGATATGAAATGACCAGTTGGTGTCTTGTTTGATATGGTGTACACTACAGGTAAACGGGGTTATGTTGTTATAACAGTGTTGTAAAGGTTTAAAATTTCGGCCATTTTCCCTGTAAAATGTTGTAGACACTTTAATGACAAAACACAAGAAAACATACATTTATTTATATAAAAAATTATAATACTCGAATATGTAAAACATGTATCTTTTATGATAAAGTGAAGAGTTATAATTTATAATGGATCTCAGTTATAAGGTTATACACTCAGTATGACAAAATGACATATAAAATCTAGGTCATTCTCCATGTTGTGACCTGTTTCACTTTTATTCGAAGGCATGTCATTATGTTCGATAGACCACGTTGTCAAATTTTATTGAACTTGTTTTAAAATACTATGGCGAAGTTCAAAATATACAATTTTATAGGATGGATTTAAAAGCCTCGTAAAAAGCTGTCTAGCCCTCCCTAAACCTTCTTGATCAATCAACGACCATTGAGATGGGCTTTGTTCAAGTTAGCTGGACCCAAATTTTGGATGAAACGTCAATGATTGGTAAAATCAAAATGAAAGAAATGTTTCAGTGAAAGATTTGCTGAGCAAAATGTGTCAGAAAAATATGAGTATAGATGAGGAACCTTATCATATTTGATTTGATTGAAGATGTTCATCTAGTCATTACGTGGTTTTCAAAACGGCATAAAATGCTTCTCGTCAGGAACGACCGGACGCCTCTAGAAAAAGACGGTACAAAAAAGCGAATTGAATAATTCTTGCATTGTCAGAGTACAATCATTGTTACAAAAAATGAGACAAGAAGGCTTGCTTCTGTTACTATTTTTAAAATAATTCATTTCACAAAAACTAGAAGTTAGCACAGAGCATGTCTTCAAGCAACTTAAATAGGACAAACTTACGTGCAGTTTTAATATTTAAAAGCTAAAAAACATGATGTAACGTTAAACAATATGAAAACTTGACATATATCAAAAATATACTGTTTTTGAAAGCAATATTTAAAATGAAAACTTCATAGGTAGATTTAAAAAGCCAATTTGTTTTAAAATGATTAGTTTGGGGTTTTTAACTCTCTCTATTCGTGTTGAGCTAAACCTATGAGGTGCCGTTTTACTATTTATTCAGTATTTTGTGATATCACTAATTCTATTTTTTGATATCATTAATTCTATTTTTTGATATCAATAATTCGAATTAGTGATATCAATAATTCGAATTAGTGATATCAATAATTCGAATTAGTGATATCACTAATTCAGCTTGATTTTTTGATATTACTAATTCGAATTATTGATATCACTTATTCGAATTAGTGATATCACTTAATAGAATTAGTGATATCACTAATTCAATTTGATTTAGTGATATCAATAAATCTAATTAGTGATATCAATAATTCATTGATGAGAAACGAAAATAAGGTGTTCTCCCTTAAAAGTAGTACTGCAGCAAATCTAAAATTAAATATTTTGATAGACTTGTGATTTGGCAGTCAGCTATTTACACCAAAAAATGTAATAAAAACCAAATGCGCGTGTTCTGTTTTTATTTTTCTTAGATATATTTTTATATAACAAAATTATAGATCTATATACTAGTATTACCCAACAGTGATCGATAATACGAGTTCAAAATTCACAATAAATCATAGCTTTACTACATAATATTGAGTTTAAATTAAAATAAACTTTCTTTAAAAAGGAGATGACACTTTGTCTTATATTTTTACTACATAAAATGCACCCAAAGTAACAACAAGATATTAAATAAAATGTTGATACAACAAATCAAACGATAAATTTTAAGGGAGCGTTCATTGTGCTATACGATTTAGTGATATCACTAAATCGATTTTTTGATATCAATTAATCAGTTTGATTTAGTGATATCAATAAATCGAATTTGTGATATCACTAATTCGAATTAATGATATCACTAAATCATATTAGTGATATCACTAAATCAAAATGAATTAAGTGATATCACTAAATCGAATTAGTGATATCAAAAAATCTAATTATTGATATCAAAAATCGAATTAGTGATATCACTAATTCTAATTAGTGATATCACTAAATATTTTGTGATTTCACTAATTCGATTTAGTGATATCACTAATTAAATTATTGATATCACAAAATACTGAATAAATAGTAAAACGGCACCTCATATAAACCAATCGAGTAATTCATATGTAGCTTGGTTATTATAATTATTGTTTTAAGAGTTTTGTTGCAATGACCAAGTGCAAAACTTTAATTTTACCAACCAGTATAAGACAAATCCTGGTTATTAAGATTTTAGAAAGTATCGTTATACAAGAACTCTACAAACAACCCTGTATGTCACGTCTGCTAGATTTGTAGTATATTTAAAATGACGTGAAATATTATATATATCAAAAACAATTTCAGTAACCAAGATTTCAGACATCGGTTAAAGAAATGATCGATGTTGTCTTGAAAAGCATTTTTGTTTTCATGACCTACACTGGCGTTAAGGTACTTGTTTGTCGATGTATGTACGTTATCTTTTGTAATGTGTATAGTTTTTAGAAAGTTTAAATTTTAAAATGCCACTTTTTAAACACGTTGTCATTGATAAAATATTTAAGGTAGCCCGACACCTCTGGTATTTCGACCAGGGTAAGTCATCCCATGTATTGCGAAACTGAAAACATGTAACATGACTTTTACTTGTCATTTTGTGATTTTTTAAAGTTGAATTCTTTTGGGTTTTATAAATGATAGTGTACGATAATTTTTATTTCTTAAATTCCAACTAGAAACAAACAATATTTTGGTGTAACAGTATTGATTTAGTTCTCTTTCTGTGTGGTTCGAGGCTAATGTCAACAATTCAATTTTAAGCATCAATGTTTCTGCTCCTAAAATTTGAAAAGACAAGGTTTTGAATTTGCTGTGTGGAGGAAACCAAAATGTCCAGTATCTTTGAAAAATTCGAGTAAACCCTATTAATTTCTTTGAAAGTGGGATACAGTTTGTTTTTACAAAGTTTGTTGTTATTGTTGTAAAGAGATACTGTCACAATAGAATTGTCATATTATAAAATTTTGAATTTTCTAAATGAAAAAAAAAAACTTAGTATGACAATTTTTTGAATATTTTATTCAGAAAATTCAAAAGTTTATAATATAATACAACAACCTTGCAGCAATTTGAATAAAACTAAGGTGCTGTGTTTCATGATGTTCACATTGCATGGGCAGAAATGATTTTGAAAATGTCCAAAAAATACCACTTTAATAAAAGCAACAAAGTTATTGTCTTACGAATCCCTCCCAGTAGTAAATTATGTTCGACACACCAAATATACAGCCATTGTACCGATAATTCTCAATACTTTACAGACACTCAGTATGTATACTTTAACAGCTATATTATATGTTTCCATTTATCATAAAATGATAATAGCAAGATATAACTTAAGTAAAGTTTCTTCATCTTGGAATTTAAAGCATCGCCTGATATGAATCCCTAGACAACAAATAAGTTTTAAACATATCTCAAAATAATCCGAGATGCTTCTGTGGTCAAGTGCTGGAAAGCGTGGATCTTGGCGGCTCTCAACTCCTATGTTTTGTTCTTTTCGTGGTAGATGCTAGTTTTGAGATTTATTGTCAGTTTGCACACCAAAGGTATGTGGTTAATTTTAACTGGACATTCCGGTTTTCTCCTCAATTACACAACTGACCACCTTGCTATCAGTGATAAACCTTGACAAGGGCGTATAAAACACCACTCATTACACTAATAGCATTATGACCCATTGTGACTTTAACGGTGTAGGAATGTTAGTGTTTACTATTATTTAGAGAGAGAGAGAGAGAGAGAGAGAGAGAGAGAGAGAGAGATCGAGATCTACTTTATAGATAGAAGTATTGTACCATTGTAATACTAATGTTTTGTATGTTTCATGACCTAAAAGTATACTACCTGTTACAAATTTTGATACCAGCCCTCACAGATTTGAATTCAAATCTAAACAAATAAATCCCTCAGCAAGGTTAATTTATTATCTTTTGTAATGTCACTTCACATACCTTACACAGTAAATTTTTTTAGGGTGTTGTTTTCTCCAAGTAAGTAAAAGAGATAAATAAGGTCACGTGGTAATAATAAAGAATACTTGTCAGCGTCACCAAGCGGGCTACTAGGTCAAACAACAAACAATGTGTCTCTAGCACGATATTGTTTAACAAAATATCACACAGTGGTCTCATCTAAATTTACAACTTTAACAACAAATCGTGTCCTAATAAAGTTCTATATATTATAGTGTTTTGTTAAATTGAAATTTACTTGACCAAAACCATGAAACAAATTTTGTAAAATAGAAAAGCAATTATATACAAAACAATAAATATATCTTATTAACGTTTAACAGTTCCATGTCCAGTAGATGTGTTATTATCCTGCTTGAGCACACTTGTTTCTTGTCCTGTTGTTGTTGTTGTTTGTTTGTTGTTATCGTTGTTGTTCTTGATGATGATATTGTCGTTGTTGTTGTTGTTTGTTGTTGATGTTATTGCTGTTGTTGTTGTTTGTTGCTTGTGGTGGTGCGTATACATTGTTGTTACGGTTGTACCATAAGTGTTATTACTTTAACACATGGTGATTAGACTGAAAAGTAACCCAATCTTAATTTATATTATAAAGTATAAAGTCCTTACTTTCAACGTCAATTGCCGATCGAAATGGTGTGGTGTTAGTGTTTTAAGTCCCAGAAAGAGTTTTCGATTTTTTAAATGCCAAATGGGAATGGTTCTTAGATGATAGATAAAACCGGAGTGACATTCACCTTCGGCAAACGTTTTGCTGTTTGGAATTTGACACCTCAAAATTATTTAGATGGTACATTTGTTTATCAAAGTATTGAGAATCATGAAGTTTTAAATGAATAAGAGAAATAAACAGTAATGAAATTGAACTAACCGAACTTGCATTTAAATCATGAGAGTAAACACAGAAAGGTAAATGAAAGATGAAGGATTGTTTTTTGCGGAATAGCTTGCACAACAAAAGATATAAAACTTGTTTATTTTTGTATGTTTATGACAAGAGCTGTGATATGAATTATTATAATGTATAATCGTCTTGATAGTGTTTTCTCTACCTTGTATGATAACGGGACAAAAATATAATAACATTATCTACAGAATGCATTTTACGTCAGCAAAGATCAGTAAGTTCACAAGGATGTTCATCTTAAAGTTGTTCTTATCATAAAAAGTTTGTACATGTAGTTTTTGTTCACTGAAGAACAAAGGTCCACCTTGTCGCAAGAGAAACGCTGTTTTCATCTCGAGGGCTCTCTAGTAACACCAAGGAATCTTTATTATTATTATTATTATTATTATTATTGAAATTATTATTATTCTACAACGAGGTTCGCCTTAAAACATTGTCTGTTTGAAATATCTCCTATAAATGATCATTTAGAGGTGATTTCAAATATAGCTTAATATAGACACCTTACATGGGAAAGTATAGCAAGGGTATGAAGTGGTTGTTTTATGCGAAACGGGTTAGAAACTGGGGATCTAAATCTGAGCTACGTATCTATCGAAAAAAACCTCCCTCCGCATAAAAAGCGAAAAAATGAATCCCAATTTTAGAGACAGCGATTTCTCATAATGTTCATGTTTTTGTTAACAAATTCTCAGTGATAAGTTAGCTGCTATTCAGTACTAGTTAATGTGCGCACTCTAGTCGATGTTGCAGGTTTATTGTAGCAATCCATTCTGTGTTTTTTTCTGACGGAATAATGCTTATAAGTAATGTTCAAACCTTTAGTACATTAGCACTTAGTACATTTTTACATGATATAAAGTCGATGAATTTGAATCCTAACGATGAACCAAATGTTTTGAATTAATTAATTGTTCCCTACCAAACGTTGAAACGTGAGTAATTCAATACCTGTTTAGGCCGATTTCTTTACCAAGTATTAGGTTCATTTGATATTAAAAAAGCATCCTGCTTGAAGAAAATGACAAAAAAAAAAAAAAAAAAAAAAAAAAAAAAAAAAAAAAAAAAAAAAAAAAAATGCGATTTCTTTCTGTGACATCCTATTGGATATTTATTGAACGCTTCCTTTAGTCAACCGGAACAGCATATCATGAAGTACACAACCACTCCACACGTAACCTGTACACCCACGATCAGTGTGATTTAAAGATGACTCTATGAAATAAATTCAGTGAGTTAAAAAAAACAACTATATTTTTAAAGTAAAAATGAGACAAATTTAACATCCCACTTAAACCCCTTAGGTAGGCAATACTTCAAATTTAATGAAGCCTAAAGTTCGGTCACACTTGAAAGTTCACTTATAAAACTTGTTTTCGTCACGTTGCTAAGTAATCCGATATCTGTTGATAAGTAAGATTAGATTCGGTTTCAGTAAACAATATAATTAAAAGGTGTTTTAATATTATGGAATAAAAGATCTGGATTGTTTTAAGTCATGAGTTTAGGTATGATGGGGACACGCTATACAGACGCATTGTGTATCTAATGTCCCTTCCTTGTTTTTTATTTCAGGTTATTTTGTAGAACTTTTAGAAGGATGTCTTTTCAGGTGCAGGAGAGGAGAATCCCTTCTAATATAAACGCATTATACTAATGTGTAATTCAGAAAACGATAAAATATGCGAATATCGCGTAAACTGGTTAAACTGGTCTATCCATATACCATACTTGTTTTCCTTCAACAACTGGAAGATCAGCTGTTAACTAATGAATTTTCCTTTTACCATTTGAGCTGAGATGTACTCAGACATAAAATAAAACGTCATTCATTTGTGAAACTTTTAGTTTGATTTATAGCAAATCATATAGTATATAAGTATCGTATTGTACGCATTTGATGGGTCGAGGTGGCTGAGTGGTTAAGGTGTATGGGTATGAAGTATGGGATTTCCTTGTTGTTAACTTCTTTTGGTTGTTTCGGTACTGTCTTTGATATTTAACTTCGACACTGTTTTTGCTCTCCAAACGTCTCAATAAGAGCGCACAAGTACAAAACGGATCACAAAACTCACGCATCAAATAGATATCAGTTGATATCAGTAAGGAAAAAATGGCGTATCGCTGAAAACATGCTGATGTGACGTAAAACGACACAAGGCGTATTGTAAGCTCTGTAATAAAAAATCTGCTTTTACAGTCTTGCAACATTTTGTCTCTTGTTTTGTTCACAGCGCAACATTACAGCCCCGAACCGCCGTGTTCCACTGTAATTGCCATCGACGTTATACCTTTTGCTCTTTGTTAAAATCACTTAATGATTTCTTGTGACTGTAGTTTGAAAATTATAACTGCAGAGTTGATGATTTTTTTCAAATTTCTGAAATCATGATCACATAAAACATAAACTTGTCGAGACTAGGTACAACACCAGCTAAGCATTGTTGGATAGCTTGCTTTATTTAGCGGACCTAACAGATATGAATAAAAGTTATTTGAAGTGATACAAATGTTTTCATTTTCATATTGCATTGTGACAGAACCTTAATATGTACCGCTTTGTACTTCTTATATACCAGGTTACTTAAAGCTTTCATTACTTATGTAAGTAGTACAGTGTTACAAGATATCTTTGCCAACAAGACGGTGACTGTTTTAGTCTTCCAAAGCACATGGTCTCACTTTTACTAATGAAGATATTTGTGTAACTTTGTAATGGCTTTATTACCACATATATAGTTTGTAGATTGTGAAATGTTTTTTGCGATATATTTTACAGTATGAAACACATGTGTTTACATAATACAGGAGCCACTTTTCTGAAATGTTGCCAAATGCTATCCATCAAAATTCTCAGATGAAATAAACTGTAACCTTTGTGAAACCTTACACGTACATAGACATTATGTAACGTACATTTCTCTTTCAAACTACAACCGTTGTACCTTATAACTGTCAGGAAATTTACAATAAAATTACCATTAAATTAAAATATAAATCTCATCTTAATATCAGACATGTAAGATTTAGATGTCACTGGATGTGATATGTCAGAATGACTTATTCCGGTGAAATGTTGTTGCATTGCCCTCACGGTGCATTAATGACCTTATTTATGAAAGAATAGTCGTGCTTGGCCCAAGTTTATTAGTAAAAGTAGGCATTGATGGCTGTTCAAACAATTATACTATTGATACTCGATGTCATTACATAATCACACTCAAAACCCACCTGGTAGAAAACGAGGGTATTGTAAAATGGGGACTCGTGTGTGCTATTGAGCTTTGAGGGGGGGACAGAAGGGATCATTTAGCAAACAAACATGACATTTTAAATATTTACGTGGGAGGTTTGTGACCCTTGTTTGACCTAGGAATATTTACAAAGAATATAACGGGTTGATGTAATATTTAATTAAAATCATTTTGTAAATAAAATGTCGTCTTCAATTTCAAAGACGATGTTATCTTTATAAACGGACTTAGAAGTATAAGTCACATAATGCACAATGTGCTTATTATGACCATCGTTAATATTCATACTAAATGTCCTTTGACTTTAATTACTCATCAAAATACATGTATTTTATTTCCTTCTTGGATTTTTGATGTTGAGTTTTTTAGTCATAAAGAATTGTAATTTGATTTAATTCTGTAATTAATGTATCACGTAAATCAAGCATTTTTTGAGGCAATAATGATGGATTGACATTAACCTTTAGTTACTTCAACAAAAGGAAACATGATTAATTATGACAAGATTCAAATAAATTTCCCATCATTGGCTATGTATGTATGTCTGTATATGCACTTTGTGAATACACAGTGGACTGAACACACACACACACACACACACACACACATACACACACACACACACACACACACACACACACAGAGTGAGAGAGAGAGAGAGAGAGAGAGAGAGAGAGAGAGAGAGAGAGAGAGAGAGAGAGAGAGAGAGAGTACCTCCCTTGTGTCCAAGATTTAAAAAAACATAAATCAAGGATAAAGTCTTTTACTTCGATGAGTCGTGATTGTTTTAGAGGCAAAAGTTTACAACCGCAAAATTTTGAAGTTCCTAGAAAACCGGAAGTGTCATGAGTCGAGTTGTTTTTGAGATTTCGTTTGACAGTTTAACATCTGCAGCTAGTATTTAAGAAATCGATCAACACATCAACCGTCTTAATATTTGCAAAATTACCAAACCAGATACATAATCTTTGTCTTGAAAAATTCGACAATTTTGATTTACAAATAAATCTTTTAAACATTCAAGTGGATGAAAGTTAACACTCACTTTTTCATTTTATTTCATGATAAGATGTTTTACAAATCTTTATCACAAATATTTTTCATTAAATTTTGAAACGTCATTAAAAAAATTCCCCAACAATATATTTCAATTGTTGTATTTTTATTTATCCAAAAAATATGTTGTCAAAAACCTTGAACTATTGTCATAAAAGTTTGTGAACATTTGGGGTCAATTTAGACATTTGGTTGTCATGTCAAGATAATTGCATTTTATTTATCGAAGTCTTATATTTGTGTTTATAGCATGTATATCTTACACATATATAAAATCTAACAAGTTCGTGTAAGCATGTGGTGTTCTAATCAGTTGACATTTGTAGACACCGTGTAATTCACAATTGGATTATTTTGATTTCTTCACTAATTACGTCAGATTACAGGCTTAATTACTTCTCACATATTATTAACATGGTTGTGACGTAACTTAATAGCGGATCATTAGGGGTCCGTATTGCAGGAATCCTTTGTCTTTTTTATCGCAAATAAGTTCTCTCATAGTTTATTTATAAGTAACACTTTCTCTTATTTAAAAGTTTCCTTTAAACATTTTTAACATTAATTCATTCCTTGGTAAAAATCACGATGCTTTAAGTTGAAAAACATGAAAATCACGCCGAAAATTAACCAAATTTTCTAAGATACTTTAAAACAAATGAGAAAATGTCATTAAGATTTAAACCGCTGAACTATAGTTACGATCATTTATTGTGATATTACAGCTTTAGTTATGATAAGATTTGATAATTACCCATTTTGATTGCAAAACCCAGCGATTGATAGCAATGTCGGACATTTACGAAATAATTTTTTTTTCGTACTGTTATTATGTTGATGTCCATCTGAAAGCTAACAGGTCACTCAGTCCAGGCTTGATCTCTACAGAGTATGAAGTGTAAATTGCTGTTTTGTCCGGTCGAGATTTTTTCATTTATTTTTAATCTGTTTGTTCCGGGATGGCTGGGGAAGCCAGAGTACCCTGAAAAATCCACCGACCTTGTTGATACCTATAACTTATCACATCAGGAATTGACCTGTTGGATAAGATCCTGGGCCGTGCCATGTGCAGAAATTTGTATTTTAGACCAAAAGCAGTACTGAAAATTCTACACATGACATTGATTATATACTTTTAGAACAATCGATTCTTTACACACAACAGCGGTAAAAGGCACTGAGATTCACAATTATACGTTTACTACCATTTGGCCACCTTGTCCCTTTATAATTAAGAAGGAAAAGGGAAAAAGGCGATTTATTAATATTTT
The DNA here is from genome assembly GCA_029721355.1 of Tegillarca granosa. NCBI lineage: Eukaryota > Metazoa > Mollusca > Bivalvia > Arcoida > Arcidae > Tegillarca > Tegillarca granosa. The sequence goes on along the minus strand of CM056597.1, from coordinate 7,863,850 downwards.
TAGCTTTTGTCTGTTATTAATCTTCTCAAGATTTTACTTCTTGTATAAATCATATATAATTCGAGTTTTACCCTACACATTATATTTATCTTGTATTTAGTTATTGGCTGTAAGGATTATCAATATAATAAAATGATAAAGGTAAATGTCAACGCGTTAAGAATCTACCTAGGCGTTACTAAACCAAAAATAATATAAAATATGTTTTTATTGTAAACAGATGATATTTATAACAAGTCCTACGTAAGGCCTCTTCTCATCCTTAATTTAGAGCCGAGTTGTTATGTCACAGTTGAATGAATATATGTAAAATAGGTTTTTCATCGTAATGTGACATGGAAAAATTTTAAGTCGGTTCAGTTTCACACTATAAGAGATCTATATTCTTGGGATTTTGGATTATCCGTACAACGTATAAGTACACATTGATAATATATCGTTATTTGATTAAGTCCAAGTCGCCATGGATATTTGACCCACATAGTGTGAAGTTTTACCAAGTGAATTAGTTGGTTTTATCATAGAAGATAAGAAAAGGACACACAGACGCCCTCATCCGAATTAGGGACATCAATACAATTAAACTTTACCTCAGAAAGTGCGGTAATTTAAAGGCGGCAAAATGTATGTATATTTAATAATTCATTCATAATATCTTTCACTTTTAAGGAAGCATGTTTATTTTTATTTATGTACAACCTAGCGTTTTTGTTTACATTTCTCATGGTTAAGATAGCAGTCCCAGATAGTACATGGACATGTTTGGTAACTTGATACCGACCATTCATCCTGAACTGGACATGAATGACGGGACTCCCTTAATGTTTCTGAAACTAAACTTTAGTACTAGTTTGTTCAAAATTTATTTTTAAACACAGGTTATATGTAAAACTTTATTTACATTTATTTTTGCTCGTCATAGTTTAAATCTTTATACAAGTATATTAAAGTGGGGGAGTAGGGTGCGGTTATAAAAGAAAAATCAATTTTTGAATGACTTGTCAAGGTGCTTCTCATGCTGTTTATGATTTGTTTTATACAGCCAAGAAATCGATTTTACCAGTTTGAGTATGGCATATATTTAAAAACTTTTATATGCCCTGTAAAACAGTATATAAAGAGCTATGCGGAAGGGTGTAATCTAATCTTTAGTTTTAGTATGGGTCCAGGAAGAGATTTAACGAATTGTTGCTTCTGTCACAAAGCATTTTTTGAATTTTTTCGTTTAATACATTAAAAAATGCTGAATTGTCTATTGTCATATAACATTTTTTGAATGTATTTAACAATAATTTTTTTTAAAATGTTTTCATGACACTTCATACAGTTAAAAATACCAACATTCCGACAAAAGCATCTGGAAGTTAGAGAGATACCGCTATCTCCAGGCCAGTACCATTACATTACAAAGGAATTTCACGTCCACTGTGTCTGTTTTAGAGACCGTAGGGCGGGGAATGGGTTGGATAGGGGTTTAGACAGGAAAAGTTTACCCATTGCAACACCTTTTTGCATAAAAACTCCATGACCAAATATCACGGCCTTAGGTTTGCTAGTAAAATTGGTAAAATTAATGTTTCTGATTACTCCATTCGTCCAGATAAAACAGTTTTTGCAGTTACAGGGATTTTCTGAATAAGTCATTTATGTGTTTGAGAATACATGTACACGGTTTCAAATGTCATTGAATGGAATTTTCCCTAAAGAATGACCATTCTTTATTTACTACCGTTAGGTAAAATTAATGTAGTCTATTGTGGGTTATGGCACTCTGCAAACGGGAACCCTGGGTATTAACACTTTGGCCATATATACATGTTTTGTACAATGACTACAGTCATGATATGACCCGACTGGGGTAACGATAGTCTAGCATTGTAAAGGTTGAGTATGTCCTCATTATGAGATAGCATCATTGATATGTATTGTTGTTCACATTTAAATGGTGCAACTTACGGTATATGCAATGATCATCTATGTGGTTCATGGTACATAATTGTGCTGATACACATAGTTTACTTGTTTTTTATAACCAATCTTGGTACTTGTTCACACCAATTATGAAGAACAGACAAGAATTGATGCATAGTCACGTGCTAATCTATGATGATCTATATTGCAGTTAAATTATTACCTTTAAATGGTTGCAATAACCAATGGGTCTTAAGGAAACATAAAGAAATCATTATACGAGGTTTGGAAACAAAGTATGGAATAAATCGTACGGAAATACTGCTGATTGATACCGGTATATACTTGGTCATAATCACAATAACAGTTATGGTTATCTTTGCCGATATATACATGGTCATTACCAGGATTACAATTATGGATGGATATCATAAAAAGAAAGATCTCTGCCGAAATTTAACCAGAATGATTGAATATTATTATATACTTGACCAAAACCATAATAATTATGAAGATCAGTCTCGGTATAAACTTGGTATAAAGACCAGTTGGTATATACTTGGTATAACGATCAGTCTCGGTATATACTTGGTATAAAGACCAGTCTCGGTATATACTTGGTATAAAGATCAGTCTCGGTATATACTTGGTCATAACCAGAATCATTATAAAGATCAGTCTTGGTATATACTTGGTCATAACCAAGATCATTAAATATGTAAAGATCAGTCTCGGTATATACTTGGTCATAACCTGAATCATAAATTTATAAAGATAAGTCTCGGTAATTACTTGGTCAAAACCAGAACCATTATAAAGATCAGTCTCGGTATAAACTTGGTCATAACCAGAATCATTATAAAGATCAGTCTCTGTATATACTTGGTCATAACCTGAATCATAAATTTATAAAGATAAGTCTCGGTTATTACTTGGTCATAACCAGAATCACTATAAAGATCAGTCTCGGTATATACTTGGTCATCACCTGAACAATTATAAAGATCAGTCTCTGTATATACTGGGTCATAACCAGAATTATTATAAAGATCAGTCTCGGTATATACTTGGTCATCACCTGAAAAATTATAAAGATCAGTCTCAGTATATATTTGATCATCACCAGAACCATTATAAAGATCAGTCTCGGTATATACTTGGTCATAACCAGAATCATTATAAAGATCAGTCTCGGTATATACTTGGTCATCACCTGAACAATTATAAAGATCAGTCTCTGTATATACTTGGTCATAACCTGAATCATTATAAAGATCAGTCTCGGTATATACTTGGTCAAAACCTGAACAATTATAAAGATCAGTCTCAGTATATACTGGGTCATAGCCAGAATCATTATAAAAATCATTCTCTGTATATACTTGGTCATCACCTGAACAGTTATAAAGATCAGTCTCTGTATATACTGGGTCATAACCAGAATCATTATAAAGATCAGTCTCGGTATATACTTGGTCATAACCAGAATCATTATAAAGATCAGTCTCGGTATATACTTGGTCATAACCAGAATCATTATAAAGATCAGTCTCGGTATATACTTGGTCATAACCAGAATCACTATAAAGATCAGTCTCGGTATATACTTGGTCATAACCAGAATCATTATAAAGATCAGTCTCGGTATATACTTGGTCATAACCTGAATCATAAATTTATAAAGATCAGTCTCGGTATATACTTGGTCATAACCAGAATCACTATAAAGATCAGTCTCGGTATATACTTGGTCATAACCAGAATCACTATAAAGATCAGTCTCGGTATATACTTTGTCATAACCAGAATCACTATAAAGATCAGTCTCGGTATATACTGGGTCATAACCTGAATCATTATAAAGATCAGTCTCGGTATATACTTGGTCATAACCAGAATCGTTATAAAGATCAATCTCGGTATATACTTGGTCATAACCAGAATCATTATAAAGATCAGTCTCAGTATATACTTGGTCATAACCAGAATCATTATAAAGATGAGTCTCTGTATATACTTGGTCATAACCAGAATCACTATAAAGATCAGTCTCGGTATATACTTGGTCATAACCAGAATCATTATAAAGATCAGTCTCAGTATATACTTGGTCATAACCAGAATCATTATAAAGATCAGTCTCGGTATATACTTGGTCATAACCAGAATCACTATAAAGATCAGCCTCGGTATATACTTTGTCATAACCAGAATCACTATAAAGATCAGTCTCGGTATATACTTGGTCATAACCTGAATCATAAATTTATAAAGATCAGTCTCGGTATATACTTGGTCATAACCAGAATCACTATAAAGATCAGTCTCGGTATATACTTGGTCATAACCTGAACAATTATAAAGATCAGTCTCTGTATATACTGGGTCATAACCAGAATTATTATAAAGATCAGTCTCGGTATATACTTGGTCATCACCTGAAAAATTATAAAGATCAGTCTCAGTATATATTTGATCATCACCAGAACCATTATAAAGATCAGTCTCGGTATATACTTGGTCATAACCAGAATCATTATAAAGATCAGTCTCGGTATATACTTGGTCATCACCTGAACAATTATAAAGATCAGTCTCTGTATATACTTGGTCATAACCTGAATCATTATAAAGATCAGTCTCGGTATATACTTGGTCAAAACCTGAACAATTATAAAGATCAGTCTCAGTATATACTGGGTCATAGCCAGAATCATTATAAAAATCATTCTCTGTATATACTTGGTCATCACCTGAACAGTTATAAAGATCAGTCTCTGTATATACTGGGTCATAACCAGAATCATTATAAAGATCAGTCTCGGTATATACTTGGTCATAACCAGAATCATTATAAAGATCAGTCTCGGTATATACTTGGTCATAACCAGAATCATTATAAAGATCAGTCTCGGTATATACTTGGTCATAACCAGAATCACTATAAAGATCAGTCTCGGTATATACTTGGTCATAACCAGAATCATTATAAAGATCAGTCTCGGTATATACTTGGTCATAACCTGAATCATAAATTTATAAAGATCAGTCTCGGTATATACTTGGTCATAACCAGAATCACTATAAAGATCAGTCTCGGTATATACTTGGTCATAACCAGAATCACTATAAAGATCAGTCTCGGTATATACTTTGTCATAACCAGAATCACTATAAAGATCAGTCTCGGTATATACTGGGTCATAACCTGAATCATTATAAAGATCAGTCTCGGTATATACTTGGTCATAACCAGAATCGTTATAAAGATCAATCTCGGTATATACTTGGTCATAACCAGAATCATTATAAAGATCAGTCTCAGTATATACTTGGTCATAACCAGAATCATTATAAAGATGAGTCTCGGTATATACTTGGTCATAACCAGAATCACTATAAAGATCAGTCTCGGTATATACTTGGTCATAACCAGAATCATTATAAAGATCAGTCTCAGTATATACTTGGTCATAACCAGAATCATTATAAAGATCAGTCTCGGTATATACTTGGTCATAACCAGAATCACTATAAAGATCAGCCTCGGTATATACTTTGTCATAACCAGAATCACTATAAAGATCAGTCTCGGTATATACTTGGTCATAACCTGAATCATAAATTTATAAAGATCAGTCTCGGTATATACTTGGTCATAACCAGAATCACTATAAAGATCAGTCTCGGTATATACTTGGTCATAACCTGAATCATTATAAAGATCAGTCTCAGTATATATTTGATCATCACCAGAACCATTATAAAGATCAGTCTCGGTATATACTTGGTCATAACCAGAATCATTATAAAGATCAGTCTCGGTATATACTTGGTCATAACCAGAATCATTATAAAGATCAGTCTCGGTATATACTTGGTCATAACCAAAATCATTATAAAAATCAGTCTCGGTATATATTAAGTTCAATTCCGGAATATAATTGATCAAAAGTAAAATAAGTCAGAAGTTTGTTACTTATATATACTTGGTCATAACTAGAATGACTAAGTTCGATGCTAGTATGTACTTATAACCAAAATAACTAACTTCAATCCAGGTATATATTCATGTACGTAGTGACAACCAGAATAAGTAGGGATGTGCCATTATAAATGAGCAAATAATGAACAAGATAGACAAATACAAAGCCAGAATTATATTTGCATTATGTATATCGAAAATGTTTTAAAACGCTGTATCGTATTATAGTACCCGTACACTCTTAGTATGGTTGTGCACTGGAGAAAAGGTCCTAACTTTGGTGAAATGACAAACGCTCACACTAGAATCTAACTGAGTGGGATTCGAACCTGGGCAATGAAAGGCGCTGTTTTCAAGTTGTTTTTTTTAAAAGTATATTACACTAGTTGTGCATTCTTTCTATATGCATACCATCGTCAGTATTAACACCTAACCTTCTCCACAGTAGTGACTGTTCTTTCGCCAAGCACTCGGCATTACGAAATGAAAGTCACGGTTTTTTCGGATGGACTATGTCCCGCGTCACATTAGGCGTGGCACGATAAAGAACCCTGTAATGCCATCAGCGCAACGCACAGTCAAAATTTCTGCACTTTCCCATATAGCTGGCGTTGTCTGGATATAAGTGAAATATTATTGATTGGAACGTTAAACACAACACCATTACTCTACTCAACTCAACTCATCACCCCGATTGACTCGAGGGAGCAATAATGTCTTAGACTACGTTTAAATAGACAAGTAAAAATAATACAGTAAGCACAAACATTTTGCAACATGCGTATCTTCATGCTCCATAAATGTCATGTCCTGTCAAACGTTTTTGTGATAAAGGACAAAGTTTAAAAGTTCATTGTTAAATGGAAACAAGTGCTTATACATGCACATATTATTCGTTTTAATTGGTTGATATTTTGACACCTGCATTAAGGCAATTAAGTGGTTAAAACAAAGCTATATTGTTTTATATTATTAAGAACTGGTGTATTCCATCAGGTCATTTGTCTAAAGCTTGTGTTTTCTTGCATGTTTTCAAATAGTTTTTTAAAACAAAAAATGATTATTATTTCATCGAACTAAAACATGATTTTAAACTGTCAGCTACATAATGACTTTTTTAAAATTCGTGTTTTAAATTTGTTTAAATCAATGATTAAACGAATCAGTCTTTGAACAAATGGATCCAGACCATTACATTAGCATGTGGTCCTTCTTGAACCTTAGAAGTCGTAGCATCGCAGTCTTTATTGTCATGTGCTACTTGAGAAAATTTTCTTTTGAAAATGCACTCAAAACTAGAGTTGAGTAATGGTGTTTAACGTCCCAGTCAAGAATATTTCACTTATATCGAGACATCACCAGGTATAGGCAAAAGTGCAGAAATTTTGCCTGTGCGTTGCGCTGATGGCATTATACAGCAGGGTTCTTTATCGTGTCACGCCTGCCGTGACACAGGACCTCGTTTATTTTAAGTTCCAGTATATATTGAACAATGCAGTTTAAACAGATACCTATCACATTGGTTTATAAAACCGATTTTTTGAAAACATCACCATTTGTGAATACAAGAATAGAATAATGATTTATTCTGCAAAAGTGTCATGTGATAATTGATTGTGAATTTTTGTGATATAAAGTGTTTTGAAATAGACATTTTCAAATTGTAATTTGTTTATTGTACGTCTTGCTTTATTTTGAATTTTAAAATTAGCACATAACGTTTAGAACAACTGTATATGTATAGTCTCAGGAAAATCCGCTTTGCCATTTATTGATGTGTGTTCGATTTTATTTTTTTATGTTTTCATTTTTCCCTTTTTATAATTTATATAGATTTTAAAACTAATGATTTTGGACAGGCGTTGTAGCAAATATATAATGCAAATACCTGTTAAATTTGGATATGCCATATGTGCACATTTCGGAAAATCATTCCTCATCAGTGGCACTAAGAGCCAAGAAGTTTGATAGAAAATAAAACATAAGCCAAACAGTTGAAAATTTATGAATCTAAAGTTCCAAATGTTAAATGGTTCGGTTATTGTTCTGTCGATGGAACCTAGTTTAATGTTGCAAATTGCTTCTATATAATTTACAGCCCAAAAAACGTAAAATAAAAAATGAAATGAAATAAAATAAAATAAAATAATAAAATAAAATAAAATAAAATAAAATAAAATAAAATAAAATAAAATAATAAAATAAAATAAAATAAATAAGATAATAAATAAAATAAAATAAAATAAAATAAAATAAAATAAAATAAGATAAGAATAAATAAGCCACCAAGCAATTTAAATATATAATCATTAATTGAAATTGACAAGGATTTGTTAATCCAAATCAAATATTACACCAGAACCTCCTTATCAAGCTTATACAACATTCCTTGACCTTGATGTATAAATGAATAGTTAGACCGGAGTTGTGACGTTTTACGTCCCTGTCGAGTTTCTTTCATTTTTATCAAGGCTTCAGTTTCTGGATGGTGGAAAAAAATCGAAATCAAAAATCAACTTATTTACAAACTATCTCCTATAGGAATCTGTCCGAGTAGGGTTTGAGCCTACGCACTGAATAGTGTTGTGATCCGTAGGCTTGTTTTTGACCACTTGACCATCCAGCCGCTCTCGTCAGACATAACCTAATCTTACTTGCTTATTGTTTTGTACATTCATACATTGCAGCAAGCCCTGTACTTTTCGAGATTAATACATAAAACTATTACAAATAAATATATCAAATCAAACAAGTGAAATAGCACCATATAATCCTTTTTTCTGAAGACTTTTTCGTCATCCTTGCATTTGCTAACATGTCAAATGAGTGTACATGCCCTCGCAAAATCTTCAATTGAAGATATGAAGTTTAAAATCTAATAAACTGTTTTTTATCTGAAGATAATACAATAACCGTCATGAGCCATCGCATTTTGCGAACGTTTAGGCAACAATGAATATAACCTTTTGATAGTTCAGTGAATATGAAGAAAAACTTTATGTGTGTAAGCTTCTTGTTCCAAAAATACCATTATATTTATTTTTATTTTTTCATTTAAGTTTAAAGCACTTCCTCTAAATTAAGTGATGTAGTATTTTTGCTTTGGATTAAAAAACAAATTTCTAAAGAAGATTCAATTTTTATTGTAATTAGAAATATTAGAAATATACATAAACACGTCATTTATATAAGTACTGCTTAATACTTTTTCCGTATACAAAAAATCTGAAAAGTCTCGCCCTACTGTGACCTATATCCCTAACTAAAGGAAATTCTTTAAAACTTCTTAAAACAGATTAGTTAACACGTGATAGAACTTGTGCCCTTCCAATTCATAATTTAACAAAATATATATTTTGTAATTTAAGCTACGGATTATTAGGTCACAAAAAAACAGGAACCGCTGATATTTCAATAATTTCACAACCTCCGTTATATTTAGTGAGTCATAAAATTTTTGTTAGGCAGGTCACTTCTTATTTACTTATTAAATATGTCGCAATGTAAAGAATCTTCGACCGCTTAACGTCAGTGCATGTGTCAACACCCTGTACCTACCATGTATATTTGTTCCCAATCACTTATACTCATATATCAGTCTATGTTGTCGTAAATACAGATTTACACACAAATCAGGGGGAAAAAGAAGAAAAAATATATAAAAGAACTTATCCGGTGTCTTGAAAATGTAAGTATTTTTTAAGGAATTGAGACAAAATTTAAAATCGGTAATGTAGTTATTAGGGGAGGGATATCGGGTATACATTTTTATGATGTATTATTGGCTATTATAAGCATTGATATCGTAATATTGGGTGTTTATGATGTGCTTTTTTGGCTGTTTTAGTAACAATACACGTGATATTTTATGTTTTCGGCCATATTTAATTCCGTGTGGTTGATGGATGACTATAAACAGGGAGGGTACGTTGCGGGGGTGGTTGGTTGGTTGTCATCATCTTTAATGCCTGTATTAATTAAAAAAAAAAACGGACGAGTTATAAGTAAATTAAATAGTATTTTATTATTTAAGGATTTTTTTTTAAATTTAAAAATGAAAATCGATAATTAGTTAAATGTTAAATATGTTTAGTAATAGGTAGTTAGTTTGTCACTTAAGAAATGTTGACATTGAAATTATACGAGGGAAAATACTCTAAATTACACAACTATTTCTTTTGTATGGCATATGGAAAGAAGATGACTCGACAAAATTCTTGGATACATCTGGTTTAGACAGATCTAAATACATACTTAATCTAAACATTATAAATCCCTTGTCTTCGTTTTACGTCAGCTCTATGTAATGCACTGGCAGGCATTAGTCCTAATTATGTAGACAATATTTCAATTTTTACTTGTAAATTATTTTATTTCTTAAATATTTATATCTATAAACTAATGCTACTAAGAACTAAACCGGAAGTTAGATAAATTGCTAATGAAAATAAGTACATCCTTAAAAGGTCAATGTAGTCTTGTACCGCAATGTTTCTTTATATATGTAAATGGGTTTTGTGTGTGTGTGTGTGTGTGTGTGTGTGTGTGTGTGTGTGTGTGTGTGTGCAATTAATTGGAATAATATCATATCAATGACCGACTTATTACTTGCTTAACTTGCTTAAATAAAACTATATTTTAAAATATATATTCAAATTATATATATATATATATATATATATATATATATAATTTGAATTAGTAACAAAAAAAATAATGTTGGAATATATATTTTATATTTGAATCAGTACATTAAATTTGACACCACATGGTCATATGGTCATTAAACCTTCTGATTTTTTTTATAATTTTATTTTAAGGTTGTTTGATACTGAGTAAATGGCTTTCCGTTGATGTCATTCAGTCAGTCGGTGTTTCTGTTTGGAAGAATATGATAGTCTTCCTTGAACAAGTTGCTTAAATATAATAATCTTTTTAATTTCTTGTCTTTTTTGTAACTAAAATATTTGGCTTTTTAAGCATTAACTGTGTATTGGCATAAAAAAGAAGAGTATAGTTGATGGGTTGATAGGGATGTACTCCAGTCATTATTCTTTTAGTATATATCTATAATTTTCGTCAGCTCTTGGACAGAGGAGAGTCCACCAACTTTTAGTAAACAAACTGACTAACTTCATAATATAGATTTTTTGTTAAATTATCCAGACACCTTACTTCCTGAAGTTTTTTTTTTCACAATCAATGTTATTAACCTTTAAAGAGTTTATTTTTAGAAAATTATCATTTTATGGACATTTCCTGCTTTAATTCACATCTTTTATGTTAAGGAAACGCTTTAATGTTTTTACTTACTTACATTTGGCGCCTCAAGACATTTTGACATATTCATTTACTATAATTGTGTTCGGGTTGAATAGACTATATATTCATAATAACAAAATTATTAATTCTGAATTTACATAATATAACAGTTTATTGTTTGTGTGGTGATTTTATAAATATAGTTTACAAATTCGTAATTAGGTTTCAAGCCGTGATTAAATATAACTTTAAGAATTTCTATTTATAAGAGAAAGAGGTCAATGGTCAATTGATCTACACTGACCAGTCCACCAGTGATGGCCAATTTAATTGAAACTTGAAACTTGACAGGTTACGTCATCCAAGTCATAAAGGTGATTAAGGAAATAAGTGAATGAGACACTAAATGAGTACTAGCATGTATTAGTAGTTGGTTTTGGATTAGTTTATAAGTATCAAACTAATATGCAAAGTAAGTACTCAATGAAATGTAAAGTACATATAACATGGTTATAATTACATTTAACGAGAGACCACCTTTTGCACTTGTGGTATATACGAATTTAGAACATTGTGGGAACTTTAATAAAATGAAAAATATCATGTTGAAGTTCATCCACTTATATAATAATAGGTACACATAATGTTCTATAATTCTGTTATATGATTGAACGTTTATTACGCTGTTTAAGTAAAAAAAATAGTTTATTTAAACTGGGTGTTGTAAATAGTCCTATTAAAAGCCATTGCATATCTAAATATACTCTGATTGATATGCAAAAACTTCCAGCATTCTGATATAGTTTGACTTGACTATTTCTACCCTAATGATGAATCATGAGACATGACCAAGTCGTTACTTCTCTACTTCTTGATATATACGTCGTAGTTGCTTCATCATGAGTTATAATGTCCGTTATTTTGAATGTTGCTTCTTGACTGTTATGACGTCTCATATAGGTACTTGTTAAACGAATCCCTTCGCTTGTTTGGAAAATGGTGGTTATTCAGGGAACGCAAAAATGTGGATTTCAAACCAATGAAACTTTCCGATTCTGAATTAGTTCTGCTGCATAAATTTTAAATTTTTACTGAAAGAGATCAAAAGTGACGGAATGAAATGTACATAGAATTTAATGGTTTGTAGCTATAAAAAGAAGTCCTACTATTGTTCCGAATAATAATAATCCCAAGAGAAGCACCAATGTGTCCAATCCCAGTAAAGTAAAGAGTCTCCCATGTTCCCATATATGTATGCCATGCGCAGAGTTTTGAATATTCACATTTAAAAATCATTTTCAGATTTTAAAATTTTTCTTTTGATTAAAAATCAAAATTCTGCACATGACATGTATATACATGCACATATATAGTGTGTTCTTTTTGTTTCTTTACTTTTGCGTTTGTTAATGTAATTTTTGTTATTATTTCAGGGTGGACGGTATTTTGGATTTCGTCCCATCAGTTTCGAAGCTACAACGAAGCACAGGGGATGACTGGGTGGATCGAATGAACCATTTATATACTGTTATTTTACTGATCATTTTCGCTATTGTGGTCAGTACCGGACAGTTTGTTGGTGACCCTATACACTGTTGGTGCCCGGCGGAATTTACAGATGCTTTTGAAGCATACACGGAAAGTTATTGCTGGATTTCTAACACGTATTATATACCGTTATCAGACACCATACCAATAGATATTAAAACCAGACAAGAAAGAGAGTTAACCTATTACCAATGGGTACCTTTAATATTACTTTTTCAAGCCTTTCTTTTCAAACTTCCAAACATGGTTTGGAAACTTTTACATAGTGGTTCCGGAATTAATGTTAACAAAATTGTCCACCTTTCGGAGGACACTATGCTAGCATCGCCTGATGACAGAAAGGAAACTGTTGATAATTTGGCAAGATATATGGATAAATGGTTTCATACCAATCAGCAATATAAACACAACATTGTTGTCAGGGTGACAAATAATGTAAGCAAAGTTTGCTGTTTCGTTTGCAATAAAAGGGCTGGTACTTATCTTGTAGGACTATTTATGACCTCTAAATTCTTGTATTTGGCCAATGCCGTTGGTCAATTTTTCATGTTGAATGCATTCTTGTCAAACGACTGGGGCCTGTTTGGTTTTGAGGTTTTACAGAGTTTGGCAGAAAATAAACCTTTGAGAGAATCCCCAAAATTCCCAAGAGTCACACTATGCGATTTTGAAATTAGACAATTACAGAACATTCAGCGATGGACTGTACAGTGTGTTTTGCCAGTGAACTTGTTCAATGAGAAAATCTTCATATTCATCTGGTTTTGGTTGGTCCTTATAGTGGCCTTGACCTTCTTCTCACTTCTCAAGTGGATGTTTTACTATATATTCCAAAACAATAAAATCCGATTTGTTAAAAAATATTTGAAAGTGAATAACGAACTACATACCGGATTTGACAAAAAACTTTGTGCGAGATTCGCGCAAGAATATTTGCGGAGTGATGGGATTTTCGTTTTGTTTATCGTTGCTAAGAACGCTTCAGAAATGGTTGTGACGGATCTTGTAAAGGCTCTTTGGAAAATATATAAGGAAAAACATAAACCATCAAATTTGATAAACAATATTGAAGATCATGAACCAAAACTGAACGAAGAAAAAGAACTTTTAAATGAATCATGATCAATTAGGAAGTAATGACTCTCAAAAGACAGAATAGTGACAATGGTGACAGGCCTCGCGAAATATTTAAAATTTTAAATATTTAATATGTAAAAATCTGAAGTAAAAAACCGAGTTTAAATACTTGAGATTGAAAATTAACGAAGAAATTTACGTTCTTCCAAAGTAGGTCTGGTATGATAAGATAGTGGGTGATAAAAGTTTAAATCCTGTTGACATCGAATTTAGTAATTCAAGTACGTGGCCAGAGAAAAAATAAATTGAATATTAAGTTTAATATCAGTTTATTGAAAGATAACAGACGAAACACAACGACTATATTGTCTTTCTGTGAAAATTGTCTTCCACGGTTGTACAAATATTAGCAAACCATTTGATATTTTTAATAACAAAAATGTTTGCAATCTTTGTTTATATTTTTGTACTTTTTGTTTATAGTTTTTACAAGCCAGTACGCAAAATAAGATATATTTTATCATACATAAACTGTCCATATACATGATATGATATGCACATAGTAATAGGCTTTTGCTGAGAGCCCTATGGTACATTTTTATCTTTTTATGACGTGTACACCTATATAATGACTTCTGATATATTTTTATGTATGTAAATTAAATGCTGAAGGATTGAGGGCATTATGAAGAGAACGAAGACCTTTACACATACGACGTAGTGATGCTACATGTTGTGTAAAGTCTCAATCTATTATGAACGGTCTTATTTCGGTTATATAAAGCACTTATTGTAAAAGATTAAATCTGTTCTTAAGGTCACTTGTGATACTTTAACATTTTTGATTAGCAATACTAGTGAATTTGTCCAAATATAGAGTTACTAGTTCGAAGCACTTATTGTAATAGATTAAATCTGTTCTTAAGGTCACTTGTCATACTTTAACATTTTTGATCAGATATACATGTAAATTTGTCCAAATAGAGAGTTACCAGTTCGAACATTCATTTGTTTTTAGAAAATTTAACTACCATTATAAAAAACAAAAACTTTTAAGTTATTGAAATTTTTAAAACTTTTTTGTTGTGAATATGTATTTAAGGTAAGACTTCTACTGTAATGATTGTCCTTAATGTGTAAAATAGAAAGATACAACAAAGTACTTCGGCACAAAGTGTATTTATTCCAAACTTTAATATGTTTTCAAATTTTCTAATTGAATTGAAAATCTTTTTGTGATGAAATGACAATATTTTTACTTCCGAAAATCAACGAAACTAAAAAATGTGCCAAACAGAACGTGTCACTTAGATTTAAAGAACCTTGATTTGATTGGAGATGTTCGTCTAGCAAATTTAGATGACACCTTCAGTTTGATACACAATGTCCTTTACAACAACATACTTGACACCCCAAGTACTTAAGCGTGAAGAATACACCAAATTTGAATTTACTTGAACAATTAACATATAAACTGCCTAATGAAATACGTGTAGCTAAGTTGTAAATGCATTAGATGTAATTTATTATTATATTTACATTTACATAAGGTTATGGAATCCTTAGCTGAAATCAAGCATTGGTGATTTATAGCATTTCCTTTTAGAAATAAATTCCACATCATTCATTAACACTTTTATTGTTGATAAAAAATGCGCATACATTTAATAACTATCGCATTTAATATGTATGGTGCTAGATAAAATAAAACCATTTATTGTCGTTCTTTAGAATCTCTATGTTAGGATATAACTTGTATTTAGTCCATCTTAGTCTATCATATACTTGCAATTATTTACTATGTAAATACTGTAAAAACTCTAACCGTACATGTATTAGTATTTCAATGCCAGTATAATGTCATTACATTAGACATTACATGCACAAATAATATCTAAATGCACAAAACGATGGTGAATAACGGCGGGTTAAAAAATTAAATATAAAAATATACTTCAAAAAGTGTAATATATGTACTTGCTTTCATAACATATACAATTTCAAGCAAATTTTTAAAAAATGTATCTTTTTTACTGCCATCGATCATTTTACAAAATAGTTTTGTGGAAGAATTCAAAATTAGACTTGTTATGTGTATGATTAACTAATCTTACAGGGTCTTCAGATAGACATTTCTAGGATTTTAAATGTACACAATCCTTAGATCTTACAATGTGGCACAATCGTCAACCAAGCAAAACCAGAAATTTTAATGTTTTTCTCTTCAGTAATGGAATAATAAGTTTATATTTAAAACCCAAACATATTATTTAATTTTTCTTGTTTAAAAATTAAATTCAAACCAAACTAAATCTTAAAATGTCAGCCGCTTTGTTTATATGCTTGATAAATTTTCAGATTTTTTTTGATTTTCTGACATCTTTTAATGTTTACTGCCAAATTGGAATTGCCATTGATTGTTGTCATGTTGTTTTTTGTTTTATATGGTTTTTATAAACTCGTTGTAAATCGTTAGCCATTGCTTGTCTCAATGAAGATGCTGCCGCAATGATCATATGTTTTTATTTATTTTTGTTTTAGAGTATTTCTTGTATTGCCGAATATTCTGCACTGGATACCTTTATGTGTAAAATATTTTTGTGCAATGCTAAGTTTGGTTTTTTTTTTTTACATCTACACAAATTGGGATAAATCTGTAATGAATGTGGTGTTTTTATAGTAAAATTAATGTTGTATCTGTATTTTAGCATCAAATCGAAACATATCAAATATTATGATTTTTTACAATTAAAAATATTGAAACCTTTCTCGTTCTTTTCTTTTTAGACTAGTTATTTATTATACAATGAACCAAAAGTATTTTACGATTTTACGTTTTCAAAAAGGATGCTTTAATAATTGCCGTGACTGAGCTGTCTGTCTGAATGTATAACTAAAGGACGTATATTTATCAACTGATTTTATTTATTTATTTATTTATTTATTTATTTATTTATTTATTTATTTATTTATTTAAGTTTACATCTCCAATAACACTTTAGGGAAAATGTTACCATAAAAATTGCTTTAAAGTATGTTTAAGCCAGTTTGACTTTTTCTGTTACTACGATTTCAAAGAAAATTCCGTGGAACTAGTGGACAGGAAAGAAACAACAAATAGTAGTTTAATCTAAAAAATAAAAGAATGATGTTTAAATCTACATATCTAGGAACATTGTCTATACCGAAAATATAACTCTTTGTTGAAAATATGATAAAACGCATGGAATTTAGAAAGCATATCATGAACTCGTATATCTCTCCCATCTGTGATACTTCGAAAATTCGAACCCACTGGTTCTTTTTCTTGTACATACAATTATCTATCTGACTATGTTTTACATACTTAACATTTGTTCATGTTAAACCATGGTGTCTAGAAGTTCGAGGTCACATGGCCTAAAGCGTAAGCTTTCTGATTACAGTCTCTCATCACCTAGGTTCGAATCTCAGTATGGCAGATCATAGCGGGAGAATGCGCTTGCCAAATGTCGATTGTGTCTTTCAGTACACATGCTTCCTTCATCATCCAAGGGATTAAGCCTCGATATAAGTGAAAACAAACTCTTGACTTTAACGTAAAACACCATCACTTTATCTCAATGTTTTGTGTTCAACAAGATTCAATTTTATCAACTTTCTCTTTTGTATCGTCTCAAATGAAGTAATAATAATTTCTAGTTCCAAAAGAAATTGTATACGTTCATCGAAAACTGCTTTTGATTTCAGACTCGCTTCCTCGTTTTTAAATTGAAAACTTAAAAGGAATTGTTTTGAAAAAAAACACGTACTTTGCATTAACTAAAGCAATCTAGAACACCACCGAAACCGAACCAAAACACGAACACACACTAAAGTCGTATATCACATGTATAAGTAGCTAGACACTAGATGGTGTCAAGTTAGGTTAGACACCGAGTGGTGTTACGTTGTGAAGACACTAGGTGGTGTTATTAAGGCTTTTTATCTGGTTCTGAAATTTGTTCGATTGACCAGTTTAAAAAGCTTACCGATTAGAATTAAAGCTTTTCTGAACATACTCGTGTTATCATCAGATAAGACAGGAGAATACAGCTTTGTGTTGTGTTATGTAATTTGAAGATGTATTTAACACACATTAAACACATACATGTAGATATTTATGGGTGTGATAAGATAAGATTTCATTATTTAGGGAATAACGACAAATAAGGCACATTGATGACAAAGAGGATATATGAATATAAGATGTCATTCAGCAATTTGCTTGTAAGTAAATAGGATTGGCCAATGAAAAAAAGGATTGTTTACCCAACCCAAGCACCAGCCAATAAAATTAAGAATGTGTCGCATGTTTAATGACCCATCTTAAATAAACATAGTGAGATTAACATTTCCGGAGGTGTTTGTTTTACCTATAAGTGCCCCCCCCCCGAAAGACAGACCTTTAGTAATAATAAAAATAATAAATGGGTGGAGCTGGGCCTATGGACGCTATCAAGGAAGCAAGTATCACAGTTCCCTCTATGTTCCCCATTCTTTCATTTGTGCAGTATGTGAAAAACCCCATGGCCTTTATATACAGTAGAACTTCGATGGCTCGAAGTCAAAGGGACTTCGACTAAATATTCGAGCCATCGGGGGGTTCGAGCGATCGAACATCGAGATATGAATGGAGGTTCAAGTTCTCATGTTGACCGACCGTTAAACAATCTTTAAATTGTTTTACATGTAAATAAACTAAAAGGTCAAATTATGAAAAGTCCGAATTAAAAATCTATTATTTATCACAAAATATTTTAAAAAAAAATAAATAAATAAAAAAGAATAACATATCCCAATTAAAATACAAAATTCATTTCAAATTACATGTTGACCTGCAATCTGCCGTATGATGTTATTTGGCTACGGGGTTAGAATATGGCACTTTATTTTAATTTCAACAGGTGATGATACAAAAATCTTACTTTATTCTTTGTTGCACATAGTAATACTTGAAAGAAAAACAATACAAAACACAAACAAAACCGGTCGTTTTAATCACGGGCGATAATACACATTACTATACATATTCCAAGGGCATGTAAATTACAGAATCCTGATGTGCAATTATAAGGCACGAGCGACTGAGGTGTTTTAAAAATAGCGATCAAACACTTACGTGTGTCGTAATCGGATTAAGAGATTAAAGAACTGAGCATACCTGACATTCTTTTAGTAGGTTAATTAATAAATAATTAATTAATTTTAGGTAAATGTTTAGATTTATCATTTCGTTCCACTCTATTACTTTTGATGAAATCTGTAATATGGCTTCAGCTTGTGTTTTGTTTACAATGACCAGGACCACATGTCCTTCTGGCAAAAACTGTATTCGAGCGAAAGAAGTTGAATTTTTACTAACTTTATACTTTTGAAAAATATTTATGTTCGAGCGAGCGGGGGTATTCGAGTTAACGAAGTTCGAGCCATCGAGGTTTATTTACATAGGATAAAATAGGAAATTGGTCGGGACCAACAGATGACTTCGAGTTATCCGGGGTATTCGAGGCAACGACGTTCGAGCGAACGAAGTTTTACTGTAAGTATATAGTCAGTTCGGATGATGTAATTTAAATGCCAACTAGGTACATGTATGATGAACCACAATAATGACACCTTTGTTACAAAAACAACGTCGTGCGTGTATTACTAGGCAGGGATAGTTTCTTACAAGCAAAATGACACTTTTAGTAATCATTTCGTCAGATTAAATACACTTAAATTATTATAGTAAAAGTGCATCAAATTTTCTTATTTTGAACATTTTTTGACAACAGTACATGTTATAAACCATGAGTGTTTTTCTTGTTTCTGCATTCTGCACCAACTGACATAAAACTGGTTGGCTATATACATAAACATATATAATAATAATAATAATAATAATAATAATAATAATAATAAAATTAAAAAATACATAAAAAATAAATTGATTAATTAAAAAAAAACAACAAATAAATAAAAAAGAATGCAATTATAAAAATGATAGTTGATGTATTCCTTCTTAAATAAAAAGGAAGAAAATTTTATATACTAATTATTGCCTTTTATGGCTGTTTATGTCATTTACATCTATTGTATCGTGTTCTTGGTACACTTGCCAAGTACGTGTTTTCCAGTTACAATAAATTTACTTCTGTTTAGAGTTTCAAATATTTTCTTGATTTTTATTACCAAATTTAAATTACGCAAATGCTCCGACAGATCAACTGAAGATGTTGGTTACCATGAGTAAAAACGGTCCTGGTGCAAATGGGTTCTTTCTTGATAGCAAACGATTTATTCCAGGATGTGTCGATGGTGTTAAGGGTTGTTATGACAATAGCATGTGAATTAAGAGCCCCGGCATTGGCCACGAAACCGTTGCAGTAATAAGTAAGTTGAAAAAATGAAATAATCCCATTAATAAGGTTGACCATTAGGCGTTACATGGAACACTGATACTGATTGTAATATACGTAAAGTATATTTGGTTTGAATCAAAAGGTGTTTCAGGTTACATTTGAATAAAACCAAAGGGCTTTAATAATTTTATCGTATCAAAGCGAGTGAAGTATACTTGTTCATTAGTAAATTTTTGAAATATCCGACTTTGTGAAGTAACATTTCCTCATAACTTTTGGTCATAAAGTTTTTGAGATATTCTAGGTCTGCCTGCTGATTGCAGTTATACCTACTTGTATACCACTAGCACAATGACGCCCGATGAGATACAGATGGCCATGACAAGACAATATGGCCCGATGAATTACAGATAAGTCTTATCTTGTTTTCGCACCAAATTAGATAGTTATATGTAAAAATCATTATCTACATAAATATGACATTCCTCAGGTGAAATATGACAAATATAATTTTGCCTTGAAGCATATGGGTTCGTGACCTTTCAACCCCAAGGCGTCGATCATTTGTCGGGAAATTCTCCCATCCATCATTTATGGTTGAGAGGTTCCGAATAGACAAGAATACTGTGTATTACCTATGTAGGTAAACGTGTTATCCATGGTATTATTTAAAAAAAACAGAAATTAAAAATATATATAACCTTAAATATACATGATACAGTTCAAAAATTACTAAATAAATAAAAATCTGAAGTTGCTTAGTTACATAATTGACCCTATGTATCTATGGCAGCTTGTCTTATATTTAGACGGAATTGTTCCACCAACAAAAAATTACAATACACTAAAGCAATTACTTCAACATAGAATTTCAAGGCTTGTTCTGGCCATTGTAAAATTCATAAGTATTTATCCCTGATACTCGACAAATTTCAGATATAAACGACATTCTATAAAAGTGAAATACATAATATAATCAACCATGGATTTTTTCACAATAAACATATTTATTTTTCTAAAAAATTCAGAAAAAGATATATTTCAGAAATATTTGACAGCAAACTGTCTTGTGGTTTTAATAAAGTCATATAAAATTCAAAAATAGTACGTGACCAAACTGAAAACGACAATGGTGGTCATGGTGGCACAGGTACACATGTCTACATAGTAAAGAGACATATAATGTTCTTAATAGTTGACAGATTTATTCATTTTCTCGCCAGATTTTTCTTTTATTAAATGTCCCATGCTTGGCTGCAAATGTTTATGGTTGTATCTGCCTGTCAATGTCAGCACCTACACAAAATGGATACCACAGGTCGACATTCCTTTGATTAACAATTTAATGTAGGTATTAATAAATTGTCATCACAGCAAATTGCGACCCTTTTGCTTTGAAAAAGCCGGAAACTAGAAACATCTTTATGTAAAAAGTTAAGTACAAAACGTTGTAACCAAATAAAAGTACGTGACAGTTATCATATATATACCAAGAACAATGATGAAACCTGAGGGGAGTGGAATTACATTATCTAATACCTCAGTCACTTGTATCTAGGCGGCCAGTTTATGGATGGTGGAAAAAGCCGAAATACATGGAGAAAACAATTTACATTCGGCAAGCAAATCAAAAAAACATTCTTACACTAGGATCTACTCGAGTTAGATTCAAATCTAGGCACAGTGTTCCGAAAATGAGCTCAAGACCACTTGACTATCGATGTAAACTCAGCATACTTGAAAAAGTAACAAAAAAGGAAAAAAAAAACATTGATAAAGATGTTATTTTTTTTATTTCTAATTAGTTGTAACAACACTTGATTTTTTTCATTTCCTTAATAGCATTTCATTGTTACTTCGGCAAGTAAATTGTATGTAATTACTGGAGTTTAAGAGTTTGTTTCGCTTTCCGTCCACAGGATTCTTGCTTCGCAAAAACGTCAAAAAACCGTTAATGCCTTTACACGATTTTTGGATTTGAATATACATTGACATCTTGTAAATAAAGTTAAATATGAATATAAAATGTAAAGTATATATTCAAATATTTACAAGTATATACTTAATCAGATTTGTATGCATACAAAGTTATTAAACAATGTGCTAAAATCTATTTCAGCATTTGCCCAAATATTTAAGTTTTTATTTGAATTCTTAAAATGTATTCCGTACACTTGATTTTTGAATAAGCCAAAACAATTTTAGAACTGAACTTCATTTTACCTCTAATACGATTACTGTCAACAAAATTATACTTGAATTCTTTACCGATCTCTATCAGACAAATATTGATTTGGGTCAATTATGTTTGTATCAAAACTTGAAACGTATAGTTATTTTTAAAATGATTTGGTTCTTAAAAATAATTTAGTATATTTTAAAAATTGATATACAATGTATATTGCTACTCTAATGTTTTAAATTGCGATATGTGCTCTCAACCTTTCAAATGGATTGACATTTTTCTAAATAAACAATGATTGTACCTGCCGAAGCACCAAACAAACTCACAACATAACGAACAAAGCGAAAAAGAGTTGTGACAACTGGTTACAGGAATTTTGAAGCTATAACACTGCATTTGATTATTCAACTATTAAAAAGGGTCTTCAATTACTTCTGTCAAAACCGCAATTTCCATAGACCAAAACACCTTGGTCCTTGTTAGAAAACCTTCACTTATTATGAAAATGGGATATCAAACAATGCTTAAAGTATAATCCATACAATATAATTAGTCTTTGGTTACTGAAATTCAATTAAAATCTGAAATCCTTTTTATAGTTTTTCCCTGAAAACCCTCAATATATATTTAATGCTTGTCATATAAATGCAAATATACCACAATAATATATATGACATTATTTTTTAAGTGTAATGCCGTCATTTTTGTCCCTTAAAACAAAAGCAATATTCTGTACGTATAGACTTTTATTATTGATAAGTGATAGTATGACTAGGTTTTGTTTTATAGAGATCGGTGTGGGAAACCGGTACATTGGCTGTCAATCTGTACAAAAACGTTGTGCTATGTTTAAGTTATGGGGTTCTTTTTGTATCAACAAATGTCAATCCTGAAGGATGTTCTATTTTCGATATGTCTATTTTTAGTTTATAAAAATAATATAAACTGTGGTAACTCGTTTGTTTAACGTTTGTTATTTTTAACCCTTTTCTTATTTTTGATATATAAACTCTTTCTTCAAATGTCCGAGGACTTGAACAACAAAATACATGACAAAACGTGTTAATAAAAAGAGTTTTTAAATGTGCATCTAAAACGCTGAAGATGACAAGGTGTAGAAGGAAATTAAAAAGTTTCGAATGAAGTTACCTGTATTTGGTAACAGCAAAATTCCAACAGAACACGACACGTCAACACGAAATAAAACAAGCATACAAAACGCAGAAAAATAATAAAACTTTTTACACAGTCTGCTATTATGATAGCCTATTCTGTTTCCAGTATCCGAGACCGTCTAGTTTTTATAAATCAGTCTAAAATATTAGTTAGATACAAAAAATGTATTCATTTAAAACAAATATAGAAATAGATCCAAAAACTGTAAATAGAGAAAACAAAGTCAAGAAATATAATTTTTATTTGCTCAGGGAAGCAGACAATTTCCACGGAACAGGTTAATCTATCATGAGTTAGTCACGAGTTTCTCCATGCGTACCTAACAGAGCTTAACGGTGTCATACGTAAGTCACATGAATGTCCTTATAAGTCTAATGATGCTGAACAAACGATAGTTGGTGCTGATTTAAAACGAAGCCTGAAACAAAGATAAAACATTAATAGTATTGATAGATACAAGATAAACTCATATTCAAGAAACCCAAAGAACCTGTTGCGTTATTTTAGCGTTTCTATGTTGTCGCGTGGCTGAAAATAAAGGCAAATTATTCTTGCAATTTTGAATTCGTCTTAAGTCACTGTTGATGTGCTTTGTTGGGAATTTTGCATTATTTTGGACTTGTGCTCTTGTTTGTGGAACCTTATCGTTTTTGATTTAATATAAGCAAGAACTGAGTTAATTGACAGTATCAATCCTTTGATAGACTTTGACGTGACCGTGTTAGTATAAAACTCCGAAAACTAAATATAATTTTTTATATTTCCATTTTAGTTATATGATCCACTGAAAACAAGCGATGGCAGAAAAGACTTTATATGTATCAGTATCATGAAAACTTGCAAACGCAAAATGTCCAACAATAAAGTAGTTTTATTGTGTGAAATTTAAACAATAATTTTTCAGATCAAGCACGCTTAAGCTCTTAAAATAAATTAATTCACCAATTATAATTAAATAAAATAATAAAAACAAATTATAGACATTTATAGCTCATGTGTATTGGTAAGTACCACCCACTGAGTGTTCCACATTCCATCATAAGACCGAAAAAAACGAATATATGTAAGTCCGTCCGTAATTGCTTTCTTGTGTAATATTTCGTTATGATTTTGTGCATCCGTTCACATGGCATTTCCAATCTATACAGACTTGCATGGTTTCGAAATAAGAGGTAAAAGAGTAAATATTCTATGTCCAAATTTAATATTACGAATAAAAGATGTCCTTGCCACAAAGTCATTAGAAGTTTTTTGGGGCATAGACGGACATTGACATAGAATCTTATAAATAGATATATTGTTTCTGTCAAGTAAACTAGTTTTTTATGCTCAAAAAGATATGTTTATTATCATAATTATAATAATAACGCTGTGAGGATAGGTATCTGATTAAACTAAGCAATGAAGTTTTCTTTTTTCGCTGTGAAGTTTTAGGCTACCACGTGTACAACGTTACATTTGCTGTGGCTAGTCTCTTTTACATATTGCTGAAATAATGCAATTAAAAACAGAAAATGTTGTATTTTGAAGGAAACAGCGAGGAGCAACATTGTCTAGAAACACTTCGTTGACTATTGGCTAACAGTAAAATAGTTGCTCTGAAACAAACGGAAACTTTATTTCATGTCGTAAGTAAACTGTTTACTACTTGTATTGGTATTGCATCGGCAAACAGTTCTACGACAATTGCACAATTTAGTTGCCACTTATGTCAAAGTCGTTCGTGTTATGAAATAATATGTAATTTTTTATATAGAATTTATTTCTGCTGATTAAAACTGAAAAAACAACGACAGGGTATGAAATATAGAAAATTTAAAAGAATACTCTGTTACCTCATCTCTCAATTTGTAAATAAATAGACAAATGTGAATGAATTGAAAAAGATCCTTTTTCGGTTTATGAAAATGCAACTGTTTCAAACAACTGTTTTTGACGCTTTCATTTTAACAAATGTGAAATAATAATAATAATAATAATAATAATCATAATAATAATAATAATAATAAAAGTGTCAAGGAAAGTTCAAGGGGAATGATCATTCATGGATGTCCAGCATGCCATTTTTGCTATTTATAGGAACAAATTGTAAATTTTTTTTTGGATAAAAATCTCCTGCCGGAGGTAATTTAGAATAATAGAGAAGATAGTGATTTTAAGGTGCTTATTGGTACCAGTCACGGATGAATAAAGTAAATAAAAGCCTAGATAATGAATTTTTGATGAGCTGACAAAATCTAAATATAACCCAGTGTCCAGATGAACTGTTAAAAAGACAGGGTCAGGGACGATTAGTATTCAGAATGTCCAAATTCCGTGAAAAATTAGCATACAATTGCCTTCCTCACATTTACAGACGATTTGGCAAAATATGATTCATATAAGTTTTTTTTTTTTAGATAAATGCTTCTGATAAAAACCAGAGGTGACATTGTCAGCATTTTCCATTTTTTAAAGAAAAAAAATCAGATATGTTATAGGCGGGAAAGACAGGCCTCATGTCGTTTTGGGAATTTTCTGAAAGAAATATTCAAAGGCGACACGAAAGGTGTTTTGAAAATTTTTTTTAGGAATTTCGAAAACTTACGACATGAAACAAAGTTCCCATTTGTTTCAGAGCTGTCATGTGTTGATTTTGAATTTCTATTAAAATAATGCATTCAAAATCAGCACATGACAACTATTTTTCTTTAGTCAACAGTAAACGAAGTGTCTCTAGACAATGTTGCTTGTCGCTTTTTCCTTCCATATACGACATTTCTGTTTTTAATTGCATTATTTCCGAGTTAGAATTAAAAACAACACAACATTGGGCATACCAAATAAAACTTCAGATTCATGTAGAGAGGTGTGGGTTTTTTCCTTCCGTTTATTCTACCAAAAGAAACCTATGTAAATTTAGTCCACATTCATTTAGTCTTCTGGGTGGTGTCAAAAACAAAATTCTGTATATGACGATGTTCTAATACACACTATGTGTGTGTGTGTGTGTGTGTGTGTGTGTGTGTGTGTGTGTGTTTCCAGAAATTATAGCTATTTTATTATCAAATTGGATTATAGAAATCTTTAAATTGGTTTCAACTATCATATTTACTTGAACTTACATCATAGATAAAATGAAAATTGAATATTGAAGGTTATATAAATCATTTTGTAATCCAAGTTCAACAGGCCAAAACAAATTGAAAATGTTACACGTTTACAAGTTACTACAAGATAGAACACTTACATTTACATTAAGTAAATTAAACATCAAAGGATTGGTTATACAAGAAATTCTATTGCCAAGGGGGTGTTTGATCAGTATAGGTTTCGACCATGTAATTTGTGGTAGTATAAAGTATCAATCTTCATGTCAATATAAGAAAGGAATATATATATATATATATATATATATATATATATATATATATATATATATATATATATATATATATATATATATATATATATATATATATACTGCCAGTCCCTTGTATAGAATTCCTAAACACTTACATGTGACACATCTTCATTTTAGATACGTCTCTGTATGCTGTATGAAATAATTTTAATTTATTTGAATATTGTTTTTTGTCAGTGTATTATTCCATTTTTTGTTCTAGGTAAATGTTCAGAATTGATTAAAAAAGATCAAGCAATGGCTGTTTGATCGGGTAGTCTAATTTCGGAATGGGGCCTTTGCTAAATGGGTTTATACATTTCTTTTGCCGCTTCACTAGAAGTTGCTGGCATCTGTTAAAAGATTTTAACCGAATGTTGTATTCCATTAAACACAAACAGTTAAACATAGTTATTGTGCTAAAAAAAAGCAGCTTCATAACCATTCTTTAACTGAGACGATTTGAATTTTTTTTATAATTTCGTTACTTGATTTTTCAATATATTAAGTAATTTAAGGTTTCATCTTAAGATAACTTCCAGCCATAACATGTATTCTAATTTTTTGTACATTGTTTATAATCAGTGCCATAAAATGCTTAAACTTAAATAATGTTAACCTTCAGTAAAAGTAATTTTAAAATGTTGCTAATTAATGTTTTGAATTAAATATCAACTATGAGGACGACAATATATTTATGTGTATTTGTCTAGCATCAAGTTAGCCGCAATGGTAAACTACATAGACAAAATTCCGATGATGATTGAAAATAATCAGATTTTAAAATTGCTACTCGCTTACAACATTGTCTGTTGCTGCTCAACACCGCTTCTAAAAGTCGATGATATAAAGAAAGGTATGTTTGTTATCCGGCAGTTCATTTACAGCCTACTTAGATCACATACAGTCTGTGAGTGTGCACTGGTTCCCTTAAATAATGTTTCTTTTTAGTAGCTTATTATTTGGTGTTGTTCAGAGAACTTTTAAGACATATAAACTATTGTTTTATTTTTAAAATACTGTAAAAAAAAGTTAATAGTGTGACTTACTGAAGACTCAATCATAATGATCACTTAAATCAAAAACGTAGATGATAAAAATTTTAATTCATATTTGTTGTGACACGTTCTGTAAGATTTTATAAACTTTTCTTTTTCTTCAATTTTTTTTTTATCTATATGTACTTTAATGCGAATTTGTTGGACATAGCTGTCATATACCACTTTTTGAATGTATTTTTATGATTAAATTCAAAAAGTGGTATATGACATAACTACTGCAATGGTTTTGATTTAAGAATAAAGGCTTTTCATTAATATTTGTCTTTGACAAGAAAACCATTGATATTAAATGACTAAACTGTATTACTAATTTTTCAAACAGATATTGTTGTTCAAATGATTGCGTTTAATTTAAAATTGCCATATCGTGAGAGAATAACATGCAATTTTAAAATATTCTATCAAATAAAGATTTATCAAATCATTATTTATGTATTCAAATTTATGCTAAATCAGCTATCATGCAGACATGGTATGTATGTTTAGAAAAGGCAAATAACCGCATTAACTTTGCCTTCAAGTTGGTATATCCGATGATAAATCTGCCGGCATTTTCTGAAGTGCTTTGACAAACATTGCATAATACATACATGTAATCGTCAATATAGTCAGAGTTTTATTACCTACATTTTACTTATCAATCTTGTTTATTTTATCTTTCCTTTTAACGTTATCTTGAAATTAAATAACGTAAGTGGCCTACTTA
Organism: Tegillarca granosa; assembly: GCA_029721355.1. Classification (NCBI taxonomy): domain Eukaryota; kingdom Metazoa; phylum Mollusca; class Bivalvia; order Arcoida; family Arcidae; genus Tegillarca; species Tegillarca granosa. The sequence continues at coordinate 7,835,192 of CM056597.1, read as the reverse complement.
TGGGGATCAATAAAGGGAGAAATCAAGACAAATAATTTTCGATGTCCCTCCCCTTAAGTTGCATTCTGTTTATTATTCACTGCCGTTCAAAGAGTGGGATACGAGGGCAAATAAAACACAACATTACATTAACGAACTAAAACTACATTGATCTCAATCATACAAAATGTTATCTCAAACTATGTTTATGGTAATATGATCTGAAAATATGATCATACAAATAAAAATACATGTTATATGAATACATCGTGCTGGATACGAACAAAAATAATTAATTAACAGAGAGAGAGAGAGAGAGAGAGAGAGAGAGAGAGAGAGAGGAGAGAGAGAGAGAGAGAGAGGCTCGAATAATGGTGATACAACTAGTTATTCGGGTAAATTGAAGAATTTTGTATTGACAGTGTTTTTTTTTAAATATTGCCAAACTTTCCTTAAATTCAATTATAGAATAATATTGTTAAATCAGTTATTGTTGATTATTGCCGCAAAAAGACTGTAAATTATCTTCTTTAATTGTCTGTCAGACTATTGTGTAACTTCAGGTTACACAATGAAAATATTGTTGTAAAACAAGTCGAGAAATTCATGTTGAACTGTTACTCCATTAAATGCCGTTGAAATCGACAAATGTTGTAATTATTTCCATGGTTACATAATTATCTCCCTTCCCAACCTCTCATTTTCAAGATTGTTTATCACCCGATTACGATTATTTCGATTGGCTATTACCTAACGTCATCGATGACAGTTTGACAGGTTTCCTGGTCGTGTTAACCCCCTGCTTGCTACCAGGTTTTAGCGATCTGCTTTTGATCTGACATCCCTATCGCTTAGAATATTTTACAATGACGCGAAGTGTATATATTGAGCTTGATTTAGTATTTTCCAAGATGAATGTAAACATAGATCATGGTTACGACGATATTTTATATCTTATAATATGACACACAACATTAATTTTAGATTTCAAAAGGTATTAAATATTTTTGTGATGTTGCCTATAAAAATTGAAATGCATATATGCATAAATTGACTGAAGAATATTTTGAAAACGCTTTGAAGATTCCCCTGTTAGAATCGTAAAAAAAAATAATCAAGATTTCTTCAATTTTCAAACTTCCAACACCGTTTAGAAGGGTTTTGTGAACTATTCCATTCATATGCAAGCCGGCACTATAACGAGTAAGATCTAAATGCGAAAACTATCAGATTAAAGTTTGACGTTTGGTAGAACTTTGAAATTATTTCAAATTTCTATATTTTTCCTGGATAAGTCGTTGTGACGCTTAAAAACTGGCTAAAATTGAACAACTTTATTTTAACTAAAAAAGAAAAATCTATACAATTTTACATGCTATAAAGTCAATAAAAACATACAAATCAAATAAGATTAAAATTTTAATATTTTATTCAGAAAATTCAGATATTTTTCAGAAAATTTAGAGATGTACACGTACCAGAAACCATTGACAATAAAACTCCCGACTGCGAGGGAAAATAAGTAAAGTTATTCATAGAATATAACCTTCTGAATTTCAATTTTACACGCCTGTCAAGTTATTAAAAAAAGAGTAAAAATTAATTACTGTCAACAATTTTATTTTTCGCTTTGATAAAAAAAGGGTAATTTGCAAATGAAGTTATGATATTATCCGTTAGTGTCTTTATAATGACATTTTACGAACTATATCTCGCATTAAAAAAAAAATGAGGATTTTTAGTAAAAAAAAATCTTTGCTAAGGAATTCTGTTAACCTAAATTGAATCCTTTGAGGTTCATCACCCATCAAGTTGTGTTCTGATATCAGGTTGTTGAAATATATATAAAACTAATTCAATTAATTTTTGGTTTAAAATGGGTATCACATTATTTTATCATGTTACAAGACACCTGTTTTATGTTTAGAAAAAATGCACGGATTTATAAAAGTAATTAAAGACATACAAGCATACCAGATATTCAAAAGGATATATAATAAATAAATAAATAAATAAATAAATAAATAAATAAATAAATAAATAAATAAATAAATAAATAAATAAAAACAATTACTTTGGAAGTTTAGAAAAAAATGCTCATTTGATAAAAAAAAAAAAAAAAAGAATGTCAGAGGCCACCTATCAGTTTTCTTGATAGGTGAGCGGAAATGTAATTAATTAAATTTTTATTTGTTAAGGAAATAAAAGAAAAATGACATAAGTAATTTTATAACTTTTAAACAAAGTACAGTTTAGGATCAAGATGTTGTAGAACATGTCCGTTCATATAGGACTCAAAAGGCGTGCACTATAGATTGTGCAATCTTGATTTTTCAAGATAAGTGCCACACTTGACCTATACCTACATGTCAATAACTAATTTATGAAATCTTTGCGTGGAGAAAAACAAAATTTCTATATTAGGCTCCCATCATTTAAGTTTTACCCACGAGGGTTAAAATGTAATTTTCACAGTTTTATTTATTTATGTCATTTAAAATGATATCATTTATAGATAATATTGATACAACATTGTAAATATTTGCTGGTAATTTAGATATTGTAAGACGGTGATGGCGTAAATAATACACTGGTGAACCTTCATTAACTTCTTTTATTAAGTAACTTAACGAAACAAAGAAACGCTTGTCTTGACTTGAGTTGTACGTGAATAATTTAACGCATTTTACCGCATTTTTTTTTTTTTTTTTTTTTTTTTGGGCAAGTTCTAATATTTTTTCTATATAAAAATAATTAGGCAGCAAAAGATTTACATTAAAAGTGGAAAGAAAGAAAATGATAAGCGAATTTTTCTGAACCTGATTTTGAAACGATGTCATATATTGCAAATTTTACAAAATATAACATAAATAAATTATTGTCACTCGGTTTATGTGTACCATTTTACTTCATCACACATTTTTCATCTTAATATATAAAAATAAGAGATTATAAAACATGTCACAGCACTGTTCTCCGTTTTCATTATGGACCTTTTGATTTGGTCTCTCTCTCTCTCTCTCTCTCTCTCTCTCTCTCTCTCTCTCTCTCTCTCTCTCTTCTAGCTTATGTATTATTTCAGCAATAGTTTTTGACCGTAAATCTAGACTAATGTTTCCTGGGGTGAAATGACACCTCAAATTTGGACTTTATACTTTTATATAACCTTTATTCGACCTTACACATCAGTGGTGGGTTAACAGGTTATTTCTAAGTAAATGTAAGTAAACTAAAATCGATTTTCTGTCAATTTTTTATCAGTTTGACGAGAGTTCATGCTGTGAGTAATGTATACACCTATACCTACAAACTTTATCACCTGAGACTTGAAATATCAACGTGACCAAATTACCGTCCTATCAAATCAACCTGGTGTAAAATATATTTGAAAATATGAGAAAAATTTACATCAGAAAAGACAACCTACATAGTTGTATAATTATTTTCAAGTTTTACAAAATAAATAAATAAATAAATAAATAATAAATAAATAATAATAAATAAATAATAAATGTTTAATGAGTCTTTTGTTTTCATTAATTTTCTAAATTAGTCCGGACCTATAGAGAACAAGTTGTCTAAAGTGCACAATAACGGATTAAAGCGTCTCTTATTGCCTAGGTTCGAACACTACTCAGTATGAATGAGCCCTCCTTTGCTAATTGTTTTCCTTAAACGATACTAAAACGCCAGCTGATAGAAAAAACCTATGACAAATACTTAGTTGATGTTGTCACTTATCCGGAAGGGATAGAAGTGGAGTAACGGTATTTTACGCCACAGTCAAGATTCTTTACTCATTTCGAGGCGGTCAGTTCCCGAGTGAGATTCAAAACCAGGCGGTGAGAGGCGCTGTGATATGTAAGCGCGCTTTAGACCACTCGGCCACCGAGGCAAAGGAAGAGTGTCCTTAGCGACATCGATATCCAAAACTTTAAAACATTCTTGACATGTACAATAAATGAGCGGCTTCTTCGACAGAGTTCATTTCGTCAAGGGGTAAACAAAATAAATCAACTAAAAAAAACAACATTTTGCTACATCGTGCTAATTTTTGAACTTAAATTAATAAAAAAAAAAAAAATGAGCACATAACAACAGTTGATATGATATAACTGAATGAATCAGATTTATCTAAATTATGTTAATTAAGACACATATGTACATGACACTAAACTGTTTATTTCTTCAAATTCCAAAGGGGGTGTATAGATTAGGGGCACTGTGGTATCAATAAGTGTCGTTAAGTACATTCTTTAGTCCCGGAAAGAGGTTTTATTATCAACGATGTTTTCAAAACATTTTTGAATTCTTGTCAGAGAGTTTATCAAAAATACATTTAATATCTGCTTATAAGATTTTACCAATTAAAAATAAAATTGTATCCCAGGCACAAGGTAGTGTATGCAACTTAACATTTAAAATTCAGCTAAATAATAAATCGTTATAGCTTTATTAGTAATAAATCTTATGATGTTCAACTTTCAATAAATGTACAAGTGAAAATTTTAAAATAAGTGTACAGTTTGTGATATATACATATATACAATCAATTATCTATTTTTTTTCAACACACCTTTCTTTATGGGAGTTAATTTGGTCCATATAACAAACACAATCTTACTGTTGAAACTCAATAAATTTAAATCTATTTTGAGATTATGTATTCAAATTCATTTATCTGACTTACATACATAGATAAAATTCAATGTCGGATAGAGATTAAGGTCTATTCCGTCTCTATCGAAAGATTAGAATAAACCGTCAATGCCTATTAGAAAAAAAAATTATTAGAACTAGTCGCCTATACAAGCTTGAGATTTTACACATAAAATAGATAATACAAATAAATACTTGCATGATAAATAAGTTGGTAAAAAGCGGGGTATCCTACAAGGACACATAATGCTATGTACTTTGTTTCAATGTTTAAGAAATGACTGATTTAAAGGTTTAATTTCACGGTATATGAAACCCAGTTATGATGGCACACAGCAGAAGAACTTTGTTTTTTACGATGATTTTTCTTGAGCAGAAATTGTGTAATAAATGCGGACCTAAATGTATACCTATAATTGTCTTGTCACATTGGTATCAACTCGGGTGATCAAAAAGTATTGGTTTGATGAAATATGGATGTCTAGTGACGTCAAAAGAAATAAACTTGCATAAATGGGAAATATGCGATATTGCAAATATATCGTAACAAAATGCTTTATTTGCTATTTTTATGGCCAGTATTCAATGAATGTACGGTTTTCTAATGTAGGCATATACCTTTCTTTTTTAAAAAAGCTTATTATCTTATTATCTGCCATTTAATTGTATTTTTTATCTAATCCGTCAATATTTAATCTTCAATGAGCACGTGTTTATACTTAAGTATGTTTTGCGAGTGTTCCATTGGTGCTCGGGAGGGATGTATATGTTAGGCTCGAGTTCTGTTAAGCGCAGATAATGGATCACGCCTTGTTATGCATATTTTTGAGCAAAAATGCTTGTCGGTTCGTTGGCCGAAGATGGTAATTTTCTTCAGAGACTCTGGTTTTCTCCACTATTCTTAATATGCATCTTCAATCTAAAATTCATGATCTAGAAATATTATTTCATATATTTATATATCGTTATTTATTGAATTGGGCACAAAAATCATATCTTAAATTAAAAAAAACCAAGCAAATTTAAGTTAACCATCCTTTCTCCCTCGATAAAATTGAAATAGAAGTCTAAGCATAGATTAGATCTCAGTTAATTAAACTTACATTATTCAGATTTGTTCACATAAAAAGGGTTTTTATTTGTTAAACATATAACTTTTCTACAACATGAGGTAAAATCAATAAGTCAAATTATCAAAAACCAACATTAAAACACAACCTTTATTCAAATATCTAAACATAATTTTGATTTAGGTTTTTATTTTTAAATTCAACACTCATAAATCATTTACAAATAAAAAGAGATCATCATTGTCCATCTTTTGAAATTGAGGGTATTAGTTTATATTTTTTACGTTAAATGCATTATAATTTAACAAATAAATGAAGTACGGTTTCGTTATTTAGTCAAAAGAAAATAATTAATAACCTCTTGTATTGTAAAGTTTACAACGATCCGTTATGATGCATTATCAGTAATTTAAACCCTCAAAACGTTAAAAATAATTGGCTTGTAATTATTAAAATCTTTATAAAAAGAGGAGGCATTATATATATATTTCAAAATTACTAGTACTGTTGTCAAACAATTAAAGAATGCATTGATTGAAAAATGCATTGATAAAAATGTTTTTATTTTATAAGAAGCTATTGACATCTTAAAAATTTAATTAAAAATGCATAAGGATATTTAAAATATATGGTTTTACATCTGCTTTATAAAAATGTCTGTTTTATGGAGGAGAACAAAGTCTGATATTGGGGAGTTGAATTCCAAAAGTTAGTCATTAAGTGTTTATCAAATCTGTCATGTGCTGATTTTGAATGAATTATTTTACAAGAGATTCAAAATCAACAAATAACAAAACTATAAATCTGACTTCTCTCTCTCTCTTTTTTTTTTCATATGTAAAAGCAAGAGAAATTTTTTTTTCTGCGAAGTTTTCCAACTGGTGAATGTGATCCAATCGGAGAGGTAAAACGCATGGGCTGACGGATCATAATGCATCTAAACGTTTAGGTTCATATTCAATTTGGATAGACCCTGTAGTGTGAAAACACCTGACTGTTGGTTTTAAGATGTCCGGTTACTCAGATTTCATCCACCATTCTAAAACTAACTGTCTCGATTTGAAACAAACAATAGGTCACAAAACAACATTCAACCAACCCCATCAATTAATCAATACTAAATATCATAAAGGACCGGATGCACCAATCAGACTTTTCCAAACTGTTCGACCTGAATCCAGCTCGATAATATGTATGACGATGCAACAACATTGGAGAAGGAGGTCCCTTCGATAAAATGTTTCATAGTATACAATATTATCGTTGTCACATTAACAAAAAACAACGGCTTCTAATGTGATAATTATGTCAGACCGACAGACTAAAGAATTTTTTTTAAAAATTTCAGTCTGATAAAATGCTAATCAGGGCGTTGTCATTAAACAAATGACATCCAAATTGTACTAGTGACACGTGTCTGTTTCCAGAAGCCGTCTTTAAAAGACCAAGTTGTCAAAACTAAATAAGATATATAAGTGATATTTTGAAAGACGTTTCATGGTACGTTATCACCCACTCAGATGTAAAAAGTTCCATTAATAATAGGATTGGGCGCACAACCTTCGTAGAGAATGCAGAAAATTGCAAAATTCATCTTTCTGCTATAGCGATGTTTTTCAATTTTATTGTACATTATAAATGATGAAATCGAAATAGAGAATTTACTTCACTGATGTAATTACACTACGTAAATGTGACCCCGACTAATAATTGACAAAGTGACACTAATAAATACTCCATTATATAAAGAAACACGCTAAAGAACTCTTGGATCTGCCCTGGTTATGTTTAAACCTAGCGTATTTACGAGAGACACTGTGATCCGGAAGTCGACACTTTTGACCACTCACTCACTAATAATTTCATATAGGTTGGGACTCCAAAGAAATATATTTAAAAAGGCTACATTAAAATGACTGCATCATCTGGAGAAGGTTTATGGTTATTTGAAGTACGTACAGCACTGTTCTTAGGTGTTAAAGCTGCATTAAGTTTAATTTTCTGAATTTTTTGTGATTTGCTAAAAATATATTTGTTTAAAAATAAATGAGTTCTAATCACGATCTGTGAGATTCATTTTCTAAAATTTCATTACTTTTAGCTGTAAATAAACGTAATCCTCTGACCGGTTGATCAATGTTTATCGATGATTAAATTATGAACCGGGAGCATACGCACGGATGTACGGAAAAACCCGTGATTCGAAGGTGAAACATGACAAATTACATTAATTGTCCGTCATTAATATCCAGATGTATTTGAAATGGTGTTATGTATCTCTTACTAAGTCAGAAATGACAAATTCAACGAATTTCAGTGTTTAATTTATCGTATTTCACCGTTTTGAAAGTTGTGTTTAAATGACCCGGTTTTTTTCATGACGTAATCATGTTCTAATATTAGATCCCACATGCTACATCTCGCTGGGAAATTATTGTTGTTTCTGTATTTATTCGAGCTTTTATCGTTGAACCAAATGTAACATTGTTCATTAGGAACACCATTAATTAGATTAGTCCGTTTTAATTTTTTTTTGGAAAACTTAATGAAGCTTTATGAGTTAATGAAGTGACAATAAGGACAATTGTCAATTAGGAAAATGATTTACAATTCTTTGGTAGTTTTGTTTTGTCTTAAGCTTTTTTAGTGTTGGTGACGAGTTCCAGAGTTATAATTTTTGTTACCCCTTATAGAGGAGTATACTGTTGTAATAGCAAAATGAGTTTAGCTAACTGCTATATTTTAACTTCAATAGAAAAAGAATAGGAGGTAGTCCAAGTGTTCTGGAAAAGCTGGTACAAACATTGCTACCGTATGAAGTACAATAACATAAAAATAAAACTAAAACAATGTTACACATCAATTTTAGCATGGCTAAAAGCACGATGCAAATAAATCACTGTAAAAATGATCTCATTTTTAAGTGAATTATTTAGAGTTATCTCTGGTTTCCAATTGATGTAATCATCTCTTTGAGTAGTTTCATGACTCGACCAGTTGGTTCAGCAAACATACTGTTCATTGTTCATAACGATCTCATTTTTAGCCTTTTGACCTTCATCCCATGACTTCCCATTGGGTATATGACAAGTTCCTTTGTAAACAAAGTTCACATTTTGTGTGTGCTTGCTTACTTGTTTTCGTAACATGTTTAAACAAATACAAATTAAAGTCTCATGTAGAATGTTTTTTGATAGACAATTTTTGATAGACAATTACATTTTTGTTGGCGTTTTCATAAAGAATTATTTTTTCGATTTCTGAAAAACCTATCTGATTTTTAAGTTCCGATTTTACCCGACGACTTCCTAAGTGACGTCATCCACAAGCGACCAAACAGCGACCTGTACATGATACCTAAGGTGCTTGTTTTGCGAGTTTGCATCTTGTACCCACAGTGCAAACATCACTAAGATCGCTCTAAATACTTTTAGCTCTAGTTGCACATTTTTAGGGGAGTCTTCGTAGACTATAAAGTTGTCCGTGACATTACAACTCATTCTTTATATCACTATATCATTATAAGGTGTCAAAATTTAAGCTTAGTCCGCAGCCTATAGAAAGCCAGAACGCAGATTAATGTGGTTTTAATGACGTAACGCGACCGAGGGTACACTGTCGATATCAATTTATTTATTGACTGGGTGGACTGGGGTTATTTGAAAATAAATGTAATGCTCAAAGACATAGCAAGCCAAGACAGGTGTGAGTGAAGCTTAAATCAAATACGCTCTCTGCTTATTACTTACGCTACTTACTTATTGCCCTACTTATTACGTCCACTGCTGCTTCAAAAATGTATTTTTAATTATCTTGTCAACTGTTTACTTATCAACCCAATACATATCATTACGCCTACTGCTTACGAATTGTGCTCACAACTTACTCATTACGCCCACTACTAACTCATATCACCCAATGCTCATTCAACACATTCATTGCTTTAAGATTACGCCAAGAGTTTTTCTTAAAGCCCCCCTGGTTGTTCGAAACCTAGTTTAATACGTGTATTTTTCTGTTCTTTAAATTCTTTTTTTTCTACACGACAATTGCTTTTGTTAAAAATAAAATGTCTTTAAAATTAATTTTCATTGAAACAAAATTACATAATTTGAATAAAAGAATAACACAAAGGTTTCCGTCTTACCAAATGTAAAGTCACTTTGTAATATTTTTACCTTTTGTATTAATTTTTTCAGATTTGGATTACTCGACATACCAATAAAATGTGTATTTGTCAATAAGGATGTTTACATCCTGTTTTTGTATATTGACGTCAATAACGTTTTCTTAACATCATGTAGATGATCTTTTTATTCAATTTTTAATTTTCATTTTTTTTTACTTATTTAATGAATGGATAAGGGATTAAAATACTGAACAGCGCTTTATAATTACATACCGTATATCTATATCTTTTCACTTGTCACCTGGAGCTAAGATTTCAATATCTATTCATTAATATGTAACATTTAAATATATGTATAGAAAACTTAAATATATATAATAAAGTTTGAATATATAATATGTTACCGGAGATTTTTTATATCTATGTTTAACTTTATTAAATTTGTCGACAGTATATAGATCTAAATGTCTGTTTCGTTCTTTGAATATATGAAAGGAATTATGTTAGAAATTGCAGTTTATACAGTTAATTGTCTGTCTGTGGTATATAAAATATCGTATAAAGTGCAATTACAGTAACATCTGTTATAGAAGCTACCTCTATATAAAGACCACTATCCGACAAGTGTTGTAAGGTCCATTTCCTTTGTTTCAACCAAAAACAACCTCTTTGTAAAGGCCATTGGTCTATAGAATCCATATTATATAGGACCATGGGTGTTCCTAAGATGTAGGTTTTACTGTATTTTGAATTTCATTTTTACAAGTCATTGCATGACCAAAAGTTACTAAATTATGGGCATGCATGAAGAAGACCCAGCAATTTTGTAAGTCATTCAAATGGACACGTTGTCATTTGTTGAAGAATACAATTTGGTCAATGAATGGAGTCACCAAACGACAACTTTTGGCGTGTCACTTCCAGTGTTTTGGCATGAGTTTCGCTTTCTATATGAAGTTTAAGTTATCAAGTTATAAAGATTTTCTTTCGGTTTATTCCACTGAGTAAGTCAGATATAATAATTCTTATAAAATTATGATAACGGACCAATCATGGTTCAAACAAACAAGTATCTGTTGACAAAGTGCATACACTGTACTTTCATGTGACTTCATTCACGTTCTTTATACCTATTATATACATAATTTACATATGTCGAATAAGTGAGAAAAAAACTTATTACATAATTTCGTCTAGGTGTTTTAATTTACCTGCGGCTAATGACGTTAAAATTCTTTTGACTATTTTGTACTTTTAACAAACAAGATGTATCCTAAGGTGTGCATATTTAGGTTCACTGAGGTGGAGAATTCCTGTCTAAGAATTTTAGTTCTTGCTTTATTTTTGTTCTGATGGATATAAAAATAACTAGAAATGATAATGTTTTGCCCTTTGTCTTCCAGACATAGACTTTGGTCTTTGTATGCAGTTAGTAATCTCGAATGGTGTTTTAAAGTGTTATTTTAAGATCATTTTTGCGAAATTCTAAGATACTTTTGTATATGTAAGTGATTTTTTTTTGTCGTAGTTACGCAGATGCAAAATATAAACACATGTATCTGTAATTAAAACAATAGAAAAACTATTTTATAACAAAAATATTGAAACTTTCTCATTAAACTTGGGAACCTAGCCAGGAAATTCAGTAGTTCAAAATGTTGCTGCCATGTATATTACATCAAGTATAAAGACATTAAATGTAAAATTATAGTATTTCATTTAAATTTATTGTTCACGTTATAAATGTCAAAATCTTATATTCCATAACCTTATATGACCCTGAAACAAGCAATGGTGGGTCAATGACTAAATACTTATCTTATTGCAAATTAACCCCTTTAAAATTGAGATTTATACCCCTGCAATTGTGTGTTTATTGCAACAGCCGTCTACGTTATCAGCCTAAAATTTCATTTTTGTTAAGAGATCTCGTTGTTAGGGACGCTATCGGTTCAAATAAAAGTAAAGTAAATATACCACAATACATTTTGTCTTATGTATGTAACAAATTGCTTTGTTTATGCTTTGAACTTTAGGAGGTCACCCCTATTGGTCTGCGCAGTGTGTTTTGAACTCTTAAAAGAAAAATAAAATTTGAATTCACACGTAATATGGATTAACATTTCATAATGTACTATAGGTTTTTGTTGATAAGGATAAATCTTTAAACACCGCATGATTAAAGTATAAAAACTTTCTTTATAGAAAGGGGATGATATGTACGTGGTTGAACCTTTTATTAAGATCCATAACGGTCGTGCAATTTAAATTTGACTTCAGTATACTGTCAAAATAAATGTAGAAAGATAAAATAAAAACTGAAATCAAAAATGTTAAAGATGTCATTTCCAATGGTTAAGGTGTATGATATAAATTTTATTTAAGGAAAAGAAAAAGGTCATTGCATTATGTGTTAAAAACTAAAGAACACTCTGAATTATCTGAATTTTTATGCTAACGTATTTACAGAACTTTTTATTAATTATTTTTATTTTTAGATGCTCTTGATTTATGTACAAGTTGTTTCCAGTTTTCATATTCGGATTTAACTCCGACGTTTTCCAAAAGCATGTTACTGAGTCACAAATTTCTGTAGCAAATTTTTGTTATAAAATATGCTCACCAAAACGTCGTTTATATCATTGACTATAATTCAACTTGAACGACTATGGTTCATACATTTCATTTCATAGAACATTAGTCGTATTATCTGTCACATACCTTCTTTTTACTTTTATCATTAAATAAATTTAATGTATTTAATAAACAATTATACAACTATGTAAATTGTATGATCTGCCTTATACCTTATTAAAATGTACTATAGTTATAAAATTTTTAAAATTGTATATGACATAATCTTTTAAACAAGAAGACGTGTGGCTGACATGTGATTGTCGCACGTTCATAACTCAAGAGTCGCAGGCTCGAGCCCTTAACTGGGTTTTTTTTGTTCGTCATTTGTTTAGACATTTAATTTCACATTGCTGCTGCCCAGCTGATAAATTAATACATTTGTACTTTCTGGCAAATATGCAGTGGGTTAACTTTGCAATGGCCTGACGTGCCATTCAAGGGAAATATTATACTGGCAGTGTTTCACGCTAGGAAAACTTGGAAAAGAACAGAAATGATGAATTTATAGGTTTGGGACAGACTTTAATTATTTCAAATCATTTGCAATTGCTCTTTATATTTATATCATAATTTATATAAAAGTCGTATCAGATTCCACGTTTTGTAAATAGTCTTCTCCACAAAACTATGCATCAGCATCAATTTTTTCAAGTCTTTCTTAAAAAAACAATTAAAATGAAATCATTGTTTGGTAGTTATTTAGATTTGTGTGGATTGTACACATCGTAGTTGTTAATGTCAGATGTAAGTAATCATTATATAAGATAAATCAGGTAAATGTTACAAGTTTGTTTGAGGTGTATGTCGTTGTACTTCCAGAGACATGATATTATAAACGATATATTGATAAGATTAAACTTCTCTGTGATATCTGTCTGATATCTATGATAGTCAAAAGGTCATAAAGCGTTGGTGTCCTATATATAAAAGTCGGAACTTGTTATGACCATGCTTCTTAGCAACCATAAATAACTTTTGCAAATACGACTCCCACTAACTCGGAACATGCTAAAATCTGGTCAGAATTTGATATCAGTAATGTTTTGAAAGTTCAATTATGTTCAATAGATGTTTATAAAATTCCTTTGTTAAACAAATAAAAAAGATGCAAAGAAACGATTATATCTTTTACAAGAAATAGAAAACTCCTGTTTTATATGTTTGTTTGTTCAATGGGGATGTTTGAACACCCTTCCTTGTTTTTTTTTTATTAAACATAAAAAGACGTCGACGCCTATAATGACGATGACGTCACCGAGTACTTTAAGTGGTATATTATTAAGGTATATATAAATCAAATATACATAGATAACACACACGATTTTAAACTACACAAATATTTGTCCACTTCTCCTATCTCATCAAAAATGCACAGATATGAAGACATCAGTTAAAATGAACTTTAATATCACTTATTTAAGCAATATTAACGATTCTGAGAGATGTTATGTCAAAATTAGGTCGACAGAACGTTGGGTGAAAAAATTCGTAAATGGCACAAATTTTCAAAAATAATCCTGACCGTAACACTTGTTGTTTTAAAAATAATTACTAAATCAAGTTTTTGTGATAAGGATGTTGTTACTTTGTTTTTGTGATTAGAACTAAAATTTAAGATCAACGCGACATAAGGTCCCATGTTTGGTTGTGGTTGTGCACGACTGCTCATGCCTCTTAAAACTATGCCTGTGCTTTTTAGAATTCAAATGCTTTATTCTCTCTAAACGAACGAACTTGTCTCGCTCTATTGCGTTGTAATTTTAAGCCGAACCCACAACCAAAACTGCACCACCATGTTCACACAACAAAACGTGATATAGCGTGACAAGCGAAAATCTATTATTGTGTATTCACGTAATTTAAGATTTTTATCCAAGTGTTTGTTTATTTATATCACGTTATAAAACTTGTCGAATTTCATTTCAATTTGCAAGTCATTATCAATATCGATATGTTCTATAATTTAACACCCAGAAAAAAAATCCCAAACCACCTCTGAAATTTCACTAAAGCATTGAAAAAATGTGTCTCAGTGTATGACCATATACGTTGTTCTTAGCACTGTTTGCTGGGAATATATTTTCTTTTTTAAACTGTTCTTGTCACATTAATTATCCTACTTTTTTACACTGGTCTTCATCAGTGTTGTTTTTGTCTGTTAAGTAATTTTGATGTCGTCTCAAGATTTCCAGGAAGTAAAGATTAAAGAATGTTATGAAACTAGTTAAAAGGTTTCGGTTTTTGAGACAAGTTAAACTTGTTTTGATTTGGCTAATGTCGCATAATAAAACGACGAACTTGATATATATAAGAAACTGTTTTCTCGCCCTTGCCCCTGTTCATTCAGATCGTAATAATTGAACTGTGCTTATTTTTTAATTTCTTGAAATAAATATTTAAAAAAAAACTGTTTATTTATTTTTGAACACTGTTTTTTATAGAAATCATGAATTAGCAACTTCAATGATTTTGGAAACCCGTTTTTATGATAATTGTCAACCTGTTCCTGTGATAATTGGCAATCTGTCCCTATGATTATTGACAATCTGTTCCTATGATTATTGACAATCTGTTTCTATGATTATTGACAGTATTTTCCTATATTTGACAATATGTTCCTATGATATTTGACATTATGTTCCTATGATAATTGAAAATCTCTTCCTATATTTGACAATCTATTCCTATAATAATTGACAATCTGTTCCTATATTAATTGGCAATGTGTTCCTATATTTGACAATCTGTTCTTATATTAATTGGCAATGTGTTCCTATATTTAAAAATCTGTTCCTATATTAATTGGCAATGTGTTCCTATATTTGACAATCTGTTCATATAATAATTGACAATCTGTTCCTATATTAATTGGCAATGCGTTCCTATATTTGAAAATCTGTTCCTATGTTAATTGGCAATGTGTTCCTATATTTGACAATCTGTTCATCTAATAATTGACAATCTGTTCCTATTATAATTGGCAATGTGTTCCTATATTTGACAATCTGTTCTTATATTAATGGCAATGTGTTCCTATATTTGAAAATCTTTCCTATCTTAATTGGCAATGTGTTCCTATATTTGACAATCTGTTCATATAATAATTGACAATCTGTTCCTATATTAATTGGCAATGTGTTCCTATATTTGACAATCTGTTCCTATATTAATTGGCAATGTGTTTCTATATTTGACAATATATTTCTATGACAATTGGCCAATCTGTACCTCAGTTTTTCGTTCCATTCTTTTACTCTATATCTTATTCTAAAACCATGCTTACATAAATGTCTCTATTTTACACAGTGTATTTTATTGTCTGTTTCTAGAACATAATTGTTAACGCAAATTTAGAATGATATTTTTGTTTGTAGTTTTAAAAATTTTGAATCGTAAACGTGTGCTTGTTAAATAAACTATCAAAGGAAGAAAATTAACGAAATATATTAATAATCAATTTAACTGATCTCCAGTTCATTTAGTAACTTAACTTCTTCAGTACTTTATACTTTGATTTTCACATCCCTAATGTTCTAAAATTTCAACCAGTCATATTTTAGAACATTATAATGATTTGTATGTTTTACCCAGTTATGGTTTGGTGAAGAGTCTCGATTACTAGTGGCTAAAGTGGGCGAGTTTTTGTTTAAAGCCCCATTAGCATCATTGCAGCTATTTGTGGCTAGCTAGTGTTTAAAGCATTATCCTTAAAATCAATGTCTTCTATCATTGTAGACTCTTCGTGTTTGAGTCGATGTCAAATGAATGCTATGTTCTTTTTTTCTTTTTATTATTATTATCATTATTATATTTTGAATTTTTTGTATAAGACTTAATTGCTTTTCTTGGTCAGTATAATATTCAATAGTGATTTCAATTTGTGTCAGCGGTGCTGTAGATTATTTTGCTTCATTCATTAATGATACGATTACCATACCAGATCCGTAAATTGTTGGTGCGAAAAAAATACATTTATATATGAACACTAATTGATTCCGAAATCTGAAAGAAATATTTATTACATGTATATTGATCAAAGCATGTAAGTGTCTAAAACTGTTGACATTTTGACAACATGATTTTGTCACACACACACACACACACACACACAGAGAGAGAGAGAGAGAGAGAGAGAGAGAGAGAGAGAGAGAGAGAGAGAGAGAGAGAGAGAGAGTACCAGATGACTGAGAACATTAGAACATTGACCCGAAATAAAATTATACATAAATCCCTTTATTAGCCTTTGGGGGAGTTTATAAATAGCACAAAAATGATGTAATTATACCTTTATAGCCTTTAAGGTCGTTACGCACAGTCGTACTAACACATGTTGTCTCCCTGTTTATTCAGGTGAAATTTATTTATATGTTAGTTAAAATAACTAATTTTGGTGGTATCAAAATATTTAGTACTTTGTTATCTATCATACTCGTTAAATTTGTTACCCCTTAGGGGTCTTTAGTTTCGCTTACCAAGGATAAAATTGACATTGTCCGTTCACATGCAATCATGCTACGATTTTAACGATCACGTTATGGTCTAATGAGAAAATGTCATTAAAAGTTTTTACAAAACAGTTGGTGATTTAGATGGTTGATACCATGTTAGTTAAGCTCATTTTAGCATTTAGGAAGATCCTATCTTTCTTTTTTAGATAGTGAATTAATTATCAACTCCTCAATCTATTATGTATATACAATTTATTTCTTCAAAATAAAAAAATGGGTAAAATTGATTTATTTGTACAAATTCTCCAGACTTCCATTTTTTGCAAAGATTTTCTTTAATATTGATTAAATTGTCCTATGACAGAGACGAGAAACTGACCGCTTCAAAATGGACAAAAATTAATTAAAGTTCAAAGACCTTTTGTACGACCATCTTAGAAGAACTTGACACAAAGATATTGTGACTTTAAAATGACCCATATGTCTTGCTGCTTTCAAGATGTTGCTTGGCATTTTTGAAAATCTGTCCCTGTGTATTGGATGGATTTTGTTTCGCACGGAGTGGGTTGCTGCTAGAACAACAATTTATCGTTATTGTTTCATGTGCACTATAAATTATATTGTACACATTTATATATACAGAAATTTAAAACTAGAAGATGAAAGCATCCAAATCAACTCATTATATTTATGCTTTATCTATATGAAGTTTGACTTTAACATATTGTAATCACTGCAATCATACTTCAGTATATGCATTTAACTTACAGAAGGCCAATTTTAGCACACATGCATGAACTTTGCCATTGAACCCAAATGGGAAAAATTAACAAGCCAGACGTCCGTGAAGGCTAGAGCAGGTCATATTTCAAATACACCTTTCAACCTAAAGAATTTTTATTTGGTTCAGAAAACCACTTCATAAGCTTCACACTTGAATTCCATTATAAAATGAATACTTTTTTAATAAACGAGGCCACATGCGTTAAGCCTGCAACAAAGGCCGTTATGAATAGCTTTTTGTTGACTTTTAAACATAAGAAATTCCTCCTCCGTTTGTGTCCTCGGCTGACTTTTCTCTTTAGATGTCAATACCACTTGTATCGAATTCTGATTTATCGTTAGAATTTTTAGAATTTGATGTTTTTACCCTGTTGTTAAGTTGACGCCACCGGTCAAGCCTAAATTTTACAAGTTACATTTCATGTTTCTGATGCAATAAATTTTATATTCCAATAATAATTATTTTGTAAAATCAAGTTCAATTTGCTACGACAAAATATATAACTGATATAAAACATAATTATGAACTGATAAATTCGTATATGTGTTTTCACAAGATAACCAGAAATCGCCTATTTTTGAAACAAAAATAAAAACATTCAAGAACGAAGTCATGTGTGATAATTTTTATTAGGTTATTAGAATCTGGCGAGTTATTCCTGTTTCTTGTAAAAATTTTTACTGTATTTTTGTCTCATTTTTGCATCTTGATTTTCAATGAACCTTAACATCCTAAATGGTTTAATGGTCTTATTCCCCTAGAAGAAAGTTTATGGAATACTAAAAACTACTCAAACACTTTTAGTACTTATCATAATATTAAGGCGTGGTTTTTGCATTTTTGCAAATATTCGTTTGTCTTGTGTATTGAGTATTTTGTTCATGCGCTTTATCGTGTATATTCTCTCCTTACTCTTCGTATTTAAAGATATTGATTACAGATATATTTGTTATGTATACGAGTTGTAGTGAAAGCGGGTGTTTGCTTATAGGGTTCACAAGTTGTGTGTGTGTGTGTGTGTGTGTGTGTGTGTGTGTGTGTGTCCAGATATTTCAGTCGGTTACTTCAAATGATCATTGTTTAATGACGTCATTTATACGTGGTTAATAATCACACTTGTTGATCTATTACCCTGAAATCACAGATTTATTTTGGTAACATGACTTTAGTAACAGACTTCATAGGAACCCATTTTCATTTAAGCATTTAGTTAATTTTTGGAGTATACGTGTAATAGTAATTGGTTAATGAATATTCAAATGTTGCAGACGGATTGCAACATGGCTTTATATATCTTTTTTCTAATCACAACGTGTAATGCATATACTTCTCATCATGAATACAGAGTTGACATAATGAGGAGGTTCTTTGTGATTAATTAATATGTCACTTAAGGTGCAAAGATTAATAGCAATATAACGAATGTAATGGCAAACAAATGACACCGGCGACAATTTACTAAGTACACAGTTTATCATATATTAGTAGTATTTTTAGAGTATTTTTAGAACTCCATACAATAAAAATCTTGTCTGGTGACTTGCCTTAGGATATTCCAGCATTTAATAGTCAAACATAAATTTTGCTGTCATTCCTTCTTTTCTTTCTTTGTCATCTTGTCTTGAATACACTTTACTTTTACCTTGTCGTGCAACAAACTTAACCTGTGCTTTTGACGCGACGTACAGAACTGTCTGGGTCATTTTGTGACAGTGAAATATGGAAATTTTCAGAGAAAATCCTATAATTTGAGTTAAATTTCGTATTCTTTATTTAATTACAGAAATTCGCTATTCGTAAACCTGCACACGATAAAATAATAATGTCAAAAAATCACGGGAATCGCGGTTATTTTTGTAAATACTACTTAATTAAGTCACCGAGGGCATCGCCTTATGTGTTAAATAACCAAATGTCAAATTCTAAAGTCGGCCACATTTTCTTTCTATAAAACTTAGTACGATATACTATCACAACCAGTACTCTTGTACATACTACTGTTTGTTACTAAGACCATGGACAAAACATAAAAAGTGTATGGAATGTTTAACATGCTGCAGCTAATTCTCATAGCTATAAAATTTCACTTTTGATCATCAGTACATCGTTTTTACTTGCCTTCTTATCTTTTTAAACTGGATATGATTGTTTGACCGTAGTTATTACATAATTACTTTTTGATAATGAAATTCTAACTCGGAAAGCTTATAGAATTTGGATGATCGTCGTTTTTACACCCTGCAAAAAGGAAACATGATTTCAAACATTCTGGGAGTACAAGATATATGATGATTTAGAGAATATGAGTTCGAACTCGATGCATAAATAGGTTTACCAGGCCGAAAGTGGCTAGTTATTAGGTTTAAACTATTTAGCATATTTCATTCTACACTAAGACGATATTTGCATATTTTGAAGACCATCTGTAACCGTTTAACGTTTGCCAAATAATAATTATTGTTATCTTTTACTTGATCATTTTAAGAGCCTATATTCTGTCTTTTGTTAAAGAAGGTGCTCGTTTTTCTTGAATCAGACTCTTATTACGTAATGAAGTATCTAGCTTACCGTTGGAAACGCAATCATTGTAACCCAATGCCTTTTGTGACCAAAGAATAAAGGGTTTGTATTTTGTATGGATATGATCATTAAATCATTAATCATGGTGTTCCAGACATCATTTCTTGTCTTACCATGTAATTATATTCATTAAAAAAAATCTTCTATTTTTATGTCATATATCGCTCCTAAACTTCATTCAATTATACTAAGTAAATGTTTTTCATCACTTATTAAAAACGGGTTTAAAATTTGAATAATAATTTTGTGGTTATGGTTTAGTTAAGATATTATCATTAGCATTTTAAAAAGTGTTATATGAAACTTCGATATTGATAAACTATTATAGAATTTAAGATTTAAATTGTAGAGGTAAATTTTTAAATAGAAGTCATTCTTCACATTAAACCCGATAATGGTTTATTAATACCAGACAGTATAATATAACGCTTGTTAGAATAAGGAATAAAGGTCTCAATTTATATCGAACTTCATAATTATGCAATTTTCTATAAATCGGCTAGATAATGAGAACAAATAGTCTTTTCAGATCTCGGTACAGTTGTATATAATGTTATTAACAATTAGTATTAATTAAATACCAATATATGCTTTTTTATCACGACCCAATCAAATTATTGAATTAAAGATATAATTGTATTCAGGGCTTGCAAAAAGTGAAAATATTAGTTAGATAGGTATGCAATATGAAAGTTATGCAAAACGCCTTCGTGATAGGTATGCTAAAACCTTTCTTATTTTTGAAATAGGTAAACAATAAGCCTTCTCCTCTCAGTTTTATAATAGGTTTACAATAAGCTTTATCTTTTTCGTAATAACATGCAAGAAACCTTCTCATCTTCGAAAAAGGTATGCAATAAGTCTTCTCATCTTTGTTATAGGAATGCAATAAGCATTCCCATTTTCACAATAGCATGCAATACGCCTCATTTTCAAAATAGTCATGAAAGAAACCTTTTCATCTTCGAAATAGGTATGCAATAAGCCTTCTCATTTTTGTAATACGTATGCAAGAAGCCGTTTCATCGTCGAAATGGGCATTCATTAAAACTTTTTTTATTTTTTTAACGGTATGCAATTAGCCTTCTCATTTTTGTGATAGGTATTCAATAAGCTTTCTTATTTTTGTAATAGCATGCAAGGAACCTTTTCATCTTTGTAAAAGGTATGCAATAATCCTTCTCATTTCTTGTAGGTAAGCAAAAAAACCTTCCCTTTTCCACAATAAGTATGCAAAAAGCCTTCTCATCTTCAATATAGGTTTTCACGAAACCTGTTAATTTTCGTAATGGTATAAGCAATAGGATTTTTCATTTTCGATGTTTGTATGCAATAACCCTTCTCATATTCGTAATAAATATGCAATAAGCCTTTTCAATGTAGTAACAGGTAAGCAAAAGGCCTTCTCTTCTCCACATTAAGTATGCAATATGTCTTCTCATCTTTGTAATAAGTATGCAAAAAGTCTTTTCTTCTATTCTTAAAAAATCAGTACCATCACAAGACATTTCTATAACACTGAAAACCGTATTTTATTTTTGATTCAAAGCAGATACTTTTCTTTGCTTTTTCATGAAGGGGGTCTGTTTGCCAAATGGTCTATAGCGCCCGCTTACTGATCACTGTGCCTCTCGTCGCCGTTCTAGGTTCGAATCCCACTCCGGCACATCCCATTGTGAGAAAGGTTAGTTGGCTTACATAAGGTCGGTTGTTTTTTTCTGTGTACTCCGATCTCTTCAAGATCTTATAGCTGACCGTCTCGATATAAGTGAAAAATAACTTGACTGGGTCGTAGAACAACATAACATTAAAGGCTACATGGGTCCCTCTAAATTCTTTTGAATTCACTCTATTTTGGCTGTGTTGTTGGTAGAATGGTTTAAAGCGTCGGTTTACGATGAAAACACAACTCAACGCCTTGGTTTAATTTCCTCTCTAAGAAACCCTAGTAGGTGAAAGTTTGCCAGGTCGCTTACCGAAAGTTAGTTATTTTCTCTGGGCACTCCACCAGGCACTCCACGTTTAACTCCACCAGGCAAAATATAACTGTGTCGTTATAAATACATTTCACTATGGTGCAAACAGGATAACTCCACTTCTTATGATCGCAAAGTTTGGTTCCTTTTGGCGCCTCTATGTTGTTTGGGATCCCTTTCTTATCGTTCGCCAATGGAATTAATCCTTATTTTGACAAATTAAATTGTACTCTGTAAACAATTAGCTTTTTTATTAGAGTTGAGCAGTAAATGAGGATTTTATTACAATGTAGAATGAAGACTTTATTGCCACACTATACAGTTTAAATAACACATGATAGATATACGGTTTATTCTGTTACCACTTTTCACGTCAGTAACAGGTACTTGAGAAATTGTAGGTGTACATAATAAGGAAAGGAACACAATTAATTACCACAAAAACGGAGACAACGTGACATATACATGAGGGAAATCATACCCAACACCCTATTTATTTTTTCTGAATTTTTTGTGTTACACACAACACCTGTATCCATAAAGTTTACATATTTCTGCAGTTTGTATGTCAAAAAATGTACATTGTTTTTTTCCATAAGTTTTTATCTATATTTTTTTGCAATTTAATATATTTCTTGCATTTATTTTTTTTGTCTAGCGGTCAGTTATATGAAAGAAGTACTAGTATTTGGATATATTTACACAATTACAATTTTAGAGATAATTTTTCTTAATAAAAATGCTATACACTGTAGAGAGCTTGACAATCCTTTATTATGATTACATCGACGCTTTTCTCTGTTTGAAAGGTAAGATAGTTATTGTTTTGTTTGAATTAGTTTCTATGGAATTAACGATGCATGGAATCAACCATTTAAACTGTGTAACTATGCAGACTTTATTTAGATTACAAAATACTTAAAAAATATGAAATGTCACGATATTTTAGCCCCTGAATAAAACTGAAGTTGATCTGCATCGGTAATAACATCAAGGTGAAGTAATTATTCTACGACAGACTCGCTCAATAAAGACACCTCCGTAGAGTTCGAAAAAAGATAAGGCCACATTTGATCGCTACAGAGATGCCTTCTCCTGCTCAAAACATAAAAAGACTCGACATATTAAGTTATCAAAGTACATGTTGTATAGTTGTGGAAAATTCTAAAACTAATACCACCACACTAAATATGATTTATCATAGATCTCAAAAACAGTTGAATAGTCAGAATTTGAAAATCGATTTCTTCAAACTAAAACGAACGAGTATTGTAAAAAATGTTAGAATCAAATTCAAAATACATGTATTCATGATCGAAATTACATAAGTTCTTGGTAAAAAGTGATAGGAAAAAAACAACACCATCAGCCTTAAATTTGGACGTGGCTATGATTTTTTTCTCAACACATGCAAAAGTGAGGATTTTAACACAAGAGAATCTCGTTAAGAGCGATGTCGTTGCATCCTTATACGATCCTGTGTATTATCTGGTTATTTGGCGTGTTAAACAGCATTTACGTTTAAAATTCCACATTAAAAAGGCAATATGTAAGCCAAAGAAATGATGTTAGCCATAACTCAAGTGTGTATACCTTTAAACTTCCCCTTCTTTGTAATTAATAGTACATGAAAAATACGAGCCTTTAATTGTTGAAATATAAACCTTTTTTGTTCTACTTTTAACGATATAGTCAGAGGATGTTGACCATATAATGGTTTCGAGTCATTGAGGCATATCTAAAAGGTATATCAGTCTGGTACATGAATAAAGCATCTGTCTGTGATTCCAGGTGAGTACTTGGCTACCAGTTATTATACGACAAATACAGATACTATAAATCAAATTTCGGTTCAATCTTCCATAAATATTTGTCTGGATTTTTAAAAGTTGCAATTTTTAGTCGCTTTAAAGATTTGCAATTCAGCAATTTTTACAGAACGGAGACTTGAGAAAAAAAGTAACCATTTCAAAGAGGTACAGCTGTTGAGTCTTAAAATGCCGATTTTTGGCTAGCAGAGGTTCAGTTTCTGGTTGTGTTCTAATAATGTGTTCATCAAAACTTATTTCGTTAATAAAGTATTAAGACATACACAAGCATTTACTCATTTTAAACATGCTGTTCAGAAGGTCAACTGTCTAGGCGAAACCGGACGTTATGGAAAGGAAAGCCTCCCTAGATAATGTGTTAATGTTGGATAAATAATTTTGACTACATTGATCAATATTTAAACATAATGACTGTGCAAAAGAATGTGCGTCAGCTCACCCGTGTAGTCAACACCAGGTATATCATTTCTGATCGAACACCTTTCAAATTACATAATTTTATGTATATTCACTATTATTTAACACTTAAGAAAGACAATGTTGATAGAATATGTATTATATAAGTTTACGTCGCGACAGTTTATATGTTAGTTAGGTGCTTTGAGACATTTAAATTAATTCGAAACAATATCCATATTTCATTACTTCTCAAATATTTACATATTAATTTTTAAATGGCGAAACCTTTTATTGAAATTAAAAATGCTAAAATATATCAAATTTCCTGACTTGACTTGACAATATGCCAATGATGACACCAGATACACATTCACATATACAATCATTATGTAAAATTATCTGAAGCAATGAACACGCCCTTGACAATTAACTGGAATAAACAACACGCCATTCTTTACTTTTTTCGTGTCTTTAGTTTATGAACAATGAAAAGTGACCGTGACTATATTTTTGATGTAAAGCTAGATTGTCCTTCGGTTGATATGCGCTAATATCTGTTCTGTGTTGAAGACTCTTTTAATGAAAATCTAAAGATCGAGAATAAGTTGGCAATACATTGTGTCCTCTAATCGGATTATTTTGTTTAAGTTGACATTGTGAATTCAACAATTCTAGCTCCATTGAAATTTTCTTTAATTGAAACGGACCCAGTCTATCAGTCGGAAATGTCTTGGACGTGGTCAAATGAAATTATGATATGAATGCTTCCACAAAACATGTGATGTTGAACGTGAAAGTTAGTCAGAACTTTTACTTGGATCAGAACCTAACATCGTACAAAAAAAACTACAACTTCATTTTTTCACATCAGCAAAGAATACAATAGGCAATCTAAAGTGTGATTTACATTTTTTATCATTAACAGAGCGAACTACAAAGTGAATGTCAAAATTTTTATTATTATTATTATTATTATTTCTTTCGAACTTTCTTTCTGAAAAAATGGTAGGTCTCTTTTCACTTTTGTATCCCAATATTAAAAACGTTCAAAAACTTGAAAAATAAAATAAAATAAACAAAATAATAATAATAATAAATAAAAATAAATGAATAAAAATAAAATAAATAAATTACCAGGTAACTTTTTATAAGTAGTACAGAAGTTGCTGGTGTACACATGTATATATGAGTAAAAGGTCGAAGTGAAGTCGTCTTACTTAGAAACATTACAGGTATGTACTAAATAAATACTAAATTGTAGATATCTGAAGTAACTTGAACTTTGAAGCAGAAGCAGGGATGTTTACTATTGATATTAAAGAGTATTATAGACTGTGTAGTAGTACAGTAATTGCAATAGGAAAAGATGGCTTCTCTATAATCAGTTAAGTGTTGTCGTGTGCTATTTTTGAAAGCATTATTTCATAAGGTAGCAAATGGCGGCATTTGATGTAACAAGCTAGAGTTTCAGTTTTGGTTCTACAACTTGAAGACAGCTGACCTCGGTCGTTCAATTGTCTACAGCTCACAGCGATTAGGTTCGAATCCAAATTGGACAGATCGTAATAACAGAAAGTTGAACTCGTGCGTTTTTTCTGGACCTTTGATATCCGCAATATGACCACCTTTATTCAGGTGAGAATGTCTTGACTGCAAATAAAAACTAATTACTCTACTACGTTCCCAGTCAGAAGATTCTGGTGTTAGGATTTTTTTTTTCATTTTATAAGTAAAGTAATTAGTTTGAACTAATTGAACAACAAAGTTGCATGATGAGAGCAGACGAATGTATGTTATTTCTTGAAGTCTTGTCTCTGTCACATGTTCATGAAATTTAATCATAAACAATATCACTACAGGTTCAAAAGAGCGCAGGCGTCAGAAAAAGTTTAATCTGAAATTAAACACACAATTAGAATGATTAAGATTTTGCTAAACAACTGAAACTGAAACACTGGATACCGTTTGTCCGTACAAAGTCGGAAGTGAGTGGACTCAATGTGTGTAATTGATTCGCTTGTTCGGGTGTTCTTGCTTTATTTTTGATGTTTTAAAGTAGATGCTTTTCAGCTGTATTTTTCTACATACTCCAATAACGTTGGTTTCATGATCTGGAAGCTTATCTATATCATTGTGTGCATTAGACAGACCGTTCGTTGAAAAAAAGAGGACCGATGCGTTAAAAGACGTATCCCTTTCGGGCAGATTCGGGATCGTTTGTCGGGTCGCTTTGTCAAAGGACGCTGTTTTTAAAACAAGTAAAATGATTATAATGGGGAGTAAGATACCATTTCAAAATTATGTAAAATTGTGTTATGAGAGAATTTTTTTTCACAATTCTTTCAGTATCCTTACCAGTAATCAAAGATGCATTGTTCTTATATACATGTATATATGAGATTTATAATCATTGTGAAGTATTTCACCTGTAAATAAGATGAAAAGGACTGCTTCTTTTTAAGTCTAATCGAGTAACCAAAGAAAAAGTTTCAAATACAAGTCAACCGTAAAAATTATATAAGAATTTAAATTAAAATTGTCTTCAAAAGGACGAGTGTCTATTTGTGTATCAGGAAGTATATTTAACAGCAGGTTTTTTGTCATCCTTCACTTAAAATTCCAGGCCCGGAAAGCACGTGTATACTTTTATTTTTATACAAATATTAAACATGTATATAAAGACTATCAATGGGAAATAAAAAATGTGGGATTTATAGAATGACTTTTATTAAGAAACTTAAACGAAAGTTATTGAAGTTTGATTCAAATTCCACGATAACACATGGTAATGAGGGGGTCACGTGAAAAGACGCATGCGTGTCCAGATCAAGGGGGCTTCAGCACTTGTTCTATTTGACAGAGGTCTTACTATAGAGTTGGTAGTTATGTTTGCTTTTACTGTATGGCTTTAATGAACAGTGGACCTTATCTAGAGGTAGTCGTTATGTAGTGTTTTGCATTATATAAATAATATTTTTCTTAATTATAAAATGGCCAGAGCGTATTGTAATTATGCAAACCCAAAAATCGTACCATTTCTGATCTTATTGCAGATAATCAGATGAAATGTAAGACTAATTAATGTAAACAGATAATTAAATGTATTTTTCCAAGCAAGTAGACTAGATTCGTAAATGAAAAATAAAAACAAAAAACTGGTTTGTGGAATCTCGTTGAAAATGAAAACAAAACACTTTGCTATTTTTTGCAAGTTTATTCATCACGAAAAGGTTTTGATAACACCAACGTTTCACAAATCAAATTTCAGATGCAGCAGGAATTAAGAAAAAAGTATGAATGATCACTTGCTCGTTTGCAAAATGCTTTATGTCATAAAATTTAACAAAAATATAACAAAATTAACACAAGACTAAGTTAATGTATTTTTGCATCAGGAATGGTTTTTGTATAAATAAATAAATAAATAAATAAATAAATAAATAAATATATACATGTATACATATATATATATATATATATATATATATATATATATATATATATATATATATATATAAATTGTTGGGTTTCCACATTATTCATTATTACAATATGCAAACGCAAGCTTATCAAAGTTCAAAAAATGACAAAAATGTTTTGATTTGACAATTAAAACCATAATATGATGCAGAATGAAAAACACAATATAAATATGTTAGCTAGTTAGTATTTATAATAAAATAATTCCTGTGTAAAGTGTTTTGTATCCTCAATCAGTTTGGATTAGTAAAATTCAGAAGTATTTAGCCAATTTCCACTAAGTAGACCAGAGATTTATTTATTTATTTATTTATTTATTTTGGCTAGACAATTGATGGTTTGTAACTATTTGGCTCAAGTGAGTTAAAACCTTATCAGTGTTAACAAATTTAAAAAATAACATTTCAAAAGTTTAAAATACATGTAAATGTAGTCAGGACTCGGTCCTCAAATTCATTTAATGAAACATTACAGTATGTAAAAATATAATAATTTACTTAACAATAATTCAAACATGGCACATTTTCAGTTTAACTGATAAATCGAGTCAAAGCTTTTTTTAAATCACTCTAAGCAACAACAACAACATCATCATCATCATCAACAACAACAACAACAACAGCAACAACAACAACAACAGCAGCACAAATAGATCTATATGTGTAACGTCCTGTATAGAATTATGAATTTAACACAAAAAAATTAAAAAAAAATAAAAAAAAAAACTTAAATTTGAGCAATTTTGAATTTTTTTCTCTTTAAGAGTTCAAAATTCTGCACAGGAGAGTAGCACTTCTTACAAAACAAAACAAAATATATACAAGTATATATATAATGCACCATATACTATATACAAACCACTTGTTTTGGAATTCAAATTAGAAATTAATCACTAAATGTGTTAATACTATTTACAAGAATTATCAGAATTGAATATCACTTCATTCAATATTGCCAGCATTAAACTTCTTGATTAATTAACCCCGTCAGATAATGTCAACAATGGATGAACTGCAGAACGTTTTTCTACGACTATTAAATCTAAGGAATTTTAATGCCTTGTTGAATAAAGAAAAAATGACAATATCATTTAAATTTTTAACAATAAAAACGAACTTTGAAATCTTTTGTTCTAAAGTTAATTGTTCACATTCCGTTCTTACCTACAGACTTAATAATGAGGTACTGTTCTTCTTGATATGATACGTATCATATACTGATAAATAACTTGTTATATTTGTATTTTGTACAACTTAATTACGTCATATAACAATTTTTGAATGTGTGTGTGTGTGTTTGTGTGTGTGTGTGTTCAAAGTAATGAAGATTAATAATACTGTCATGTTCTGATGTGAATTTCTTTAGTTTCAGAAGGTATACAATTACAATGATTAACACCTAAACCATGATCAGGAAAGCCTTACACTCATATAACACTTTATCATCAAGAATGCCTCTTCATCAGTTTTCCAAGTCATTTTTACCATAATTTTACCATGATTTTGGTAATCATATATTTAACTTGTGATGGCCTGATTTGCATATATTTTTCATATTCTTAAAAAATGTTCCTATATAGCTGTATATTCCAATTTTTCAACTTTTCAATGAAATTTAATAGGAAATTTACTTTCTCGTTTCTCTTTTTTCTCTCTATTTAATGTTTCCTAACAGAAAAGGGTTTAGTCTGTTGTTCTAGTATATCATCATAGTTTAGAACTTATCAAGATACTGTGACGAGTCAAAATTGATATCCATAACAGTTAAGAATGCTATTAAAAGCACAGATTAAATTAGATTAAATAATTTTGTCAAAAACATTTTTTATAAATATGAGGAATTGATGCAGTGAAGGGAATAGCACTTAAATCGCAGGTAGTCATTTTCCAATTTACTAACCGGATGTTAGAGTTAGCAAATTGGATGAAAAAGTTAAATTTATATATCTAAAGCACAATGTATGGAATTTCAGTAGTAGTAGTAGTATTTCCGGAGCAAGTTGATATTACAAAAAAAAAGGTCTTGTATGGCATTCAAGAGTGAAATTTAAAAAAAATTACCAAGCACGTATCTTTTAAAGCGGTGTCGACGTACTGTAAAAAGGGATTGATCACTAATTAATTATTCATATTTCACGTGCTATTTTTTCAAAAAAATTATAAAATGAAGTATTATAAAAAAATTTGCTCAAGACACCTGTATCAAAGCAAAAATATAAACTAACACTGCACAATAACTTACTCACTTATTTAGAAGTCATTTTGAGACATGTGTCCTTGATACAAAAGTTTCCGTATATTTTCTCGGATAAAAACATTTCAGGAAAGATCGGAACGAAGTCTCTAAAGTCTGTAAAGTTTGTTAGTTTTCACGACAAATTTCCCTAATTTTGTCGATAATTTCCTGAAGACGTTCGTCATATATCCCCAGGTCTTGGTAGGTCCGCAGGATTTTACCACATTCCTCCATTTGCTGTTTCGTTTCTTGTAGTTCCTTTTTTTGTCGGAGTGACCTAACCATCTTGGATTTGTACGCAATTTTAAGTTCCTCGATGATCTCTTGTTTTACAACATTCATTTGGCCTCTCATACCGGACACTGTAGTCTCGAAATGTTTAACAGTCTCTCCTCTGCGTTCTTCTAAACATTTTTCTCTCAGACGCAACATAACTGTCATAATTTCTGTAAATGCTTCGTTAGTCTTTCCGATTACGAAATCGTTCAAATCGGCCACTTCGTTGATATCTTGCATGACATGCTTTGATAGATTGTACTGGTCATCAAAGGATTTCTTTTCCTCCGTTGTTATTGGTTTAGGTTTTGGTAAAGTTACAGTTTCTAAGTAGTCCTCGGTTGAAAGTTTCATGGGTTTCTTTGTAAGTTGGGTAGTATCGTCTTCCTTCTCTGCTTGCTTCCTGTCATATTTTGATTTTTTCTTCTTATATTTTTTCTTTGATTCGATTCTCTCATTTACATTTGAGCATGTTTCACTGGTGATACCATGCTTGCAACACTTGAATTCTGAAAGATCAAATTTATTTTTGCCAATGGCTACATCTTCTTTTCCGTGTGTATTCTTGTCAGCTGCGTCCATGTATGTTTTGTATAACTTTATCCTTTGTTTCAATAAAGGCATAGTTTCGATAGTTTTATCAGGTATTCCACTTTCTAGCATCATTTTATCAGTTTCCCTTAACCCGACCTTGCCAATTCTAAAACATTTTATTTTCACACAGTTAGGTACATTAAACTCATCAGGGGAGATTATCAATGTCCCGTTTTCCTGTGTCCCTACAACCTCTATTTTGTCATCAACATCTTGCAGTCCTTCCTCAAGCTGTTTCGCCCTTCTATCCACTAAACTTTCAATCATTTTTTCATTGTGTTGTTTCCTGCATTCATCTATAACATTGTTCATATCCCTAATAGTCGTGTTCATCTTGTCAAAAAGTTTGATGTGCAAGTGGAAGTACTTCCGGTATTCGTCATCAATAAAATCAGCGTCCGAAACATTGGCCTCTTTGACTTTATCTCTAGCCTTTAAAATTCTGTGAAATCTGTTATACAATAAATCGCCAACCAACAACTCTGGTTCTTTCTCATAAATCGTACCTTGTAAATCTGCTATGGGTATTATATCGCGGTGATCACAACTGGTACACCGTAGGATAAAATTTCCTTCCTTAATTCCCTCGCCTTCATACAAGGACAGACAGCTCCTACAAAACACTGACAACCTATCCCCGTCAATCAGAGGGTCACTCGTGTCCGAATCTACTAACCAATCATCTTCCAGTTCCTCATCAGAGTTGTTATTTTCATCTTTTCTTTCTTCCGTTTCGATATTTTCATCTAACATGGAGGCCGCCATTTTGTATTGTTTCCGATAGCGACAACGAGTACGAAGGTTATTTAAAGCTATATTTAGTACAGTATGTAGGTCAGGTTAGTTTCGCTTTATAGTGCACTGGTATAAGTTGTATATGATAAGTGTAATGTTTGCTGTTTAAAATTGGATGAATGTTTCACTAGCATTACATGCGACGAAATGTTGTTGGAAGAATTGTTATTTTGGAAATAATTAATCTAACTACATAGTTATATACATCCCAGTTTAGAAGACATTATGTTTCATTTTATTTAATGATAATAATAATAATAATAATAATAATAATAATAATAATAATAATAATAATAATAATAATTATTATTATTATTATTAAATAAATATTAATATCTAAGATTTCGATTAATTTTGAAAAGTCTGTTTTCATTTAACACGTTTTGTTTGTATAATAAAATTTAACCTATGTGGTGTTTGACGTGCATATTTTCCCCAGATACTTTAGGATCCACACAGTTTCAAGTTTACATAGCAAGAGGTTTACGTCTGTTTTCTGTCCACAACAATCGCAAACTTAAAATAATTTTTTTATTTGTAAATATGTGTATTTTTAACGTTTTGTAATTTTGAAAAAAAGTATGATGAATTATGCAATTCTAGATTATTATATTTCAGACATCAGTTATTTAAAGCCTGTATAGTTTTAGTGACAAGTTGATTTGCACGTGCTTTTACATGTCCCCCGAGGTCTTATATATGGTAATTTTCGCACGACTTGGATTATGTAGCAATTTCTGACAATCCGTTGAAGTAATATCTTTTGAAAATCTTAAATCCTAAATCTTATTTCAAGGAGAGAGAGAGAGAGAGAGAGAGAGAGAGAGAGAGAGAGAGAGAGAGAGAGAGAGAGAGAGAGAGAGAGAGAGAGACTGTACTAAATTCAGGTAGGTTAAGTGAGTCTGGTGAAAGAATTTCCAAAATAATGTAACTTTATAAACTGTAAAACGTAGACGGTCAGTTCACTGTAAAACGCAGACGGTCAGTTCATTTGTTGTTGGTCGTCACCAGACCTAAATACAAATATACAATAACCTATGTACAATAAGTACTATTCTTATTTCTGCATCCTGCTTAATGTGTTTTCGGACTTCTACATTAGGACATTTACAAACTTCAGTGTCGTTAATATATCAGCAGCCATTTTGAGCCAACACAAAATAAAAACAATAAGATCCAAAATAGATAAAATCATAGCACATGACAAAATAACAATAGCACCAACAACAACTTGCACCAAAATAACGATTGGGATCTATTTGTTAACCACAAAAAAACCCCACGGATATGAAAACCCAAGGTAGCACAGTGACTCTAATTATACTATGGTCAAAAATCTGTAGCTAATAGTAGGCTAAAGGCTTTTTTTAGCAAGTTAACTTTAACGTACCACCATTACAACAAAAGAATTAGCACAATAAACAGTAAATAACTTATGTTAGGATACAGATACAGCGTAGTAAAATGTTTGATCGGCAAAATCATAGGCAAGAATGTAAACCAAATAGCTTATCTCGTGGCGTTTGTTTGAGGATCGATCACTACATAAAATAATAAATACTAGTACACCTAAGTTTATTCCAAAGTTAGATACTAGACTCCTACAGCCTTTGAGGTTTCCTTCTGAAAAATCAATAAAATTAGGACAAGTCGTAAACACTTTAGCATGCAGAAGTATGCTAACAATGGTTGTATAGAGCCAAGTGAAATGTACAACTCAATGTGTGGAAAGGTGCGGGGGCAATTTTAACAACGCAAACAAATCAAATAGGGAAAATATTTGTCGCTGCTGTCGTCTCTTTTGATATCTTTACTAACTCTTCGGCAAGCGCTACCAAGAAGCCAAGAACATGACACAACAAAATGTATGGAAATGAAAACAAAACACAACAAAATGAACGCATACATTATCATGTGGCATTGACCCCTAAATAATTATATAGTAAAACGTGACTTGTATAACAAACGTAGCATTTTTAATTATTTAATACTAATATCTAACTAGACAGTTGCGATTAAAGGACGATGACATTAAATTGATATACATTGTAGTTTGAATATATACTTATAAACATAGATATGTATTAAAATCTCTACATTTTCCACATACAAATCCAAAATGCTTAAGCGACTGATGGCAAATTCTCGTACATAATGTTTAACTGGACAACTCTGCAAAAGGTCAGTCAAGGCAAGTATATAAAAACATTTGTCAAAACAACTCATTTGCATTTATTTACATATAAACCTTTAATGTTTAATGGTTAATTTGAAATTCCTGCATATAATGACTTCAGAAAAAATGTATTGTAAAAATTAATAAGCATAATTAAATAACCATTAAATTTATTTTTATAGGTATTAGGGAAGTAAAGGTATACTTAATTACCTACAAGTTCTTGAAAGTAAAGCTTATAAACTGGTACTGATGCTAAGAAAATGGATCGTAGTATGCGTGTGTTTTTTAATACTTTTCCTTGTTCTGATTTTCGGAGTCATGGTGACCTGGATAAAATAGCTCCACTAAAGCTCGCTCAAATTTTCGTTGAATCGGCAACTCATTCTGATTTTTTGGAGACACTGTGTCCGTGTAAAACCATTCCTGCGCTCCAATACAACTCGTTCTTAACTGATGTTAATCTGAAACTGTTTCGTGTTTTATTGTTTCGTTTGGTTTATGAATCTATTTCACGTACGTTTGATGTAATTTTGACCAAAGACTATTGGATACATATGGAAACTTTGAATTTTATAAATAATGCATACAAACTTATTAGGTTTTGTGCAAATTTTAAATGCAACTTAATAAAAATTTGAAAGTAGCACATGACAAAAAGATTGCATTCATTTAGTTTCCTTAATATTCCGATACTTCTTTGTAAAGTTAGAATAGGTCGTCTCGAGTAAATACCGTTTAAATCTCACGATATTCGAAAAAGACATTAATTAGAAGTTATTCACAGGTTTGTATCCGATGTCGGCATAATATTGTTGCGTAACTATCCACCATTGTAATTATGTAATGATCTTTAATTTCAACATGAGCATTGATTTCTTATATAGGGATTTTTTATGTATCCATTTAGGAAAAAGGTATTTTTATGCAACGTCATTTAATTGTGAATTGAGATCATTTTATGTACAAAAATTATTGTGCATGCCCGCTTCAAAATCATTCACTCAATTGAGTGTACACTCATCTCAAATATTCCTTTTTTTCTCATCAATATTTCAAAAAATTTGAAGTTTTATGAGACAATGTTTTGTTATGTTCAACAAACTTACACTAAACAATTTAAATATAACATTAGATTTTCATTTTTTACTGTGTAATGTCTTAAGAATTGACATTGAAATATTCCCTAATTTGAACTGAGTGTGCACTCTATTGAGTGAATGATTGTGAAACTGATACCCAAACGTGGTTAGTCTTTTGATACACAAACAAGTCCAGTCTTCCATGCTTCTGCATTGGTAAAGTCTGGTGGAATAAATTCGTGACAAATTGAAGCATGCCTTCAAGAAATTGTGTCATAGGCCCGGTTGTTGCTGGCGCATTGGACTTCACATCCCTGTGTCGATAATGCAGTCATATATCACTTTTTAATTTAATCCTAAAAATACAATCATAAAAAGTTGTATATGACAATGCAGCAAACATTTCAGACATAATTGTGTACTTTTCAATGTCATAGCATTTCATAAAAATAACAATAATAATATCATTCAAAATGGATGCACAACTTCCATAATTAATGGGCCGCGCATTTTTTTCATTTAACTGGGTGTGCGTATTATATATATATATATTAATATATATATATATATATATATATATATATATATATATATATATATATATATATATATATATATATATTCAAATGAACAGAAAAATAATTAAAGTTCCATAATTTAAAGGTTATTGATATTGATATACGTATATATCATGAATAAATATATCATTGTAACAGACAATACAGTATAAGAATATTGACATTGAAGCTGTAATAATAGCTGTAATTTATCATCGATAATCTAATCTGTCTTTAATCCATAAAGGTTGTTGATCCCCATACACTAGGTAAAACAAAAATGCCTAGATGTTTCCTTGTTTTGACTATCGGATTATTGGAATAGCGAGTTCAGATATCTTTGTAATCTTGTATGTATTATCTCTAATTAAATAACTATTTAACTAATTTTGTTTTGATTTGTGAATTTCTGCTTCTATTTTAAAGTTACCAAAACGAACAACTTTGGTAACTTGTTTCAGTACTGACTCTGATCATTACGAATTTTAAATGTGACAATAATCTTTCATTAGGTAATACCTTAGGTCTTTGTCATTGTTTTAGAATATATATTTGTGCTCATTTTTAAGATTGCCGAATGTGTTATTAGAGCTTTGTGTATGAATTGATTTTTATGCGAACAAGCTTCATTGTTTGAGCTTTTGCTTTGCTTGCTTTTTGTGTCTTTTCTTCTCTGAACAGCTTTAAAATATAAATTTGAACTTATATAAGCAAGGTTTGTGTACCACTACTGTGTCTGAGCTTTGGGCTCTTGTGTTGAACATGCTTAATGTGTAAATTCGTATACTGGGCGCTGGTTTATAAAGAGTGGCTTGAGTGATAATTTTGGTCATTTGACAAGCTGCTTCGGTAAATTAGTGTAACAAATTAGACTTTGTTGATTTCTCTTCTGCATTCAATATCTAACAATTGATAACCTAGTTCCGATGATATGGCATACTCACGATTTTCAATCTGTCTGCAGTACAAAATAGTCAAACAATAAAATTTAATTTCGATCTACAGATAATAATTCAGAATAGGTAAAATGATAAAATTGGAACTAAACGTGACTGTTTGGAACCAGGAACTTTTCGAATTATATACTTTTGATACTTTTTTGTCAATTTCATTAGAGATACGTGTTTTTACATGTCTGATTTCACTATTCATTTTACTACACACATATTGTGCTCGGTACTCTGACTACAATATTGTTTGTCAACAATCACAATTTCAGAATCAAGAATGTGAAATATATAATATAAAATATAAAAGAATTTGTCCATATTGTTTAGAAGCTATAGGTGACGAATTTCGCTACATATTTACATATAAAAACTTTACACAGGTTAGAAAAAAGTATATAAGATTTCACTATTTAAAATGCCCTTTGTATGAAAACATGTATGGGTTACTTAGTATTGTCAGCAAAAAAGTATTTTCTGATATAACTACATTTATATAACATTTTCAAAAACAGTTTAAGAAATATAAATACTCTCTCTCTCTCTCTCTCTCTCTCTCTCTCTCTCTCTCTCTCTCTCTCTCTCTCTCTCTCTCTCTCTGTGTGTGTGTGTGTGTGTGTTTCACCAGATCACATTTGTATTTATATTTGTAACATGCCTTACTTCAGTGGCTGAGGTTGTTTGTTATTTAATAAAGAAAGATGTGTGTCCTGGTGTGTGATAAGCTAGTACAACTTTATCGTGTTATTATTATTATTATTATTATTATTATTATTATTATTATTAACAACAACATTGTTTTCAAAACGAATCAAAAATCAAATGTAAAATCTATTCATAAACAATATGTCAAAGTTTAAATTTTTGAATATTTCATTCCGAAAATTCAAAAATTTATAATATTGTCATATACCACTTTTTGAATTTAATCATAAAAATACATTCAAAAAGCGATATATGACAATATGACAAATATACTAGGTCTGTGCATTTCATCAAAGAAAGCGAGAGTGCACTATTCCCATGAACATGGTCTATCGCAGGGTAACAACAACACCCCCCCCCCCCCCCCACCACTCTCCCCGAATATCATTCATCGGACCACTCGACCACTCAACACTACCTTGAAATTATTTTTAAAAATTAAAAATGAAATAATTAAATTAAAAAATAAAACGCTTTCAGAAGTTTTCAATTGCTTATCTCCGTTTTTTGTTACAAGTGTTTCTTCAGCTATGTATGTATTTTTGAGTTGTTGGAACATATGTAGTGAGTTTAACTAACTATTTCTTTATAATATAAGACTAAATAATAATAATAGTAATAATAATTATAACAATATCATCAAAGAAAAAGTGTGAAAATAGTCAAGAAGTTATAAATTATTGGTATTGTATTGTTGTTATAAACACCTGTACTTATACATTTTAATAATTTAATCAAATTATTTTCGAAAATTCAGATTTTTGTGTATTTGATACAACTAAAAAAATGCAAGTATAGTATATTTTACTACTAATTCATTTTATTTTTGTACGTTAACAAGACTAAATAATAATAATAATAATAAATAATAGAGTTTATGTTGGTGAAGGTGCTATGTTGCGATCGTATAATTGTGATTTAAAAATGTCTTTTGTATATCATAATTTTAATGTTTTAAAAGTGAATCAGTGATGGGCGTGATTTTAAAATTTGTAACCATTATGTAATGCGGGGTAGGTATTTCAAAATCAATCTACATAGAAATAAAAGGAGTGTTTATAAAATTTGAAAAAAAAGTATCAATGTGTAAACGGTAAAAACACCAGGCACTCGTGTTTAATGAAAATGTTATATAGTCTGTAATATATATAAAATAATAAATAAAAGAAACTTTGCTCTTTAAATTAATGCGATAAAGTTTTTTTGCTTTTAGAATATTACCCTTTAGTACCCCTTTAAACATGAAGCGTGTAATCGGTAAATCCGCCCACTTGTCGCTGATTGGCTGATAGTCTGGTTTCATGTCATTTTAATGTTGTCAATAACTCACGCTCCAGTGACCTGATCTGATATCTGTTTAGTGTACATTTTGGGAACAGTGGACAGACACATATTTCTACAACTGTTGGTAGAAAAGTTTCGAAAAAGTGACAACCAGCAAGTTCATATTTGTTTTTAAACTTTCAGTTGTTTTCTGAGAAGATAGTTTTAAAGAAGAAAAGTTTCATATAAGTTTGTGAACGATAAAAATCGACAAAGTAGAGCGTTCCCGGGACAAGGTGTCAACGTGAAATGTCGTAAGTATACAATATCTATATAGTTAGCTTGTTTATCGTGGCGAGTTGTTTATGTTCAGGACGAAAAGTGGCTATTTAATAATAGTTCTATAAATTATGAATAAATCTTTACAGGTTAATACACTTTTTATTATAAGATTATATACTGAATTATTGTAACGTAAAGTTGAGATAGGTTGACCTACTAAGTGAGAACCAGTTTTGTAAAACATCGGGTAAAATGTCTTCATCATGGCACAAGTGAAGGAGTGAGAGAAACGATCATATCTCTTTAAATCCAATTTGGTGATGCATAGTAATTTACACCTTTTATATTCCGTAAAAACATCGTATTTAATAGATTAATTCTTTAAAACTAAAAAAAAAGTACTAAATACTGATAAAAGGTTTTAGAAGTATTTATTTAAATCTTTATTATTTTCATATTCTGAAACATTTTTGTTTATATCCAGTTGGCTTATTTTGTTAAAATAATTTCTCTCCAGAAAGTATTATTTGTCGATAAAAATATGATAAAAACATCAAATATTTTGATTTATAAACTGTTTTTATTTGTAAATAAGTTCCTTATTAATCAACATTTATTATCAGCAGTGGTTCTGTCTCACTCTCACACTTGATAATTTTAAATTATTTATTTATTATAGTTATTAATTTGAAAATGATAATTTTTTAAATTATTTTAGTTATTAATTTGAAAAACAATTAACGTAATTAATTTATCGGGTGTTTTTGTTACATGTCAGACATTTTAATCAGTTTGTAGTAAAATATTCATATGAATGGGAACCTGTCTAAAAATCCGTGTTCAGTTCCTAATTCTTGCGTCACCTTTTAATGACCAACAATGTGTTTAATTAAAACTCTTGACCCTTCCGGTCATTTTGCCCTCGGGTACCACTCTTGTCAGTAGTAATAATAACCATTGATGATAAATGTCGTCGGTATATTCGTCTGATTAATGCTGGAATTTGCTTCCAGGTTTTAATGGCCCCTAGTCGTAACAAAACCGGCTTGTAGACCTGTCATCGCTATGGTAATGTAAAGGTGGCCATCTAATTGCAAATTCAGTGAGGCGGGGAAAAAAATAAAATTCATACATGTAAATCGTATATTTCTTTGACATTTTTGTTAATACAATAAATGTATATAAAAAAAA
Organism: Tegillarca granosa; assembly: GCA_029721355.1. Taxonomy (NCBI): domain Eukaryota; kingdom Metazoa; phylum Mollusca; class Bivalvia; order Arcoida; family Arcidae; genus Tegillarca; species Tegillarca granosa. Next base: position 7,795,119 of record CM056597.1, on the reverse strand, counting down.
CACTATCCAAATTTGTTACCCATTTGTCAGTTTTATGGTTCATACAGAGCATACATAATGTATTCAATCAACTTCATGACAACTTTGGGTCATTGGGTCGCAGTAAAATTGATAATAACATAATATAGTAAATATCAAATGGTTTAATAATCCGATCAGACAGTTAATTTTGTAATATTTTGTATTTCTTATCAATTATATATTGTGTTATTAAGAAATATCAAGGGTTATAAAGATAATGAAAGCAATAAGAAATAATACTGAATCCAAACACATGGCTTCACACTCAACAAGTTGTTGTAGTAAGTAGGAATTACTGTACCATTGAATGAACCATTTCTCATTGATAAAATAATGGATCAAGGGAAGTAACTCGATTACGTGTACTGTCCTGTCTACCTGACATGGCCTTGTAAGGTGTTACGCGTGGTTTTACTTGCGTTCTTGTAGGGTGACGGTAATGTTTTTGAGTCAATTATCAACCGTATACACATTCTTTTCCTTTTTTTTTAATTTTAAATAAATTGTTGTGTACGTAGCAAGGTAACTTACTGCAAAATTAACTCTTGCTGTTCATTTTTTTTCTTCATCAGCGACGTATATTATCCGTATCTGACAGAACATTCATTGCTTTATTAAAACAAGTGTTAACGGACCTATTTTATCATTTACGGTCTAGTGTATCGGTCACACACGTCTGTGACAGTCTGACTGGCGTCTCGAGTCTAAGTTGTGGAGGTCCTCAAAATTTGTTCTAATTGAAGCATGTAACGCCCGGTAACTTTAACCTACAAGATATTTCATGCATCTTTGCTTGTAGTCGTTATAAAAAGCTAGAAGTTTTCGTTATATATGTACAAAGTAAAGGCATTAGTACACGGTGTAAATTAGTACCCTGTATGGCCTCTGTCGTTTTATCTTATCTTTTTATATATGTATATGCACGATAAGTAAGATATATATATATACATTTAACACCGTTTTTATCACCAGTGACACACAACATGGGTTTGTTCAGTCATCCTAACGGATTAATGCTAGGACGCATATTATACTTACCTACCAAACAATTTACTCGATAGATTTTACATACACACGTACACATTTATTACACTGTAAAAAAAAAAATTGCAGATGTGCAACCTCTCGCCCTACCCTATATTATCATGTCAAATACAATTTAGTTTAAATTTGGAGGGTAATTTTACTCCTAATCCCAGAAACTAAAAACAAGACACACTTGAAATTCTTCTTTATTCAAATTTTAAAAAAAATCGACCGTTACCACAAGCCGTTCAAGAGAAAATTGTTTTTAATATTACATAACTAAACAGTGAATAGAACATACAGTCAGCATGGTTCAGTAAATGTCTCTTTTCTTACGTTCTTTATGTATTAACTTGCATACTACTAGTAATAATAATGATAATTCCGTGATACATAAAACTGTCCCTGAAATTTGAACCAATGCCCTACGAAATTAAATCTAGCAAAGATATTTTGATTTTTAAAATTATCCAACTGTTTTTATGGTATAACAACTGTTTTACATGGTTTCTTTGTTCTTTTTTCTCATGTTTTTCAAGTCTACTGTGAAAACATTAATGTTAATGCTACAATGTTAGTTTAATGACCGTTGTTCATATCTAAGACACCCTGGCCTAATGACCTGTATTATATAATATGGAGATTTTCCTAAGAACTTGTGAAAATACATGCCGAGCTTTGTCCAAAATTTATATAATACCCTTTGTATTAAATGACACAACATACTCACACTGTGTCTTAATATTTATTTAATAGGATTACATAACGAAGTTTTATTATTCTTTGTGTGAATAACATTAACTGCTGAAAGCATAGGGCAGAACGAAACAAGTTTTACCGAAACGTTATCTGTGTGGAATATATAATAGCCCAATCGCTTCCTGTTTCTAGGAAACGTCGCTGATAGATTGTTAAGCAGATAAACGACATTGTGAACGACATTGGGGACTTTGAAAATGTAAAATCTTTTGAAGATTTTGTCCATTTGGTAACTTCCCGAATTGATCAGACGAATAAAAGTTTTTCCCCATCACTCTTAAAGGTCCTAAAACGACGATATAAAGTCATATTAAAACTCAGTGATTTTTTTTCAAAAGTTTTGGATAAAATGTAATAGGCAGAATGTTGTTTTAAAAATCATTACTTTTGGATTTGTTCGTCATTTTCTTAAAAAAATATTAAAGACACGGAAATATTCTCGAGTTTAAAACATTGTTTGACATTAATCACCATCAGTAGCATTATCGACCAGTTATATATAATTATTTATTTCGTAAGGTAAAATACATTATTTGCTTGAAACTTAAAAGATCTTTTAATTACCATTCGGTATTTTTAAACTACAAATTTCGTAAAATACGAAGACAACTATTCCCAAAAGTTCAATAAGGTCCAGATGACATGTCAGTATGACACACCTATCCATAACTATCTTACTATCCCTGACGGTGATTGAATGTTGTTTTACGTTATGTCAGCAATCTATCTATTCGCGCCGAGATAAATTTTCTTTCACTGGTGTATAATACTTGTAATTGACCAACCTATAGAAGCCTTTTTTTAAATGACAAGGAAAAAAAATCTTACATGAGGTCGACCAGAGTCGATCCCATAGCGATGAGAGGTCTTTGGTTTTAAGGCTAACTACTCGGTCACCACGATCTCTTCATGGTAAAGTTTATTGGTATCACGTAGGTCATATCTTTAAAACAACGTCTTTTGTCTAATATAGATATGCATCGTATTAAGATAGTTAAATATAGGGATAAAATTTCATTAACAAGAATTTATGAATGCCTGAAGTTAAAACTATAACATTACCAGGAAATATGCCTGTTCAAGTTAAATGCGTTCCTTAATGAAAAACATTTTGTTTTTATTTATTTATTTATTTATTTATTTATTATTATTTATTTATTATTATAATTTTATTATTATTATTATTATTATTATTATTTTGGTTAATTTATGATGAGATTGTCAACTCCTTATTTCCCAAGGCATATTTCCTTGCAATTTAAAACTGGTCATCATGACGTTGTTATTGTTTGAAATAATCCGTTTAAATCTTTACTTATGTGCAACACTCCCCACCCCACCCACCCCCGTCACTGAAAATAAAGCTGCAACCACCAGAACTTGATGTATACGTATTTATTTAAAAAAAAGGGAAATACAAATTTAACGTGGTTTGCATCGGTTCTCAGCTACCTCATTTATCACAGGTCTTTTTGACAACCCTTGAAAGTAAGGGGGTAATTTAATTTTTCAGATAAGGAACACTGCTGTAATTAAATAAACCATTTCCAGAAGGAAGCTATTACATTCAACTGATGTAGGTTAATTAATCTCAAAATTTAATTACTTCACTTATGTATTTTCAGTGTTGTGTGGATCTTTGGAAGTTGGGCTAGTTGGAATAAGCTCAAAGGAAATGACGATGACGACTGGGTCGATCGGGTTAACCATTTGTATACAGTAGTGCTGCTGTGTATTTTCGCTGTATTCACCGGAGGTGGACAATATGTCGGCAACCCAATTGAGTGTTGGTGTCCTGCGCAGTTTACGGGCTCCTATGTCTCGTATACGAAATCCTACTGCTGGATTAAAAATACGTACTATATCCCAATGGGAGATGTCATTCCAGTCGAGCATGAAAAGAGAGATTCCGAAGAGCTTACATACTACCAGTGGATACCGATAATTTTGGTTTTTATGGCATTTTTATTTAAATTACCATGCCTAGTATGGAGAATGTTAAATGGATATTCTGGAATCAGCTTGGAAAAAATCGTAAACATGGCAGCGGCTACACAAACCAGCGAACCAAAGAAAAGAAACGAAACCGTCGAACATATAGCATTATACATGGATAGATGGCTTGAAACCCACCGACAATATCACCACAATATTATGGTCAGAATGAAGCAGAGAGCCTCACGAGTATGTTTCTTCCTGTGCAATAAACGCGAAGGAACATACCTTACAGGACTTTACTTGTGTGTCAAAATCTTGTACGTTGTCAATGTTATATGCCAGTTCTTTATTCTAAATGGTTTCATGGGTCACTGATTTTTACTCTGCTTACGGGTTGGAAGTTATAAACAGCCTTGTAAACGACGAACCAATGAAAGAGTCGCGTCGATTCCCACGTGTTACTCTCTGTGATTTCGATATTCGTCAGCTTCAGAACTTGCAGCGATGGACCGTTCAATGTGTCTTGCCCATCAATCTTTTCAACGAAAAAATCTTTATGTTCCTCTGGTTTTGGTTCGTTCTTGTAGCCATAGTAACCATTGGAAATTTCATTTTCTGGCTTTGGAGAGTAGTGGTGAAGAGAAACCGTATGGCATACATCAAGAAGTTCCTGAAGGTTAGGGACGAGCTTCATGGTGAGGATGACAAGAAGATTTGCCGTAAATTTGCCGATGATTATTTGAGAGATGATGGTATTTTCGTATTAAGACTAGTAGCTAGAAATTCAAACGCGATTTTGCTTACTGACTTAGTTCTAAGTTTATGGGGCATATACAAAAAGAAACCGTCAATTAAGAAAGCATTGAACAATGACGATTATACCGAATCGCATGCATAGTGTGTTTTATCTAGGAAATAAGACTTTTGTTTGATGAGTTCTTTATAGAACATGAGGACTTTATGCATGATGAGATCTGACTGCGCGCAAACAAGTTGGAACTAGTCCGATTTGATGTTAATTAACAGTTTAAAACATTCCGGTATATTGCCAGTGATTATAAAACATTTTATAACTGTTGAATTTTAAGTTGGTGATGACATTTGCTGTTATAGTTCGCCGAGTTAAAGGTGCTATGATAACCCCTAACTGCCTTATTTAATCCTTGTTAAATGCGGTAGATGTGTTCAGAGCATTGGGAAATTTTAAGACATTGACATTTTTTAACGCAGCCGATCAAAGTTTACTAGTCATTGTGAACATACATGCCAGACATTCTTTATAAGTATAGTATATCTCTTCATAAGTTCTGTCTGCACCATTGTGTTAGTAAATTTAATATGTACTTTGCACATTTCGAACAATGGTTCTGTCAATTTGGAAAAAGAACTCTCTTTGTTATGATTTCGAAAAACTAGGTTTCCCTAAACCAAAACTATACTGAAACTTTTACATTTTAAAAGACAAAAGTGTCTAAAGTTTGTGATTACTTTCGATATCATTTAGTTTGATTCTTTTTTTTTTTTTCTTTTTTTTTAAATAATTATCTCAAACGGTGTCATTAGGCGTTAAATTTGCTACCAGAAATGCGGGAACCTAGCATGTAGGCATTACGGCAAGGGTTTCTTAGGCATTTTTTTAACCATGCCTAAATGTTTATACATTCATAGAAATGTGTTCGTTATTTTTGACTGTTGTGTGTATGTATGGAAGATAAATTTATACAAATCACGAATTTATTCAGTGTATCATATAGCATATATTTTTTGAAGTTTTAATACTGTTAATTTGATAGTTAAAAAATATTTATTTTTGTTTTAAAACGGCCAGTGTGTATTTCATGCCTTTTAGTGATATACCTAGCCTTCATATCGCACCGAACCAGCAAAATTGACTATAGACCTTTAAATTGTAATTTATTTTAGATTTTTCAAAAACATTTTTTTTGTCATATAGAGGATCCTGTAAATTGTCGCCGTGTATCCTCAATTTGAAAACGTAAACAATGGTTGTGTACATTAAATATCTTTCATTAAAATATCCGTTGTGAACTTGTTAAAAAGGAATTTAAGTTTGTTAATAAGAGGCTTAAATCTCCTTCAGACTATGTAAATTTAATGAATCGCCCTCTTAATGAAAGTTTTGATTAGCTAAGGCGATTATGTTTTATTTGTTTGCAAAAAAAAACAACAATAGGCTAACCCAATTTAAAATTATAAACAGATACACAGTAAGTTTTTTAAAACGTTCTCTTCCGGAATTTGATTTATATAAATTGAGAAAGATTTCGACTGCGTTTGCATTTTTATTTATTGCAAGGTATTTGAATAAGTCACTTTTAAATGTTGCTTAACAACAAGTTTTTGCATTATCGTTCTATTTTGCGAGTCACTATTACTATAGTGACTTCACTAATTGAAACAGCTGTGATATTGATTTCAGAGGCATTATTACACAAATATTTATTGGAAGGCATTATCACTTATACACTTCCGAGTTCAATTCATAAGGTAACTCGATGGTATCAAAAGAACGATAAACCACCGATATATATACATAAAAAGCGTCGTTTTTAAAATGTAAAACTGTGGTGTCATGACAGGAAGTCATTGGAAATTTAGAGTAGTGATATATTATACTGTAGTTATTAGAATTAACATTTTTATCTTACCTTTGTACTACCTTAATTAAATCTTAAAAACGTGACAGTTTTTGTTGAGAAATTCCAAGGGTATTTGAAAACAACGAAATCAATCGTCTTCCTTGCTATATTTTTAGAAGCCTTTAAAATATAAAGTCTTCCGATTCACTTTTTCATAAATTAGATAGAGTTGACTTTTCAGAAAAATTTGATGTTGGAAAAACGTTTTTTTTTAAATAATAGAGTTAAATGATTTGTGTTTTTATGCACTGTCTACTTGTTAGATGAACGAAGATTCCAGGATTGTAGGTGTGTGATTCCGATCTCAAAAGTTGACTTTGTTTAATTTTATTTTTTCATCATAAGAATTATTTTGTTTTATTCAATGCATTTTTATATAATGTATGGTATCTGTTTATCGTTTTTAAATGTTGTATTTCTTCTGAAATATAAAATCATGGTTAATTTGTGTACTGTTTCTTCATATGAAAATTGTTTGTGTACAAATGGATGCAATAAATTTAAAAAGTTACAATTTTTCAATAAAAGTATAATTAATAATTAAAATTGTCTGTCTGCATTTGTTTATGACCAAGATGTCACTAGCCAAAAAAAAAAAAAAAAAAAAAAAAAAAAAAAAAAAAAAAAAAAAAAAAAAAAAAAAAAAAAAAATACATATATACCCATGCTAAAAGCGGATATGCTTTGTATATTATACAGCGTTAGAATGTTGAGGTATCTGACATTTTCTCTCCTTCAACAGTTTAAATTTTTGATTCTGAAACAGTTGCGGGAACGATTTCAGGACAGGACTAAGTAGCACTATGAAGATTAAATATGATAAAAATGAAAGAAACTAAATTTAACCGGTTTGCTTTTAGGCGGATAGTTCTGGTATAGTGAAGAAAACTTACGAAAGCCACCGACTTTGGCAAATGGACTGACAAATTCTAGAGCCTACCCGAGTCGGATTCGAACCCATCCGATACGGGGCAGTGTGATCCATAATTTTTTAAGCTAGTATGAACTAAAGCAATGAACTCTTTAATCAGGGAACATGTCAATAATTTGCATGGACATTTTTATGGAACTCCTGTACGTTTCAGTTGCGTTCTGTTTGATAAATGTGCAAACTCTAGACCAACAATCCACTAATTTTCTTAACGCGAAATGATTCCTGTATAGAACAACGCGAGTATTACTTAGAGCGAAATGATTCTTGTATAGAACAACGCGAATATTGCTTGCAGCGAAATGATTCTTGCATAGAACAACGCGAATATTACTTGCAGCGGAATGATTCTTGTATAGAACAACGCGAATATTGCTTGCAGCGAAATGATTCTTGTATAGAACAACACGAATATTACTTGCAGCGAAATGATTCTTGTATAGAACAACGCGAATATTACTTGCAGCGAAATGATTCTTGTATAGAACAACGCGAATATTACTTGCAGCGAAATAATTACTTTAAAAAACGCGTTAAATGATTTATTTAAAAGAACATCACGAATATTAAAGAACAATGCGAATATTACTTGCAGCGAAATGATTCTTGTATAGAACAACGCGAATATTACTTGCAGCGAAATAATTCCTTTAAAAACGCGTTAAATGATTTATTTAAAAGAACATCACGAATATTAAAGAACAACGCGAATATTACTTGCAGCGAAATGATTCTTGTATAGAACAACACGAATATTACTTGCAGCGAAATGATTCTTGTATAGAACAACGCGAATATTACTTGCAGCAATATAATTCCTTTAAAAAACGCGTTAAATGATTTATTTAAAAGAACATCACGAATATTACTTACAGCGAAATGGTTTTTGTATAAAACAACGTGAAATTTCTTGCCTTGAAATGATTCGTGTATAGAACAATGCAAATATTTCTTGTCGTGAATTGATTCATTTTAAGAATAACACGAATATAACTTGCAGCGAAATGGTTCTTGCATAAAACAACGTGGATATTTCTTGTCGTGAATTGTTTAAAAAAAACCTCGAATTTTACTTGCAGCGAAATGGGTCTTTTAATGAACAAGACGAATATTTCTTGCCGTTAAATGATTCATTTTAAGAATAACACGAATATAACTTTCAGCGAAATGGTTCATGTATAAAACAACGTTAATATTTCTTTCCGTGAAATGATTTATGTATAGAACAAAGTGAATATTTCTTGCCTTGAAATGATTCCTGCAAAAAACAACGTGGATATTTCTTTTTGCAAAATGATTTATGAAAGAACAACACGAATATTTCTTGTCGTTAAATGATTCATTTTAAGAACAACACGAATATTATTTGCAGCAAAATGGTTCTTGTATAAAACAACGCAAATATTTCTTTCCGCGAAATAGCTCTTGTATAAAACAACGTGAATATTTCTTTCCGTGAAATGATTTATGTAAAGAACAACGCGATTTTTTTGCTCTATTGGTTACGGGTTCGGCAAAATAATGGTTACAAGATAGATGAAACACGGGTTGAGCATGTGCTAATATTGCAAAATACCTTGGGTTACAAGTTCTGCAGGATATTAGTTATAAGGTAAAACGCAAGTTCAGCACGTGTTCGTTTTACAACATAACAAGCTACTACTTTGTGACAGGTTCTTTAGGATAATGGTAACAAGGTAAAACACAGGTTCAGTATATGTCTTAATAACAAAATAACAAGCTCTTCATTGGTTACAAGTACGTCAAGATAATGGTTACAAAAAACCAACAAGCTCAGCATGTGTCCTGATTAAAGAATTACAAGCTCTTTATTGGTTACAATTAAGGCAAGATAATGGTTACAAAAAACCCCACAAGTTCAGCACGTGTCCTTATTTCAGAAAAACAGGTTTTTGTTGGTTACAGGTTCAGCAAGAAAATGGTTACAAGGTAAAACACAAGTTCAGCATGAATCTTTATCACAAAATAACAAGCTCTATATTTTGTATATTAGTTATAGGTAGGACAGCGAATGGACACATTTATTACCATACTGGACAGACGTTCTGCATGAGATCTCATCTCAAAATAACAAATTATATATTTGTTACGGATTTGTCAGTGGTGAAAGAACAGGCTCAAAATATCTGGACTAGTTCCAAAAACCCATGGTTTCTCTACACACATGGCTTCACATCTGTTGAATCTCAATTGATCGTACATGACTCGCAATATTAGTTACTCGGTAAAAAAAAGGGTTCAACAAAGTTGTAAGACACTTTTTAAACGTTCCTGAAGACCAAGACCACTTCACGGTTATTTGATGGTTTTGCGTTAGATTTTGGAATGAGCAACTTCTCGTTAGTCCAAAAAATAGAAGCAATTGACATTAAAATGGAGTGTTTGACGGCTGTATACACGATGAACACATTATTTAAATTGGTATTTAGAAGTTTGTTGACAAGCGAAAAACATGCTATAAATGTTTCCAATTAATAATTTCAAAAATGTTTCATCTGTTTTTTTTTTTTAATATACAAATATGTTGCATATTGTGTTATATACTAAACTCGAACATTCGCTGACAATGCATTATATGAAACAGACACCTGTTCATATTGACCTTTATGGCCCTTGTCTGATATGGCTAAATATCACGAATTACGTCATTATTTTATGACGCAACAAATGTGTCTCATTAATTAATGTTTATAAGTAATCATTTTCTACCACATAGTGTGTGATTTAACTTAAAGGCCCCTAGGATATTAGGTATGGCTAGTTTACTTCGCCGGTGTAATGAAGTATTTTGACCAGAGTTGAAAAGTGTCCCGGGGGCCTCATATTTCAATGATGAAAATTGAGACCAGCTGTGTTGAATTACGACCCTTCCCCATTGGAAACTGAACCGATTCGTGGAATTTTGATCAGTAGACCGGGTCTAAATTCAACAGGTTAAAACAGAAAATACTAATGAATTGATGTTAATTTTTTTTTTCTAGTTGTTGGGGTTGTTGTGGTTCGTATTGGGGGCAGGGGTTAATTATATAGGTTTCAGTCAATCTGTCTGTCTGTCATTCTCTCTGTCTACCTATATATATATATATATATATATATATATATATATATATATATATATATATATATATATATATATATATATGTATGTGTGTGTGTGTGTGTGTGTGTGTGTGTGTGTGTGTGTGTGTGTGTGTGTGTGTGTGCAATAATATTTTGCCTGCAGTGTATGATAGTTTTAGATTTCATGGCTAATTGAACTTGTCTATCATTCAAAATTGGTCCTATTCACTGTACTTTCTTGTCTTGTCGGGCATATTTTCGTTGTATGGTGTATTACACCATGTTCCTGTTGCAAAGTACATGTTTTAGCCGAAAATCCTTTTTTTTCTATTTTGTCAGTCTACAATCGTCTACCAATTTTCTGTATTAGTTATCATCTCCTCTATGGCTTTTTGTCCAAGAATTCTGAAGTCTTAAACATGTTGAGGGCGAGGACGGATGTATTCAAAATTATTATTAACTTTTTCGAATACCTATCGGGACAGATTTTAGTGTGAGATCTAGAAAGTTTGTCGCTTGCAGAAGGTCAGTGGTTATTCTTCTGACACTCCGGTTTTCTCCACCATCCTTGAACTGACCGCCTCGATATAAATGAAAGAATCTTGACTGAGGCGTTAAACTCTAATACATGTATATAGTGTTCCTAGAAATTATTGAGGAATTCTGATGAAAACCGAATTTCTAAAACTATTCATTTATCATAACGAATACACCAAAAAAGTAATATTTTGTTAGTCCACGTTTTCCCGAAATACCAATTTGTTCGAAATATTATCATAAAATATTCTCAATAATCTCTAGGAATAATGTAAGAAAATATTTTTTTCTCAAAAGTGAAATAACTGAAAAGGTAACAAATAGCTTTCTTTTCTCAATTTTTTTAATTGGTGATCCATTTGTCATATTATAAATTTTTGAATTTTCTGAATGAAATATTCAAAAATTTGTCATATTAGTTGTCATATTATAAATTTTTGAATATTTCATTCAGAAAATTCAAAAATTTATAATATGACACATTGACAGTGATTTGCAAAATAAAAGGTATTTATTTTATTTAATCATTCTAAAGATGATTAAGGTATATTTCAAACTAACGACGGAGAAATGACAAATGCTCTCTAACAGTCGACATAAAAGATCTGAAAAGTTGACATCCATTTCTAACAAGTCCTCACAATCATCTATCAAGTCAACAAACTCATTGTCGAGTCGACATCATTATTATTTGACAAGTGAACATAAAATCCAACGAGGCACTAAACATTTTACAAGTCGACATAAAAATCTAACAAGTGATAGTAGAAATATACTGTCATACTGGCATTTAAAAAAAAACACTCAACCCATGCTGATCGCTAGGTATCATAAAAGCCGTTGGTGTCGGATATACCGGGTACTATGTTATGATCTACTGATTTCTGTCTAATTTTATTCTGAATTAGAAACTTATAAACACACACACACACACACACACACACACAAACACACCCACACCCACCCACCCACCCACACACACACACACACACACACACACACACACACACACACACACACACACACACACACAATCCCATTAAAAGTTCTAACCTCGGGGTGATTTCTCGCAACTAGAATCAGACACTTTAGTTTAGAATATTGGTATAATTGTCGGTAGAAATTCTGTGTGATCCATTTGCAGTAACTACTTTGACAAATTTTCCTACATTGTGGACGCTTCAAAAATACGAATATATGTATATGTTTTTACTGGAAAAGTAAGTTTTGTATATAAACATTGTCGAACCTAAAATATTTTATTTATTTATTTATTTCCGCAAATTTCCTTTTGATACGTCTTCCGAAGACCAGATTTGTATGTGTCGATCTTTGCTGCTTAATAGCTGAAATATAGCTATTGCGAAATCATTCGACTGTGCGGCCGGTGGTCCTGGGTTTCGATCCTCGTTACTTCCATTTCCATTCAACAATTTACATTATATTTGTCTACCTTGCATAATTTGGAAGTGTCCGACCCATTGGTCGTTCCGGGGTTGTGGTTGTTTTGTTTTTCTTATTGATATTCTGTTACTAAGAAGCTTACAATATTTATTTATTTATTTATTTATTTATTTATTTATTTATTTATTTATTTATTTATTTTGCTGTTATACAAAGGGTAAAAAATGTACAAAACTTTACAATAAGCTTATAATCTTTAGATTAAGCAGCTAATGTATCATGTTGAACAACGTCTAGATCATAGACAGTTCAAAACTCTGTAGTTTGTGGTGGGTCAATATTCAACGAAATGGGGTCATAATTTGTCGAGAAAAAAAAAATTATCAACCTGTTGAAAAATGACCCCGGGTATAAATTTTACGAATTTTGGTCTCAATTTTCAACGTTGACAAAGCACCCCCGGTTTAATATTCAACGTTGAAAAATGAACCCCGGGTCAATTTTCAACCCGGGTCAAAATACTTCATTACACCGGCATGTAGGTAATAAAAACATGTGTTCACATGTTTTATCCAACCGACAAGAGAATATTCAGTGACCACCTGTATTGCAACCAATGATATGTACAACAAATTAACGAATACATGAGCTGTTTTCCGCTTCTTTGTTTTTTAGCATCTACCAAAATAACTTCTTTTTAAGGCCTCAGTGGCTTATTCTGAGGATAGATCTTAGTCACATTGCCACTAAAAAGTTAAATACGTCATGCCACCTCAGTGGCATTACGCTAAAACGTAGTTCCTTCCCGATATTCACCAAATTACATCGTGTACATTGTGGCATTGTTCGTAACTTAATATTCGACATACTCAACCACCGTTCGACACGAAAAGGTTTTGCATATCAAAATCAAAATGTTATTAATTCATAAATACATGTAGTGCCATGTGCTGACCCTTACATTATTTTAATAAAAATTCAAAAGCAGCACATGACAATAGCAAAACACACACACACACACACACACTATATATATATATATATATATATATATATATATATATATATATATATATATATATATATATATATATATATATATATTACGTAGTCCGAAAAAAATATTTCACAATGCTTCATTTAAAACACATTCATGTAATTTTCATCATTAATACAATGTAAATAACTGTATATACGTTTCATTTACAATGATATGATATTTTATAATTAATATAATTCATATTAAGTATTGGATAAATACGGCTTTGCCCTTTTATTGAAGATAACATATCTATACACAATTTATGGAAAATTAGTCTCTTTATGAGTGGTTGAACTATTTGAAGGTCTGGAAGATATCAGTAAGACTTGGGATTGGTTCCAGAAACAGCGTCAAACCAAGCCGGATCGTAAAAACAAATTTTTGCACTTATTTACCTTTTTCAGCTGCGTGTTTTCTGCATAATCTTTACATTAAGTCATTTATTAAAAAACATAATAATATTATGTAATAGGTGTGCATTAATGCTAATTTGTTGAATAAGCTTAAAGTTTAACATATTGCATTATGAATTAGCATATGAACACACACGCTGACGGACACAGTGACAGAACCGTGAAACATTAAATACCCTAGGTTACCCGTGGAACATACACGCTGACAGACATACGGAACATACACACACACCGACGGACACAGTGACGGAACCGTGAAACATTAAACACCATAGGAACCCCGTGGATCATACACGCTGACAGACATACGGAACATACACACACACTGACGGACACAGTGACAGAACCGTGAAACATTAAATACCTAGGAAACCCGTGGAATATACACGCTGACAGACATACGGAACATACAGACACACTGACGGACACAGAGACAGAACCGTGAAACATTAAATACTCTAGGTAACCCGTGGAACATACAAGCTGACAGACATACGGAACATACAGACACACTGACGGACACAGCGACAGAACCGTGAAACATTAAATACTCTAGGTAACCCTTGGAACATACACGCTGACAAACACACGGATCACACACACACACACACACACACACACACACACACACACACACACACACACTGACGGACACAGTGACAGAACCGTGAAACATTAAATACCCTAGGAAACCAGTGGAACATACACGCTGACAGACAAACGGAACATACACCCACACTGACGGACACAGTGACAGAGCTGTGAAACATTAAATACCCTAGGAAACCCGTGGAACATAGAGGCTGACAGACATACGGAACATACAGACACACACTGACGGACGCAGTGACAAAACCGTGAAACATTGAACACCCTAGGTAACCCGTGGAACATACACGCTGACAGACACACGGATCTTACACACACTGACGGACACAGCGACAGAACCATGAAACATTAAATACCCTAGGAAACCCGTTGAACATACACGCTGAAAGACACACGGAACATACAGACACACTGACGGACACAGTGACAGAACCGTGAAACATTAATTACCCAAGGAAACCCGTGGAACATACACGCTGACAGACATATAGAACATACACACACACACACACACACACACACACACACACACACACACACACACACACACACTGACGAACACAGCAACAGAACCGTGAAACATTAAATACCCTAGGAAACCCGTGAAACATAGAGGCTGACAGACACACGGAACATACACACGCACTGACGGACACAGTGACAGAACCGTGAGTATAAAATACCCTTAGAAACCCGTGGAACATACACGCTGACAGACATACGGAACATACACACTCACACTGACAGAACCGTGAAATATAAAATACCCTTAGAAACCAGTGGAACATACACGCTGACAGACATACGGAACATACACACACACACTGACGGACACAGTGACAGAACCGTGAAATATTAAATACCCTAAGAAACCCGTGGAACATTCACGCCGACAGACATACGGAACATACACACACACACACACACACACACACACACACACACTGACGGACACAGTGACAGAACTGTGAAGTATTAAATACCCTCAGAAACCCGTGGAACATACACGCTGACAGACATACGGAACATACACACACACTGACGGACACAGTGACAGAACCGTGAAACATTAAATACCCTGGAAAACCCGTGGAACATACACGCTGACACACACGGAAAATACACACACTGACGGACACAGCGACAGAACCGTGAAACATTAAATACTCTAGGTAACCCGTGAAACATAGATGCTGACAGACGCAGACAATGAGAAACGCATGAAACACGAACTCTGACACAATCTTAACATAACGTTGAAACGCAAAATCTGGTATATGCACATAACACAGACCATACAAAAACCTTTGAAACATGGAACTGATAGACAGTGACAGACTCATGGAACATACAAGATGGTAAGCATTAATTGTGACAGAGTCATGGAACACACAAGTTCAAAGAAACAAAGACTGACAGATCTTTAAAACACATAATACCCTGACAGATTAATGGAATACAGAAGCTGATAGACACAGACAATGACAGAGTCATGGAACACGCAATCTGACAGCCACAGATAGTGACAGATTAATGGAACACACAAGCTGATAGACACAGACAGTGACAGATCTTTAAAACACATAATACCCTGACAAACCCGTGGAACAAACAAGCTGACAAACAAAAACAGTGACAGAGTCATGGAACAAACAAGCTGACAATCGCAGATAGTAACAGATTAATGGAACACACAAGCTGACAGACACAGATAATGACAGAGTCAAGAAACACACAAACTGACAAACACGGATAGTGACGGATTAATGGAACACATAAGCTGAAAGACACATAGTGACAGACTCATGAAACACACAAGCTGACAGACACGTTTAGTGACAGATTAATGGAACACACAAGCTGACAGACAGACAGTGACAGACTCATAATACACACAAGCTGACAGACAGAGATAGAGTCATGGAACACACAACCGGAGAAAAACAAAGAGTGACAGATCTTTTAAACCCATAATACCTTGACAAACCCGTGGGGCATAGAAATCGACAGACACAAACAGTGACAGAGTTAAAGAACACACGAACTGACAGGCACAGATAATGACAGAGTCATGGAACACACAAACTGATAGACACAGATAGTGACAGATTAATGGAACACATAAGCTGACAGACACATAGTGACAGACTCATGAAACACACAAGCTGACAGACACGTATAGTGACAGATTAATGGAACACACAAGCTGACAGACAGACAGTGACAGACTCATAATACACACAAGCTGACAGACAGAGATAGAGTCATGGAACACACAACCTGAGAAAAACAAAGAGTGACAGATCTTTAAAACCCATAATACCTTGACAAACCCGTGGGGCATAGAAATCGACAGACACAAACAATGACAGAGTTATGAAACACACAAGCTGACAGGCACAGATAATGACAGAGTCATGAAACACACAAGCTGATAGACACAGACAGTGACAGACTTATGAAACACACAAGCTGACAGAAACAGACAGAGTCATTGAACACACAACCTGACAGAAACACAGATAGTGACAGATCTTTAAAATACAAAATACCCTTACAAACCCGTAGGGCACATAAGCTGGCAGACACATAAAGTAAGATAAACATGGAACATACGCTGACAGACAGGTTAAACACACTCGCCGACAGACAGGTGGAGCACAAGTGCTGACAGACACATAGAACACACGCGCTGGGGCAGGCACAAGGAACACAAGCACTGACAGGAAAACAGTGACAGAAACTCGAAACACAGAATCAGGCCCCGGTTTCACAATCATTCCTTAACTAAGATTTTCCTTAACTTAAATTTGGCAAATTTAAGCAGTATCTATCTAAGTTACAAATAAACATTTGTGATAAAACTAAATGCAGATGTTACAAGCTTGAAGTGATCTTCAAATGACACCTTAAGTTACTAAATATCTACAAAATTAACGAAATAATCAAGATTTCAAATTTGCCAGATTTAAGTTAAGGAAAATCTTAGTTAAGGAATGATTGTGAAACCGGGGCCTGGCACCTACAAAAACACTGACTTACATGTAAAACACAGACGAGCCGCTGACAGACTCAAAGAACACAAGCGCTGACACATCCAGGCATTGATAAACCCGTGGAACACACATGGGAAATTGACACTGACAGTTTGGACACAAACGCCAAAAGACACATACACTGATATACTCCAGGAACTCAGACGCTGAAAGACATAGGAAAATAGACGCTTACATCCTCGGAACTCATACGCTGATCGACACATAGAAAATAGACGCTTACAGTCCCTAGGCACATACATTTTTAGATCCGTGAAACACAGGCGCTGGCATGCACAGATATTGACAGATCCATAAAACTCAGGCTGTGACTATTACGTGGATCACACACTGACAGAACCAAGATTTTTCAATACTTCTTTACTTAAATTGTCCTTAGATTTTTACAAGTCTTTTCAAAAATCGAACAATAGTAACTAATGTTAAAGTGATAAAAAAATGACAACTTTAATTCTTTGATATCTTGAAAATCAATATAAAAATCAAGATTTCAAATTTTAAATGTTGTCTGTAAGACTGATCGTGAATGGGGAGTTTTTTAAGTTAAGCAGGTTATTAAATTATAAATGCGCGAAGCATTAAGTGAATTTCTAATAAATTAAACTATACGTAACTGGACCAAGGTCTAAATATAACCAGACAAAAAAGTAAATGCCTTTTCATCTGCTTGGTATCAACTCGTTTATGATATACCAATGTAGGTATCGGGTGATGATTTTGAATTTATCTGACAGGTATATGATGCCTATCACTCGTATTAGTTTAATTCTTCCCGGGTATGAAACATATATCTTTATATCAAACACAAATTTACTATATTTATGGAAAAATAATAAATTAAGGATAATCATATGACCCGGTCATCTAGTTATGGTATTTCGCAGCTGTGTAACAGATTCGGTAAATTTGAGAGAGAGAGAGAGAGAGAGAGAGAGAGAGAGAGAGAGAGAGAGAGAGAGAGAGAGAGAGAATTCATTATAATGTATTGTTTTGATTACAAGAAAGAATACTTAGTATTATCGCAAATGTATACATTATTCACAAGGGTTGGGTGGGTTTTGGTGTTCAATGTTTGGAGAAAAACTAGACTTCCTAGAGGAAAAACACAGACTTTCGGCAAGCAACCTACAAACTTTTTCAACTAATGTCACCTAAATTACGTGAATATGGAATATTGTTCTAACATGTACACCCGTGTGCATTATACCCAGATGGCGTACTTACTTGATTGTAGGTATCTTATTCAACTAGAGATGAAGATGGTGAACAATATTGTTTTATAAAAGAATGTTGATTGCAAGTTGTTGCTGTGGTTTACAGACATATAGATTAAGTATGTTAACTTGACTAACAGAATTTTAACTACACAGGCATTTGTATATATGCAATCACTGATAAGAAAAATATAAGTATAATGGAACTGTATAATATATATGTTTCAGAACACAAGAAAAGTATGTGTGTGTGTGTGTGTGTGTGTGTGTGTGTGTGTGTGTGTGTGTGTGTATGTGTGTGTGTGTGTGTGTGTGTGTGTGTGTGGAGAGAGAGAGAGAGAGAGAGAGAGAGAGAGAGAGAGAGAGAGAGAGAGATTTGCCAGAAAATAAAAATGTTGTCATATAGGGTAGTAAAACTGAGAAACCATTATGATGATGATGTTGATGATCTTCTCTCTCTCTCTCTCTCTCTCTCTCTCTCTCTCTCTCTCTCTCTCTCTCTCTCTCTCTCTCTATATATATATATATATATATATATATATATATATATATATATATATATATATATATAAGGTGTTTATTACAGATGTGTATGTGCATATATAAAAAGGTCGGGGGACAAGATACTGTTATCACTGGAATTTAACCACACGGTGCAGCGTGATATATCGACACTAAGTGGGTTATTTCTAGCACAGTATCAGCTGATGATGACATTTCTACACATAATAACCTTTGTTTTTCAGTCAAAAATTGTAATGAATCGTACAATTTATCATTATATAAGAGTTTTGTTTTTTAATATCATTTATCCCTAATATAACGCGCATGCTTCTCCGAGTGTTTTTTTTCTGACACATGTATTCAACTTTAACATTTAATGTCTGTCTTTCAAAATACATTTTATACATTTATAATAGTCGTTGACAATAAATAAATAAATAAATAAATAAATAAATAAATAAATAAATAAATAAATAAATAAATAAATTAATTAATTAATTAATAAATTAATTAATTTTAAAAAAAATAAAATAATTAATTAATTAATTTAAAAAAAAATAAAAAAATAAATAGATAAATAAAATTTATGTGTTTGCTGTTGGAACTAAAATGTAAAACTTGAACTCAACAACATTAATCTCAACAACATAATCCCGTGAAAGTCTCGTTAAAATTTAAAAACATCGTCCCTTTTTTTCAATCACGGTAAACAACAACGACGACGACGACATCATCATCATCAACAACAACAAAAGAAAAAGAAGAAGAAAATATTCAAATTTCAATGTGCAGTGTAAGAGAGACAACTCATTTTAAAATTATGTACTCGAGTCAGAAAGATGCCAAGTTCTTCAATGCACATTCGTCTCAGTATTACCTTACAAAAAACCCATTTTTTCTTATGTCTAATGTATAGATAATTTTAAAATTAATTATAAAAGTATAAAACAGTAAAGAGCCAGTTTACAAAGAAAATTAAAAATATTAAAAAGTTCAAACCCAAAGGTATTTTTGAAACTTTTAAACAAAAAAAAAAAAACAAACATCAGTGATGTGGATCAGTTTAATGTTTAATCGTAACAGGAAGTAGGGAACATCCCCTCCGAGTGCTCCAACTGAGGATCGAACCGATGCTAAAGGAGTGCTCTAGCACAAGACTAAAAGATCCGGACCAGAAAGTCTGACAGTAAATCACTCTATTATATTTACTTTAAATATATAAATAATAATAATAATAATAATAATAATAATAATAATAATAATAATAATAATAATAATAATAACAATAATAATAATAATAAAATAGATTATTATAGTGTCACATATAATCAACATAAAATGAACACAATTAAAACAATATATCACAGATTAATATCCAGCCAAAATATATTGGCTTATGAGACACTTATATACTATATACATACATGGTATCTAAATATATACATGTTTAAGAAATTTTATGACAAACAATAAAATATGTAGCCATAAAAACGTAAACTTTATAAAAAATAGAATTAATGTAATAGAAATACTATTAAATAATTTTAAAAATTCATAGTATCTCTCGCATAAAACTTCCGTCTGTTAAAAGATTTGAAAAGGTATGTTACAAAGCATTTGGTAACAAAAACGCATTTGGTAACAAAAATTTTAAAAGTTTCCAGAAAAAGAATACAGTGAATAAAAATGTCAGTTGGAGTTGTTGATATCACAAATAGTTGATATCTGATGAGATATCATCAAAAACAAAGAGATATCCAACTTTTCCCGAAAACGCATTTGGTAACAAAAGTATGTCCGACATGAAACGCATTTGGTAACAAAAATTTTAAAAGTTTCTAGAAATAGAATACAGTGTATTAAAATGTCAGTTGGAGTTGTTGATATCACAAATAGTTGATATCTGATGAGATATCATCAAAAACATAAGAGATATCCAACTTTTCCCGAAAACGCATTTGGTAACAAAAGTATGTCCGACATGAAACGCATTTGGTAACAAAAATTTTAAAAGTTTCTAGAAATAGAATACAGTGTATTAAAATGTCAGTTGGAGTTGTTGATATCACAAATAGTTGATATCTGATGAGATATCATCAAAAACAAAGAGATATCCAACTTTTCCAAATAACGAGGTTCACACAAAGACATGTTTCCGATTTTTCGACCGTATATTTCGAAAGGGTAAAAACTTCAGAGGTTAATGCAACATCATATTTCCCATTATCGGTTACGGAGAGAAAATGCATTTGCTCCTTAGATCGCCTTGTCCTAGTTATGGTATATGTGGCAACATCACGAATAAATCGGAACTACACCAACCTATATATACTTAAGAACAAATATCATTGATATCTGTTCAGTTGTTTCAAAAGAGAAGTCAAAATAGGGTGTCAAAGATGTTATTCTGAATAAATGATTAACGAAAACTTATTGAAGTCATTTTTACATTTTATTTGTATTTTGCACAAAATGCGCTTTTTCTGTATTTCCCTGTTGTACTGCCAAAACATTCTCTGAATCGAAAGTTTAAGAAAAAGAGATTTCAATTTTGTTTAAGTACGGTCCTGGTTAATGGGTTATTGACATCACAGTCATTCTTTAAGCTTTTAAAATGTATTTAGATTAAGCTTAATGAAATGTTTAATCATTAATGGGGTCCGTTAAAACATTTTTTCAGTCATAACCGATGCAGACTGAAATTAAACAATTTAACCAGTTTTCTGTTAGTGCGAAGCCCGCCAACCACGTCAAGGTCGAAAACCGTCTGACAGGTTTTTTTTTTTTTTTTTTTTTTTTTTTTTTAATTTTTTTTTTTTTTTTTTTTATATATATTTTTTTTATTTTTTAGTTACATATACGCAAAATATACACGATACACTCGCCTACCAGGTGAGCAGAACAATTCTAGTGTCAAAATCACATTTGTTTGGAAGTTATATAAATTTTCTAAATTTATCTATAGACATAACACTGATGCACATTACCGATATCAAATAACTAAGTACAGGCTGTAATTTTGAACAAATCGAGTGGTATGGATACATTGGAATGACTGTAACTTGTATATCACAGTATTAATTGTATGAACTTTTCCTTTATACGTAATTACCCCGAAAAGAGTAAAATTGTGAACAAATTAATGCTTAAATACTTTCGACAGCTGAAAAGAGTAAATCTAATAACAAACTTATATTCTCTTAGTATTGCTGATTTTTTTAAATAAAGTCTGAAGGTAACATTAGTTAGTATAACTGATATAGAGAATATATAATTACTATATGTAACTATGATAACGGTTTCATTTCATTGCAGTACAAGAAAATATCGCCTACTTTCTATTTCTATGCTTTTACACAAGCAAGAACTAAAATTTTCAGTAAGCAGTGAGTGGGGGTTTATTGCACAATTAGATGCACCAGACACTAACTGTAGCTCAGTAATTTTCACCAGAGAAGTGAGGTCAGGTGCTTTGGAAGGGTATATATAAGCACCTCCTGATTAGCTAGCAACATCCGCTACTTGTGTATACAAAATTGTGAGGGATCATGGAACTATAAGCCGTAAAATATCAAGGGTTATCCTGAATATATAAACATCAAACTTATCAACAAAACTGTGATGACGTCATAAAACTTTTTGAGGGCCATCATAAGCCTAAGCTTGCAAGAGATATACCCAAGAAGATATACCTAAGAGCAAAGGTCAATGCCATGACCGACTTTGCCATTTAAGCCTTAATTGCTATGCCTTGTCTATATGTAAAGATTTTGACATGTTTTTTTTTTTTTAATTTTGATGTTTGCTATATGGAGTCAGGATCAAAGGTTAAAGTCGGAAATTTTTGTGTGTCATATAGGCTGTTTTGCGTGGTGTTGTTGTTGTCTATTCGAGTGCTCTGTATAGCCCAACACCTCTGTCTTCAGCACTCTAGGTTTTCTGTCGGGGTTAACTAACCCTTAGCTTCTGAACAAAAGTTCTAATCCTGGAAGTACAGGAAGGAATTTACAGGTTCCTGGTTCTGGATTTTCCTCGAGGTTGTCTCCTAAAGCCTTTCCCTGTGAAAGGGTGTAACGGCAAGGCAGCAGATGTTTTAGAACAGAATTTTCCTTTTCCTTCTCCTAGATGGGCTACCCTCCAAGGTTAAGGGCCCCATCTACCTAAGCCTATCTGGTTTTAAGGCGCCAGTGACTCGCCTTCGCTCCTTCTGCAGTCAGCCAGAACGGCCGGACCAGGTCCACCAGTTGGTAAACTCATCGTGAATGTTGGAGTTGGACTTAAGTTGTCAGAGGATGTTTGAGACGCACGCCGAGAGGAGCATTTAAAATGATATAGAGAGTCCATTCTCAACACCGCCCCTTCAACAACCTTCCGCGGCTTAAAATTTTTGTTACCAAATGCGTTTCATGTCGGACATACTTTTGTTACCAAATGCGTTTTCGGGAAAAGTTGGATATCTCTTTGTTTTTGATGATATCTCATCAGATATCAACTATTTGTGATATCAACAACTCCAACTGACATTTTAATACACTGTATTCTATTTCTAGAAACTTTTAAAATTTTTGTTACCAAATGCGTTTCATGTCGGACATACTTTTGTTACCAAATGCGTTTTCGGGAAAAGTTGGATATCTCTTTGTTTTTGATGATATCTCATCAGATATCAACTATTTGTGATATCAACAACTCCAACTGACATTTTAATACACTGTATTCTATTTCTTTAAACTTTTAAAATTTTTGTTACCAAATGCGTTTCATGTCGGACATACTTTTGTTACCAAATGCGTTTTCGGGAAAAGTTGGATATCTCTTTGTTTTTGATGATATCTCGTCAGATATCAACTATTTGTGATATCAACAACTCCAACTGACATTTTAATACACTGTATTCTTTTTCTGGAAACTTTTAAAATTTTTGTTACCAAATGCGTTTTTGTTACCAAATGCGTTGTAACAAAGGTACGTTGCTAAAAAAAGACTGAAGTGAAGAGCATTGCATAATATTTGTAAATATAAAAATATCACAATATAGATAAAAACCAGGTATAAAATGACTCGCTTTTTCAAAAAGAACACATCTAAAATCATTATATAAAGGACACTGCATTAAAAATGGTACAATATTACAACAGTACAATACCCCGCTACAGTTGAATGATATAATACATTTGGATGTTGAAATGTGTAAAATAACTAAAATAAAATAAAATAAATAAAGTAAAATAAAATAAAATAAATAAATAAATAAATGAATAATTCAATTAATTAATTAACAAATAAATACTAGTAAATCCTAAAAATAATAAGTTTGCTGAAACTTAAAAAAAAATTTAAATGATTATATTGTTTTTTTGTATAGATTTTATGTTGCCTATATATCACAAATTGTTAATTTTTGTTTTGATACTAGTGTGATAATAGAATACTGGTTAGCAGGTTATATTATTCCAGTTTATAAAAAATTGATATTAGTTATGTCATGTGCTACTTTTGAATTCAAAGTTTATGAAATAACACAATTCAAAAGTAGCACATGACAATTAAATAATACAATTCAAAAGTAGCACATGACAGTTACCTTAAGAGGTACAGACCTGTTACATTGTTGAGTCGTTTAAGTAAATTTTTTGCCTCCATCATAAATGAAAGACTTACAAGTTTCTTCAACAATTTAAAATTTTAAGTGAAAACGAAATTGGATTTAGACAGTTGATAATATTTTTGTTTTTTACTACAAACTAAAAAAGAAAAAAAAAAAACTTTATCGTGCTTATATAGTTTTTGAGTTTGTTTTTGATAAAACAAAAAATATGGAGAAGTAGCTTATGGAAAAAGTTATTTAATAATAATATTAATGGAAAGTGTGACAGTTAATACACATATATGTATAAAAAAATACAAAATCCAGAGTTACAGTAAATGGCAATTTTTTCTGACTTTTTCCATGCACAGTTGGTGTTTTGGAACGTCACATTCAGCATCATAATAGTGTGCTAAATA